>OY856409.1:163331323-163748823 GCA_963693085.1 Alisma plantago-aquatica
ATTTAAATGTATTAAATAAAATAATAAAAGCCTTAAAAAAATAAAATAATGCCAAATTCGTGTTCTACATGTTAAAATATATCTATGGATGGATTTTGACTCAAATTGGAAAATATTTGGTGAGAACGTGAATTTAGGAGAGAGAATGTGTGTAAAATATTCCAATCATTAATTAAAATAACAAACAAATGAAGTTAATAACAAACTTATGTTCCATATATTTTGTTTTGCTTGAGAGTGAAGTTTCACATTAATTGATAATTATATAAGTCTCTAATATATTAAGAAAGAGAAAATATGAATCACTTTAAAGGAATTAAATAAAATACTTAGAATTCCCAAAAATGAAAACTAATGTTACAATTGAGATCTACATGTATTAAATAGTAAATGGTTCAAATTTTATATTTAACTGGATAATGCTTGCTTTCCCAATTAAATTGGTATATAAAATCCTATTTACCATAGGTTTAATAGTGGTATTTGGCTAAACAAATTAATGTTTTCCTAAACCAAGCGTAACGCAATGTTGTGTTACTTCCTCTCCCTCCAACGTGACCTCATGTTTCCCCCATTCCAAAATGGGCAACGCCCAACACAACATACGTTGCCCCCCCTTCCTCTCTGTATCCTATTTATCTTCCTCCCTTCATTCATTTTCTCCTCAAACACACAATCCCTAGTCGCCCAGCCTACCCTCACCTTGCGTCCAACCATGGCGAGCAACACCAAACAGAGTTGAGGATCGTTGGGAAGTGTCGTCTCCTCCTCTTCTTCTTCCTCTTCATGAACAATGACTGAAACCCGACGCCCAGCAACCCCGACGCTACGTCGGCATTGTTAACACCTTCCGGTCTGACTCTCGACGCCCAGCAGCCCCGGACGCTGCGTCAGCGTCACTAATATCTGTCCAACCGACGCCTCGACGCTGCGTTAGCATCACTATCACCTGCCCTTCTGACGCCCTGACACTGCGACGCCTGACGCCCTGACTCCCCGACGCCGAAAACACCACTTCCAAAGCAACCCTGACGCCATCACACACTGACAGCAGGGCATCATAGCCACCAAGTGCAACACCGTCGACCTTGAAAGCTACGTCGTCGTTCGCAACCTCTAGATCTACAACACCATGACGTTTGCAAACACCTCCATTCAACCTGACGATGGTGACTCATTACATGCTGCTTCTTTCTGGGTCACATGATCATAGAGAACGTGATGATGTGTTTGGGTCCCCATCTTGTTGTAAATCAACCAGACATGCAACCCCCATGGTAACTCTAGACATGTAAGTTTTCATTTCACTTTCAATAGTTTGTTTTAGAAAATAGATTATAAAGATGGGATAAGTATGGAGTAAGGATAATCTAGTTATTTAAAACCATAACATGAACTAGTCAATTATCTTACCTATCAACTTTGTTGTATACAAATGTAAATATTAGATTGCATGGAATCAAAACTGTAATGAAACGTTAAAGTGGAGACTTGATATTAAATAGAAGGTATTGTATAAGACCCGGGTGGATTGATATAAAAAATGATTAATGAATCACCCTAATTGCTTATCATATACTTACGAAACTCTAAGAATCATTAGTGGGTGTATCCTTGTGTTAATGTATCCTTTACATTAGTAATTATATATATAGGTGCATTACATGATAATTAGAAATACATATGGATCTAGGGAACACTCTCATCTAAATTAATCCAAGGGAACTTGATATCTGTATAAGAATTCATCTAATGATATTGTCTTCTTAGGAATTAAATAGTAAAAAAAAGAGAGAATAATGTGTAAAGGAATATACTTTTATAAACATATAACTAGATGACGTGTTAGTTGGATCAAAACATGTGTATATTAGTGAACCTAATAAATATTCATATGGAATATACTTACACCAATAAACATGGTAAGCATGACGTTAGGAATAATATGGACTCACATCATTAAACCTATATTGGAAGCATATATATGAGTTACATAAACTTATGTGACTAAATATTGGTAACTAGAACTAAGATGGATATGTAAAGAATAACATATTATCTCAAAAAGATTAAAACCATAAACCCTAACATGACATTACATGACCGGGAATTGGGTAATAATAATATAAAAATACAATAGGAACGAATATGTTCACTTTGACTTGGCTAATATACATAATGTGTTTCTAGGATGAAAAGTTGACATTGTGGACCAAATTATACTATTCAAGTTAACTTTTATGTGTGAAAAGAGGTATGTGCATCTACCCCCTTCAGTTGGGAAATTATTTATACCTTTTACCTATATTCCCTAATGAGGCTTAATCCGACCTAATTCATGATTCTTGAAACCTAAATTCATTTATGCCTCAAAATTAGTTGTAGTATTATCTTGTTTGGGTTTTATACGCCACATCCTTGTTATATGAATCCTTTGATTAATCTTGCCATAACTTTTTTGTTAGCATGTAGTTATATGTTCTATTTAATTGTAGAGTAGAGGTACTTATGTACAACCACCCACAGAGGGCATGTATATAATCGCCCTAGGGGAATGTTTATAATTCTCCCCATAATATTATAGGTGACTGGGACTGTCTTGTTCTCCCCTCACGTAAGGTTAGAGGTATGGTAGGTGCCTCAACCCTACTTAGTTAGGTAGACATATTAATTTACATGCAAATCCTTTATTTACTTTTGTTATTGGCAAGTTTCCTTAATTAAAGCATCATACTCTTGATGTCTCCTCTTTTGATGAATCCCTAGCCTAATCTACTTATTATATATATCTTGTTACCTTTAGTATAGTTTAGTGAGACATACTTTTATTTTCCTTCCCTCTTGTTGGGTGCTTTTCCAACCACCCAGATGTGGAGCAAGGTGATGGACAAGGCATAAAGATCTTAGCGTTGACATGGACTAGCTGATGGATATGTTGCTTGGAGACAAAATTGGAGTAGTCTAGACTTCCCTCTATCTAGATCCTAGTTGTGTACTATGTAACCCTAAAAGGGAGATTTTGATATATTTTGCACAATCTATTATGAAATTGAATATAGTCAGAAAAAAATTTATTCCGTTGCTTTCCAAATGTGTTTTGTTTACCATTGTTATTAGTAGAGAGGTGGATTGATTTCACTTATTTACAACATGGTATCAGAGTCCATGGTAGTCAAAATCTGGCTATTTCGATTTTGTCTCCCTAATTAGAACCCTAGACTTGCATAGCTTTCTCTCAGTGACATGGTTACCTAGATTTGATCTACCTTGATGAAAGGTTGGCTTAGGACCCTATAATTCCACATTAAAATATTGATGAATAAAACCCTAAAATACTTTGATGTTGTTTAGGGTTGCCTTTATGCAACTATTAGGGCATGAAGTTGAAGCGATGGTGTCTAGAAAGGATCAGGGTTTCGGGGGCTGGCAATATTTTCCTCTACGCCACTAGCTTGGTTTACGAGGACTCCCGTGCCCATATGATACCAGTCTGGCCTGAGCTAATATGAATTGTCCGAAATAGTTTGCTTTTAGGCAATAGTGACCTTAGACTTCTATGTTGTATATCTTTGGGAACCCTAAGTTTCATGTGTATGATGATTTGTTTGAGGATTGTTACCAAGATAATTTCTTATGTCCTTTGAACCTAGACCTTAGAGTTTGGGTGTTTTTGAGAATATCAGAGTGCACAGTGGAAGCATGATGGATCTTGATAATGGTTTAGTTAGACTTATCCTTTAACCCTAGTGTAGTAGGTCAAACCCTTTAAGGGGTGTAGTATGGTTAGTTGATGATGTTTGAGTGGTTAGATTTCATGGACGAAATCCTCTTTAGGGGGATGGAACCCTATCACATCTTGAAGTCTACCTAATCTATCTTTAGAAACCCTAACTCCATGGATAGGAGGTTAGATCTTAAGTTTTGACCAAACAAGTTAATAGTTGTAACCCTAACGTGATTGTATATATATTAAATGATCATCTAAGGAATAATGCATGTGCTTGAACCCTAATGTACATCCAGTGCACATAATATGAATATCAATGCTAATTATCAATAAGTAAGATGTTAATAATTTCATGAACCAATAAACCCTAATGATATAATGAGTAAGGTTATAATTCGTAATTAATGCATGCTAAGGATGAATAAGTGAAATATAATGGTCATGTTGACCTAAACCCTAAATTTGTAATCATCTAACCTTAACATATACACCCTTATGCCTTTCATGGTACATTAATGATGTTAAGTGCTACAATTAGTTAACATACCTTGGTACATAGAAATGATATATATATATATATATATATATATATATATATATATATATAAATCATCTAATCATATATTAATTAAGTCATCAATATGAATGCATGTTACCTTGATAACTAATATACATGTTATTAGTCACTTAATGTGAATCAAATCATTAATATGACATATGTTCCACCTTGATCATTTAAATACATATAATGGATTCAATATGAATATGAGATGATTGGAATTCACATAAATGTGCAAAATCAATAATATAAATGAATAAATATGAGAGATGATTAATGATGACATTAATGTGAGCAATAAAGATAGTGTGGCAATAAGATCATGTTCAATGTAAATATATGTAATTGATGTAACATAATTTGGATTAATTATAGACTTAATGGAAAATTGAATATTTCATGTAAAATAATTTGTTATAATTAATAAAGTGGTAATATGAGGAAATGAAGTATAAATCTGAATTATTAAGGACAATGATCAAATATAATAATGAATGTTGAAATAATTGAGTAACCTCTATTTGTGCATAATAATGAAATATAATTCTTTTTGACAACCAAGTGAATGCGACATGACATAATTAAAATAATAATGATAATGTGTTATCATAATGAATATAATGATAATGAGCCAAAAATATAAATAATGTTAAATCTCATAAAAAGAATATCTTAATAGTGGAACCCTAGGTGATCCTTGAGAACCTGACCTATGATGAGCTGTATGTGAAGTTTCTGAATGCTTAGGTATATATGTTGATGAGTAGTTGGTGGAAGTTTTTGGTTGGTGGTATAACCTGAAGTTTGGTGATGAGATGTTGCTCACACACCCTTCCCTTCTTGCTTGCAATTTCGGGGACGAAATCCTCTTTAAGGGGTGGAGTGTTGTAACATACTGAATTCTGGGCATTTTGCCTTTTGGTCCTCTTTTCCATCTTTTCCTTTCATTTATATCCTATTTGGCCTTTCTATTTAATTTATGGACAATATGACGGTTTAATGAACATTTGTTCCAATATTTGGGTTTATGCACAAATACCTCAGTGGAAGATTAGTAATGGGTCAAATATGCAAAATACCCACTTAAGTGATAAAAAGAATAAATAACTTCGTCCTAGAACTTTCTAGTGCTTTTTAGAATATGAAAAAGAAAGAAAATCCCGAAATATAAATAAAGGAGACGATAAATGCAACAATTGGGGATAATATGAAATATTTTGGATAAAAGAAGATAATCAGTAATATATTGTTCCAAAAATCCCAAATAGGAAACCATGAGATAATTTGATAACAAAATTCGTTTTCTTGACTTAAAAGTTGCTTAATGGACAAGTATCATCTAATTTGAATAATAAATAAATACATAATACTTTTAATACAAGATAATGGGAAATAAACCAAGAAAGAGAGATAAAATATTTAATGCCCTCAAATTCCATATTCTTAATCTAAACATAAAAATAAGCCTTTGGGAAAATTTGCATTTAATTTAGCCAATGTTTAATATTTTATTTTATTCAGGAGAGAGAAAATGACTTAAAGACAAAAAATATTAATTATATGTTAGAAAAAAGTTAATAAATGCCAAAATCATGTTCCACACATTTAGTATTTCTTGTATACCAAGTTTCATATTTTTAGAAAGTTTCTAGATGCCTCTAATAAATTAAAAGGATAAAATAAGTGATAAAATTTAAATGTATTAAATAAAATAATAAAAGCCTTCTAAACAAATAATGCCAAATTCGTGTTCTACATGTTAAAATATATCTATGGTTGGATTTTGACTCAAATTGGAAAATATTTGGTGAGAACGTGAATTTAGGAGAGAGAATGTGTGTAAAATATTCAAATCATTAATTAAAATAACAAACAAATGAAGTTAATAACAAATTTATGTTTCATATATTTTGTTTTGCTTGAGAGTGAAGTTTCACATTAATTGATAAATATATAAGTATCTAATATATTAAGAAAGAGAAAATATGAATCACTTTAAAGGAATTAAATAAAATACTTAGAATTCCCAAAAATGAAAACTAATGTTACAATTGAGATCTACATGTATTAAATAGTAAAGGGTTCAAATTTTATATTTAACTGGATAATGCTTGCTTTCCCAATTGAATTGGTATATAAAATCCTATTTACCATAGGTTTTAATAGTGGTATTTGGTTAAACAAATTAATGTTTTCCTAAACCAAACGTAACGCAACGTTGAGTTACTTCCTTTCCCTCCAACGTGACCTCACGTTTCCCCCCTTCCAAAATGGGCAACGCCCAACACAACATACGTTGCCCCCCTCCTTCCTCTCTGTATCCTATTTATCTTCCTTTGTTCATTCCTTTTCTCCTCAAACACACGAAGCCCTAGCCGCCCAGCCTACCCTCACCTTGCGTCCAACCATAGCGAGCAACACCAAATAGAGTTGAGGATCGTTGGGCAGTGTTGCCTCCTCCTCTTCTTCTTCCTCTACATGAACGACGCCTGAAACCCGACGCCCAGCAACCCTGACGCTGCGTCGGCGTCGTTAACACCTTCCTGTCTGACCCTCGATGCCTAGCAGCCCCCGACGCTATGTCGGCGTCACTAACATCTACCCAACCGACGCCTCGACGCTGCGTTAGCATCACTACCACCTGCCCTTCTGACGCCATGACGCTGCGACAACATGACGCCCTGACGCTGCGACGCTCCGACGCCCTGACGCCCTGACGCCGACAACACCACTTCCAAAGCAACCCTGACGCCAACACACACTGATAACAGGGCATAATAGCCACCAAGTGCAATGTCGTCCACCTTGAAAGCTACGTCGTCGTTCGCAACCTCTAGATCTGCAACACCGTGATGTTTGCAAACACCTCCATTCAACCTGACGATGGTGACTAGTTATTTAAAATAGATTATAAAGGTGGGATAAGTATGGAGTAAGGATAATCTAGTTATTTAAAACCATAACCTGAACTAGTCAATTATCTTACCTATCAACTTTGTTGTATACAAATGCAAATATTAGATTGCATGAAATCAAACCTGTAATGATACGTTAAAGTGAATACTTGATATTAAATAGAAGGTATTGTATAAGACCCAGGTGGATTGATATCAAAAATGATTAATGGATCACCCTAATTGCTTATTGTATACTTACCAAACTCTAAGAATCATTAGTGGGTGTATCCTTGTGTTAATGTATCCTTTACATTAGAAATTATATATATAGGTGAATTACATGATAATTAGAAATACATATGGATCTAGGGAACACTCTCATCTAAATTAATCCAAGGGAACTTGATATCTGTATAAGAATTCATCTAATGATATTGTCTTCTTAGGAATTAAATAGTAAAAAAAAGAGAGAATAATGTGTAAAGGAATATACTTTTATAACATATAACTAGATGACATGTTAGTTGGATCAAAGCACGTGTATATTAGTGAACCTAATACATATTCATATGGAATATACTTACACCAATAAACATGGTAAGCATGATGTTAGGAATAATATGGACTCACATCATTAAACCTATATTGGAAGCATATATATTTTTATCCACATATATATGAGTTACATAAACTTATGTGACTAAATATTGGTAACTAGAACTAAGATGGATATGTAAAGCATCACATATTATCTCAACAAAGATTAAAATCATAAACCCTAACATGACATTACATGATCGGGAATTGGGTAATAATAATATAAAAATACAATAGGAACGAATATGTGCACTTTGACTTGGCTAATATTCATAATGTGTTTCTAGGATGAAAAGTTGACTTTGTGTACCAAAGTATATTATTCAAGTTAACTTTTATGTGTGAAAGGAGGTATGTGCATCTACCCCCTTCAGTTGGGAAATTATTTATACCTTTTACCTATGTTCCCTAATGAGGCTTAATCTCACCTAATTCATGATTCTTGAAACCTAAATTCATTTATGCCTCAAAATTAGTTGTAGTATTATCTTGTTTGGGTTTTATACCCCACTACCTTGTTATATGAATCCTTTGATTAATCTTGCCATAACTCTTTTGCTAGCATGTAGTTATATTTTCTATTTAATTGTAAAGTAGAGGTACTTATGTACAACCACCCACAGAGGGCATGTATATAATCACCCTAGGGGAATGTTTATAATTCTCCCAATAATATTATAGGTGACTGGGAATGTCTTATTCTCCCCTCACCTAAGTTTAGAGGTCTGGTAGGTGCCTCAACCCTACTTAGTTAGGTAAACATATTAATTTTCATGCAAATCCTTTATTTACTTTTGTTATTGGCAAGTTTCCTTACTTAAAGCATCATACTCTTGATGTCTCCTCTTTTGATGAATCCCTAGCCTGATTTACTTGTTATATATATCTTGTCATCTTTAGTATAGTTTAGTGACACATACTTTTATTTTCCTTCCCTCTTGCTGGGTGCTTTCCCAACCACCCAGATGTGGATCAAGGTGATGGATAAGGCATGGAGATCTTAGCGTTGACATGGACTAGCTGGTGGATATGTTGCTTGGAGACAAAATTGGAGTAGTCTAGACTTCCCTCTATCTAGATCCTAGTTGTGTATTATGTAACCCTAAAAGGGAGATCTTGATGTATTTTGTACAATCTTTTATGAAATTGAATATAGAAAAAAAAATTATTCCACTGCTTTCCAAATGTGTTTTTTTACCATTGTTATTAGTAGAGAGTGTTGGGTTTTAGGGGAGACAGAGAAGGCAACGGAAACAAAAAATTTCTCCCCCAACCCATACTGAGGAAAGCGTCAACATCTATATAATAGGAAAGGATGGTTTGTGGAATCATACCTTGTCCCGAGGCTTGCTCGGCGACAATACCTCGCGCCTTGCGCGGTCTTCAACTCCGGTCTTGGACGGCGTCTGTGCAGATCCTGGTCGCACCGGGACTGACGACTCCTCCTCCTACCGGACTGTCGGATGACAATTGTCCTCCTGAGCGGCAATGTCCTCCCGCCTCTGTAGTAGTCCACACGGACCACCTGGAACTCCACACTCCTTGTCCCACAAGGAAGTGGAATGAGTCGCACCCTCCTGTTGACGTACTAGTCACCAACACACTCTCCTGCTACCAGTTGCAACTGCAGTTGTCCTTCCCTTGCTGCACCTCCCTTTTGCGGGAAGCACTTGCTCGGGATCTCTCACGGTTACCAAAACCAGAGAGAACGACAACTTCACAAAGCAACCGGCTTGCATTGAGTTGTACTTTGAGAAGCCCCCAATACCCCTATATATAGGCGGGTCATGGGACAGGGTTCTCTGTGCCCGGCAATATGGGACTAAAGCAGGAGTAGAAGGGTTTGAGATTTTCCACAAAAAGCAACCAACTCACAACCTGAACCAATCGGTTCACAAGTGAACCGGTCGGTTGGGGACCTGAACCGGTCGGTTGGAGCACCAACCGATCAGTTGGGACCCATGAGCCGATCGGTTCACTTCTGAACCGGTCGGTTCGTGGTCCTGGTCAGTTCCCGATTGACTTTCCTTCTTTCGTTTCTAATTGGTATCGAATACCAATCCTTGTTCCAATCAAATTGGGCAAGTGAAACGCAAGGAAAATTCTCACCGACCTGACTTTCCCAACTTGCTCCGTTGCACCAGTTGAACCGATCGTTTCAACACTTGAACCGCTCGTTTCACCCTGGTCATGAGCCGATCGACTCAACACTTGAGCCGACCAGTTCAGCAACCTCAGCCGACCGGTTCAACACTTGAGCCGATCGGTTGGGAGTGCAGGTTGTGCAAAATCAGTCAATTGCGATTTCGATCAATCTGATACTCCAATCAATATGTCCAACACCTTGAACAACATGATATTGAGCTATCAATCAATTGAGTGTTTAATTGAACTACTAAACTCCTTTAGTAATCAATCTAAACGTTGCTTGTGGACAAAACTCCTCTTCCAGGTTAAATCCTATGTGTGTGACCCTGCAGGTCCATTTCACGTTGGCAGTGAAAGTCCATAACACTTATGACTTCACAAGCAAAGAGCGGTGCCTAGTCACACATCAGTGCTACCCAAGTGAAAGTAGAAAGTTGGAGAACAACTTTCATCCTACAATCCGTGAATGGTGTTACAGTGAATGTATAATTCCTTTGTCACTGATATCTGGAATGAACTCGAGGCATGGAACAGTCATCCTGTCAACGTTCATTCACTTTCTTGATCTCAGAGAAGATTGAGTGAGATATGTATGACATCAATATCACATACTGATTCACACATGCATGCGCACGCCTATCTCCCTACTCATCAAGTGGCCTTGGATATCAAACTCCCTCAGGAGGGACAAATCCCATATCTATCACTCACCCCTCAAAAGCCCCATGTGTCAAAGCCACCCAATCATCACCTTTATAACAACCCATGTTTCAGACTGTGTTTGATGATGTCAAAGTGTGCCCAACGACATGTGTTGAGTGTAGTGATTTCAGGTCAAAGAATCACAGTCACCACCATCACTGTGAGTACTGACTGTGACTACCATCTCATGGTTCCATGTGTCAAACTCACGGTGGGTCTGTCCGGTACACTTGTTCTCTAACAAGTACCTATGTGTTTGGTTTAATATCTCTATATCATGACTAATGAGATTTTGTCATCAACCAACACCACAATCTAGTCTTGTGTGTCATTGTTGTCTATCTACCTTCCACAATGACATCCGACTAGGGACATAACAAGAATGTACAAACTCTTAGCATCCGTATGATCTCATCGTCCAGGTCATGAACCTGAAGGCATACGTCATTGAGTACTATCATTCTCTAGACATTCAATCTGTTCTATCACTATCTCATATGACTGAACCAGAAAGAATTGGAAGCTTGCCTTTGATGTTTATCAAATCAATCTTAATGTATCCCACCAATCATCCCATGATTGGCTCTCAGGGCATACATACCAACAGACTCCCACTTGCACTGCGAGCCAATCACCCTTGAATCATATTCATAGTGATCCTCAAACATGTCCCACATGTTACTGTGCTCTTACTGCAAACATAGTGAGTAGTGGAAACACCTTGCCAAAGTCTGTATAAATTGCATGTCTCTCATCTCTTCATTGTACGTCACACGTAGGAGATGGAGTTGTCGTAATATGCGATATAGTATTCCATTGCTAACTTTTAGCCACATTGCATGATCAAGGATTCCAGACTTGTCATCAATGAGCGGAATATAAGTTCATCTTATGAACTTTCAGATCCATATAGTATCCACTGTTGTTCACTAACACACAGATACTCGACATTTCCTTTTAAATGATTTTATTGGAACATTTCCAATAATCAACAAACTTTCACTTTTATACATCATATGTATATTTTGCAATTAATTTTCTATCCTTTCGGAAGTTCGCATCAATGTAACTCTTTACATCGAACTCTTCCTTATCTCCATAGAACTAGTACTTCCCAAGTACTTATCAAGTTCTTATGGTATTCCAGTAACCCTTACTAGAAGTAGACAGACATCCACTCGTCATGTCCTACATATGAGTTATCAGGATGAGCACATCATATTGCTATGTCCTACATACAAGATGATGAATGCATCTTATTCTTGCCATGTCAATACATGCAAGATAATGGGATGATTGCATACATGATAGATCCATATCTATTCTTAGTGTTCCCATTCTTCATAAGAATTGGACACTTGGCCTTGGGATACTAATATCCATATAATTTGGACAAGTTTTCTCCCACTGAATCTTTGCATACTGAACCCTTCAGTACAAATTGCCCATGTATGCTTTCTCTATCCAGGTCAAGAGATTTTTCAAGAACTATCTCTATAGATCTCTATTCCTATCATATAGGAAACATCTCTATCTTCCTTAAAGATAATTTCCACTTTTGTATTTCCATTCTAGAACATTTCCATTTCACATCAACATGTGAAATGTGAATACGCTCCCACTAAATCATAGATCCCTTCTTTATCTTTGACATATCAGTCAAACCCTTTGACCATATCATCAAAGTAAAGATCCAATTTTGAGTTGCTTGTACTCAAATAATCACATTGATTAGTCCATTGTAACTTATAGACTTCATTTGCATTATTGGATTCATAAACCTTATAGGTTGTGTCACGTACACATCCTTATTTTATTCCTCATAGGAATGCGGTTTTAGTATCCATATGTCAAATGCCTTAGTCATTAAGTTGCAACAAGCATCATCCTTCTCAAAATGTTATCCATGTGTCTTAACACTTAAGACTCGTTTGCACTTATGGATTTCATCCAATGAGTGCTACCATCAAGGTCATACCTTATGGTTTACACGGATGTCATTTAGGATGTAATGGTCATAAACCATAACTCAAAATTCGGTTCCTCATATTCATCTAGATAGTTGACTCATCGTCATGAACAACTCATCACATAGATAAACGAGGTGTATCTGTCAAGGATATAAGAACTCACAACTCCTTGTGATTCTCAATGTCCTATATTAGTGTGGGGTATTCTTTTATTAAGAAGAATTCAGTTATTCGATAATCATTCTCTAACTCCTTAGAGTATGATTCCTTCTTGATTTAGACATCACCATGCCTTAATCATGAGTTCACTATGATACACTATCATAATCACTCATAAGGATCTCAAACATTTGGTCCAAGTATTTCATTCATTGATCTCATCAAGAATTAATACTTTACCAAATTTGTACTTCATCTATGATAATCTTGAACACTTCAAGATATTCATATTGGTATTTCTCTAAACACCATTTGAAGTATTAGCATTTGTTCCAATAGGTATGTAAATACATCGCATGTATTATACCTAATAGGATAATCACTCTCCCACTATATTAGTGAAGATTGATTAATCATGTCCAAGATATTCATGTCTCTTACTGGTTCTCTAACCAAAAGAGTCTAGATTTATCCATCATATGGAAACTAGAAATGAATTTCTCATGATTAATGCTAATTTCATTGTTTGAGTTATCTATAACTTTTAGGTATCATTTTATCTTATGCATATCAAATACCACAAGATAAGAAAGGCATTGCCAGAAAGATCATATCTTTAAGATCGAAACATCAACTTTATTAATTGCCATCATTGTCATACAATATGCAATAATAAAGTGTTTCTATCTATTGGCAATATATGAAATAGCAGTTCTCAACTCTATTTCGTGCCCTTTTAGGCTGAAATAAACTGAAAGATACTTCTATCTATGGCAGCAACACTTGCTCCAATGATGGGTACTTCTTTCTTGGTCCTTTCACAAAGGCCATCACTTCTTTGTGGATATTGCATATCATATATGACATATCCATATCCTGGTATCATATACCTCGGATAAAGAAGTGGTTCATTTCATGATACCTTAGGTGGAGATCTCCATCCCCTCCTTCATCTTCTTTTGTTCTTCCAGATATAGAGGGCAATCCCTCATACATCCTTTCCCCATGTGCCTTGAGGCTGAAGACGGCTTGGATTTCTGGTTAGCATCAGAACACTTCTTAGCTTTGCCCTTGTCCTTGCCCTTAAGAATTACCTTTTCTTTGATCACATCAAAGACTATGGTTTGTCTTTCTTCATCTTTGCCTCTACTATCCTCAACATGCAGTCAAACCCTGATCCGTCCGCTTGAGCCAATCGAGAGAATGACCTCTGGCCTAAGAACTTGAAAATCACTTCCTTGCGTTTAATCAGTCGGTTTCGGCCCTAGTAGGGCACGAATGAAGTGGTTTCACACTTTTTTAGTGTCCAATTCCTCTGTCAACGCTTGTCAAAGTTGTTCATGTTGTAGCTTATCATGAATTGTATGATTCTCACAACATTTGCAGTATCATACCAATAGCCAACTCTTGGCTCAGAGGGAATCCTTCTTAATCAGGTTTTCCACATTTGAAAGTGTGTGAATACCTTACTGGATCTCCTTCTGTCATGACATACTAGGACAGTATCTTGGAGACATCATATGTCTCATGTTGTCTCTGCAACTCATAGTTCAGAGAACACAACATCAAGCACTCCTCATCAATGTCATCCTCAGTATGCTTCCATAAGCATACTTTCAGCCATTGATGTGGTGGGATCGAGTTCATCTGGTTCTGGTATAACTAGGACTTAGAGCTTTCGCTTTTTCATTGAGAACACTTCTCATCATCATCCTAACCAGTCGTGGAATTATTCCCATTTAATTTGTTGGTCTCAAAGACCGATCGCAAATAAAGTGATTTTTTGATTAACCATTTATATTAACAAAAAGGAAATATATGCAATTTTAGTCCAAAACTCTTTTTGACTTGTTTGATTGATTTAAAAATTTGACGATATAATTAGGCCTTTAATTGATTATCGCTCCCACTATTTTACTTCAAATTGATAGCCCTCACCATCAATTCGGAAGATTGCAGTGTACAACCTTCTAGTGGGCAAGATCCTAAAATCCTCTAAGCCATGGACCAACTAGGGCTGTCACCCACAACATAGATCTCTCAGGTAGGCAACTCTTGCCAATTGTATCATATGCAACTCTTGATAAGATGTCATATACAACTCCTTGCAATGATCATCTCCATGCCTCAAGGCACTAGATCCTATCTAGGTCACCTTGTTAAGTCCGACCCAAAGCAAACACGATGAACATGCACCCTGCTAGGGCAGACCCACACATTCATCCTTCACGCTTCCACGAGATAGACGGTGCACCACGCTAGGGCGTGCCCACACTTGGTCGATCAAGCTTTTCACGTGTGTCGCATTTGGAAGGCATCTAAAACTTAATATTTTAATAAGGGATTTGGTTTTTATATACATATACATATCCAATCACCACAATACATAGTACGTATCATATACATGCTATATCCCATAGAAAACATGCACAAACGATAAAAAGCGATGATTATGGCCATCCTAATGTGATTCCTCGAGCCAAGAGGAATCACAGTCATCTAGGTCAACATCACATGCAACCTGTACAAGATGAACATCTGTGCCTTGCCATCCGAGTTGATCAACTCATCACATGAATGATCTGTACTCTCCAACCATTCGTCTGGGTGCCACCAGCCGATCCGTTAGCTCCTCCAACCGATCGGTTCGCCTGGTCGGCATGCATCTCGTCATGTCCGCCACCCGCTCGTCTCGCTCCTCGAACCGGTCATCAACCGATCGGTTCACTCCTTGAACCGATCGTCTGGAACGTCAATCGATTGGTTCACACCTTGAACCGATCGTTTCAGTCGTCGTCAGATGTTCGTTGGTCTTCGACATAACAGGAAATAAAATCTATCCTAATTTTACATTGCTTAAAAGGGAAACCCCGAGTTACATTCGGGGGGAGAAAAGGTAGGAAAGAATCTCGAATTATTTTGAGTTACATCAGGAATAGGAGAAAAGGAAGATCGGTGCACAGACTGAGATGCAAGCAACCACAAACAACCACACATAGATAGGGGTTTATAGGCCATAATCATGCTACACATCCACCACAAAACTCGTTTAAAAGTGATGCGTATCGAGTGCATTAATAATACATATCATATATGTAATTGGGATTTTTGGATTTAGGATTGGACATGCATAAAGCCAATATTATTCGCATCGGATGCAATAAATAAAGGCGACAAACCAAAATCGATCATATCAATATTCCTAAAATATAGAACAGTTGACGTGGCTCTAATACCACTGTTGGGTTTCAGGGGAGACAGAGAAGGCAGCGGAAACAAAAATTTTCTCCCCCAACCCATACCGAGGAAACGCGTCAACATCTATATAATAGGAAAGGATGGTTTGTGGAATCATACCTTGTCCCGAGGCTTGCTTTGCGACAATACCTCGCGCCTTGCGCAGTCTTCAACTCCGGTCTTGGACGGCGTCTGTGCAGCTCCTAGTCGCACCGGGACTGACGACTCCTCCTCCTACCGGACTATCGGATGACAATTGTCCTCCTGAGCGGCAGTGTCCTCCCGCCTCTGTAGTAGTCCATATGGACCACCTGGAACTCCACACTCCTTGTCCCACAAGGAAGTGGAGGAGTCGCACCCTCCTGTTTACGTACTAGTCGCCAACACACTCTCCTGCTACCAGTTGCAACTGTAGTTGTCCTTCCCTTGCTGCACCTCCCTTTTGCGGGAAGCACTTGCTCGGGATCTCTCACGGTTACCAAAACCAGAGAGAACGACAACTTCGCAAAGCAACCGGCTTGCATTGAGTTGTACTTTGAGAAGCCCCCAATACCCCTATATATATAGGCGGGTCATGGGATAGGGTTCTCTGTGCCCGGCAATATGGGACTAAAGCAGGAGTAGAAGGGTTCGAGATTTTCCACAAAAAGCAACCAACTCGCAACCTGAACCGATCAGTTGGGGATCTGAACCGGTCGGTTGGAGCACCAACCGATCAGTTGGGACCCATGAGCCGATCGGTTCACTTATGAATCGGTCGGTTCGTGGTCCTGGTCAGTTCCCGATTGACTTTCCTTCTTTCGTTTCTAATTGGTATTGAATACCAATCCTTGTTCCAATCAAATTGGGTAAGTGAAACGCAAGGAAAATTCTCACCGACCTGACTTTCCCAACTTGCTCCGTTGCACCAGTTGAACCGATCGTTTCAACACTTGAACCGCTCGTTTCACCCTGGTCATGAGCCGATCGACTCAACACTTGAGCCGACCAGTTCAGCAACCTCAGCCGACCGGTTCAACACTTGAGCCGATCGGTTGGGAGTGCAGGCTGTGCAAAATCAGTCAATTGTGATTTCAATCAATCTTATACTCCAATCAATATGTCCAACACCTTGAACAACATGATATTGAGCTATGAATCAATTGAGTGTTTAATTAAACTACTAAACTCCTTTAGTAATCAATCTAAACGTTGCTTGTGGACAAAACTCCTCTTCTAGGTTAAATCCTATTTGTGTGACCTTGCAGTTCCATTTCACGTTGGCAGTGAAAGTCCATAACACTTATGACTTCACAAGCAAAGAGCGGTGCCTAGTCACACATCAGTGCTACCCAAGTGAAAGTAGAAAGTTGGAGAACAACTTTCATCCTACAATCCGTGAATGGTGTTATAGTGAATGTATAATTCCTTTGTCACTGATATCCCGAATGAACTCGAGGCATGGAACAGTCATCCTGTCAACGTTCATTCACTTTCTTGATCTCAGAGCAGATTGAGCGAGATATGTATGACATCAATATCACATACTGATTCACACATGCGTGCGCACACCTATCTCAATCCTACTCATCAAGTGGCCTTGGATATCAAACTCCCTCAGGAGGGACAAATCCCATATCTATCACTCACCCCTCAAAAGCCCCATGTGTCAAAGCCACCCAATCATCACCTTTATAACAACCCATGTTTCAGGACTGCGTTTGATGATGTCAAAGTGTGCCCAACGACATGTGTTGAGTGTAGTGATTTCAGGTCAAAGAATCACACTCACCACCATCACTGTGAGTACTGACTGTGACTACCATCTCATGGTTCCATGTGTCAAACTCACGGTGGGTCTGTCCGGTACACTTGTTCTCTAACAAGTACCTATGTGTTTGGTTTGATATCTCTATATCATGACTAATGAGATTCTCTCATCAACCAACACCACAATCTAGTCTTGTGTGTCATTGCTGTCTATCTACCTTCCACAATGACATCCGACTAGGGACATAACAAGAATGTACAAACTCTTAGCATCCGTATGATCTCATCGTCCAGGTCATGAACCTGAAGGCATACGTCATTGAGTACTGTCATTCTCTAGACATTCAATCTGTTCTATCACTATCTCGTATGACTGAACCAGAAAGAATTGGAAGCTTGCCTTTGATGTTTATCAAATCAATCTTAATGTATCCCACCAATCATCCCATGATTGGCTCTCAGGGCATACATACCAACAGAGAGGTGGATTGATTTCACTTCTTTACAGACTCATACATGTATAATAATCATGTAGCAACTTAACCTCAACACATTCAAATTAAATAGAATATGTATTTTAGAGTATGATCCTTGATAAAGAGATCGTGAAACCCTAATTGAGGTGGTTGATGAATCTAAACCCTAATTTAGGGCACTTCTATGTAAAACCATAATCTAGGGTAATGGTGTGACCCTAATTTAGGGTATTTTAATAATAAGCCTTATTTGGATGTGAATAGTAAACCTTAATTGAGGGTGATGTTATGAGAAACCCTAATCAAGGGTTAGGTTAATTGAAACCCTAATACAGAGATGTTATGTAAAACCCTAATCAAGGGTGAAGCCATATGAAACCCTAAGTGAGGGTGATGTCATGTGGAACCCTAGACAAGGGTGATGACAAAATGAAACCTTAATGCAATAATGTGATGTGAAACCTTAACTCAAAGTGATGCTATGTACTGATATGTGACACTTTGATATGAAATCCTACACTGATATAGGATAAAGATATGTGGAGCCCTAATATTGGGTTATAATGTATGAAACCCTAATATTGGGCAATATGATGATAAATCTCAACCCAAATCTGGGTAATGGGATAAAGTATTCCTAATTGACATAAATTGGGAAATCCTAACTCAAATGAGGAAATAGTGATGTTACTCTTACAATGCATAGTGTTGATATATAATTGATATAATTGTTATCATGTGCACTAATTATGCATGTTTCATGAGATGTTGGACATAGCCAGGTATGAGCTATGATGTTTTACTATTGAAATTGCTTTATGGGCCTTGTGAGCCATAATATGCTGTGTTTCCTAGTGAGAGATAATAAGAGATATTAATGGGCTTTAAGAGCCATGTGAAATGCCTGCATTGCAAATATTATGTTTACATTAGTCAGATGACCTGAAGGCATTAAGTTACCTGATAAAGTGGTAACAAGTGTTTTGATTAACTAAGGGTTTGAACACCCATATTCCATAATCATGATGATGAGATGATAAAGGATGAGAATACCCATATGTGATAAGGGATTGAGATCCCAATGTTTAATAAAGATTTGAAAAGAACTTGATAGAAATAGTGATCATTCTTTGTAGCATTTGTTATAATGATTTATGTTTGAAAACATGTTTGATGCTAAAATAATATGGTAATGTACTTAATTAATCAAGTGAAATATCATCATGTAGAGCCCTGACCATAGATCCATCATCGTCAGTAGTTTGGTGATGGTGAAATAGGTTTTCCTACGGGAACTCCTGGAGGGCATACTTTTGAGTATGTGGGGGTTATGGGCACGACTATCCTTACGCACTAATGGAGGAATTGATGTGAGATAAACATTCAATATCTCAATCCTTCATTATAAATGCCGGGATGGATGTATCACTAATATCCCGATGATGTTAATGCTGGATGGATGTGAGATAAATATGAATCTCTCGATTGCGAAGAGAGTACAACATGCCACTATAACTCTAATAGCGAAGTTGCCAGTATACCCTGGAAAGCTATTTAGTAGAGACACAAGATGTCCTGCATTTGGTCCTCACACTGACTGAGGAAGATGGGGTCATGGAAATCTGGCTCTTCTATTGACCTATGTATGGTACCGATTTCGATTTTGCAATGGTCGGTTGGAGTATGAGCGGTATACCTCATCTCATCAGGGCTTAAGTATGTTTGTAAAATGTAATCAGCCGTGTAGCATATTTGCTTAGAGTTGAAATACGAGAATCATTGGTTGATGTTACTTTGCATAGCATGTTCTAAATGGACATATGTTATTTATACTCTTCAATTTCTTATTGGATAAGTAACAGGCTACTCTATTAAGATACAGCTGAAATGACTTGAATAAAGGATAATGCTCTAAATTGTTTAGTTAATGATTTTGTTGTTGTTGAATATTTATGATTCTTCCGTTCTGCTTTATTCTATTAACTGCAATAATAATATTTCTAGCGGAGAGTTATATCTCTCGCTGGGACAATTTTCAATTGTCTCACCCCCGTGGAATCTAACTATTTAGGTAGACGCAGAAGAAGGAATAGAAACCAAACAGTGGGTGAAGAACAGCAGCAGCAACAACAACAAGGACAACAGTGAATTCCCATGTGGAGACACTGGCTTTCATGTCCTGTAAATAGAGAGTCCTATATGTCATCTCTATACTCCCAGGTCCTAGGAGTCAAGAGTTATTTTAATATTGATCTGAGATTTTGGCTTAATGCCTCGAGATTTTTTTTATACTGGCTATGTACAGTTTAACAGGGCAGTTGATGCTTATAACTCTTGACAAGAAATGGTACAAGAGATGTACTGATGAACCGGAATGTAAATAAATTACTTTGGTTCTTTATGAAAGAGTTTTTCAGTTTATGGATCTCTTTGTAAAAAGTTTTATTTTTTAGTGATTTTCAGTAATTCCGATGTTAACGAATGCTTCCGCTTAAGTAAATCGTGTTTTTAAAAGTTGGACGCAACAATTTAGTGGTATCAGAGCTCTAGGTTCGCTGAGTCTACAGAGACATAGGATTAAGGTTGTTGAGTCTGTTCTAGTGTCTTCCAGTTTATCTGATAAGTGTCTTCTGCTCATATAGGACAAGAAGAACTTAAAGATGTTTGGATTACATGATGAATACGCTATTGAGAGCAGCGTTGCTACACCAGGACGAGGTGCAAGAGATCAAGACAGGGTGGAGCCCGTACCTGAACAACCCCAGTTCAATCAAGGTGATATAGGGAACCCAACCTTCCAAGCCATGTTTGGACAATTTATGGCAGCCATGACTCATATGACAGATAGAATTTCACTACATACACCTAGGGCACCTGCTCACCATGAAGGACAGGGAGCCGGTAAGACATTTGAATGACTTTTCCAGGTTGGAGCCATAGAATATGCTGGTACAACTGACCCAGCAGATGCAGACATGTGGCTTACTGAGCTGGAGAAGGCCTTCAGAATCCTCAATACCCCAGAAGCTGAGAAGGTTAGAAATGCAATGTACCTTCTTAAGGGGAGTGTTGTCCATTGGTGGACCATAGAAGAAGGCAAGAGGCCGGGTGTGGAGATCGGATGGGAAGTATTCCGACGAGAATTCATCAATAGATACTTTCTTAAGACGTTCCTAGATGAGAAGATTTCTCAGTTTGAGAGGTTAAGGCAAGGACCAATCAACATTAGAGAGTATGAGGCTAAGTTCATGGAGCTTTTACGGTTATGTCCGCATATGGCAGCTATCGATGATGAAAGGATTCGACATTTTGAGAAGGGGTTGAACACTGATTTGACCACTCCTGTGTCTGCTTTAGAGAACAGGGTGAGATTTGCTACTTTTGTGGAGTCAGTCAGACGTATAGAGAGTTCTGTGACTGAGAAGCGACAGACTAAGAGTAAGAAGGTGTATACTCAGTTTCAAGGACAAGTAAGAAGGTGTATACTCAGTGTCGGTAATAGGACCATCCAGACCACAGTCAGGGAACAGTGGTTGTTTATATGTGGAAAGATGGGGCATTTGATGAAAGATTTCCGAGCTAGAGAGGCAAGTGTGACTCAACCTCAGAGGTAGAGTCAGTAAGGCTCTCAGAGGAGACAGTTTCCAAGTGGCGCTAGAGGACGTGGACAAGTGTCCCAAGCTGGATCGTCATCACCCAATAATCGAGCAACGAGTCAACCACAGGCGATGGTGAGATTCTATGTGATGAATCATCCTGATGTAGTAGTTAACCAAAGGGTTGTGACATGTCAGATGGAATTGTTTTATTCTGATATGTCTACATCTTGTGTCGTATCTGTTTTAATTGATCTGGGTGCTACACATTCTTTCATAACGAAAAGAGTGATTCTTGACTGCAATATGACAGTTGGTCATAGGGAAGAGAGTTTGAAGTTAGAAACTCCTTTGATGGAATCTGCAGTGTTGCGAGAGGTGTGTTCTCCCTACACTCTTTTCTTTTCTGAACATCGCATTCAAGTGGATCTTATACCACTTGAGATGCATGGGTTCGATATAATTCTTTGGATGGACACCCTAGAAAAGTACAAGGTTGTCTTGGATTGTGAGTCCAACAAAGTTGTATTCACATATGATTGTGACACATGGATCTTTCAAGGAGATAGAAAGATTCTTCCAACCTATCTTGTGTTAGCTATGGTAGCTAAGAAGCTGATGAGACAAGATGTTTTGCATTCTTGGCACATGTGGTAGATACCACAATAGAGAGCCCTCATCCTTTTGAAGTTTCAATAGTTAGGAAATTTGAAGATGTATTCCCTGAGGAACCTCCAGGTGTACCTGCACTCCGAGAGATTGATTTTGAGATTAATCTAGTTTTGGGCACGCAACCAATAGAACAAACACCGTATAGAGAGAACGACAACTTTACAAAGCAACTGGTGTTCTGAGTTGTTCACCGTAGAAGCCCCCAATACCCCTATATATATAGGAGGGTCATGGGATAGGGTTCTACCCCGAGCAATGCAGGAATAAACAGGAGTAGAAGGGTTTGAGATTTTCCACAAAACAACCAACTGTGCCACCTGAACCGATCGTTTCAAGCATGAAACGGTCGGTTGGGGAGATGAGTTGATCGGTTCACCACCTGAACTGATCGTCTGGGGCCCTGAGCCAATCGGTTCACATCTGAGCCGATCAGTTTGTGGTCCTGGTCCAACTCAAATTGACTTTCAAATTTGTTTCCGATTAATCAAATATCAATCCTTGTCCAAATCGAATTTGTACAAGTGAAACAAATTGTATTTGCAATATAGTCTTATGACTTTCCAAACGATCTTGGTTGGTCACATGAATTGAACGGTTCAATAATTGAGCCGATCATTTCATGATACATGAGTCGATTGACTCACAACTTGAGCCGGCCAGTTCAACAACCTGAGCCGATTGGTTCATCCCATGAGTCGATCGGTTGGGGCAGCAGACTTGTGCAAATCAGTCAATCGTAGTTTCAATCAATCTGATACTCCAATCAATCGGTCCAACACCTTGAACACTATGATATTGAGCTATCAATTGATTGACTGTTTAATTGAACTATTAAACTCCTAATGTAATCAATCCAAACATTGTTTGGGGAAAAACTCCTCTTCGAGGTTAAATCCTATGTGTGTGACCCTACAGGTCCATTTCACGTTGGCAGTGAAAGTCCATAACACTTATGACTTCACAAGAAAAGAGAAGTGCCTAGTCACACATCAGTGCTACCCAAGTGAAAAGGAAAGTTGGAGAACAACTTTCAATCCTACAACCTGTGAATGGTGTTACTGTGAATGTATAGTTCCTTTTTCACTGATATCCTGAATGAATTCAAGGCATGGAACAGTCATCCTCTCAACGTTCATTCACTTTCTTGATCTCAGAGTAGATTGGAGGAGATATGTATGACATCAATATCGCATACTCATTTAGACATGCATGCACGCCTATCTCAATCCTACTCATCAAGTGGCCATGGATATCAAACTCCCTCAGGACGAACAAATCCCATATCTATCACTCACCCCTCAAAAGCCCCATGTGTCAAAGCCACCCAATCATCACCTTTATAACAACCCATGTTTCAGGACTGTGTTTGATGATGTCAAAGTGTACCCAACGACATGTGTTGAGTGTAGTGATTTCAGGTCAAAGAATCACACTCACCACCATCACTGTGAGAACTGACTGTGACTACCATGTCATGGTTCCATGTGTCAAACTCACGGTGGGTCTGTCTGATACGCTTGTTCTCTAACAAGTACCTATGTGTTTGGTTTGATATCTCCACATCATGACTAACGGGATTCTGTCATCAACCAACACCACAATCTAGTCTTGTGTGTCATTTTTGTCTATCTACCTTCCACAATGACATCTGACTAGGGACATAATAAGAATGTACAAACTCTTAGCATCCATATGATCTCATCATTCAGGTCCTCAACCTGAAAGCATACGTCATTGAATATTGTCATTCTCTAGACATTCAATCTGTTCTATCATTATCTCATATGAATAAACTAGAAAGAATTGGAAGCTTGCCTTTGATCTTTATCAAATCAATCTTAATGTACCCCACCAATCATCCCATGATTGGCTCTTAGGGCATACATACCAACAGACTCCCACTTGCACTGTGAGCCAATCACCCTTGAATCATATTCATAGTGATCTTCAAACATGTCCCACATGTTACTATGCTCTAGTGCTAACATAGTGAGTTATGGCAACACCTTGCCAAATTCAGTATTAACTGCATGTCTCTCATCTCTTCGTTGTATGTCACACGTATGAGATGGAGTTGTCATAATACACGATCTAGTATTCCTTTGCTAACCTTTAGCCACATTGCATGATCAAGCACTCCTAACTTGTCATCAATGACCGGAATAAGTATAAGTTCGTCTCTATGAACTCCTATATAGGTATAGTATCCATTGTTGTTCTCTAACACACAGATACTCGACAGTTCCTTTTAAATGGCTTTATTGGAACGTTTCCAATATTCAACAAACATTCACTTTTATACATCCTATATATATTTTGCGATTAATTTTCTGTCCTTTTCAGAAGTTCGCATCAATGTAACTCTTTATAGTGAACCCTTCCTTATTTCCATAGAACTAGTACTTCACAAGTACTTATCAAGTCGTCAAGTCCTCATGGTATTCTAGTAACCTTTACTGGAACTAGACAAACATCCACTCGTCATGTCCCACATATGAGTTATCAAGATGAGCACATCATATTGTCATGTCCTACATACAAGATGATGAATGCATCTCATTCTTTCCATGTCCATACATGCAAGATGATGGGATTATTACATACATGATAGATCCATATCTATTCTTAGTGTTCCCATTCTTCATAAGAATTGGACACCTGCCCTTGGGATACTAACTCGATGTAACATGGACAAGTTTTCTCCCACTGAATCTATGCACATTGAACCCTTCAGTGTAGATTGTCAATGTATGCTTTCTCTTTTCAGGTCAAGAGGTTTTTTTAGAACTATCTCTATAGATCTCTATTCCTATCTCATAGGAAACATCTCTATCTTCCTTAAAGATAATTTTCACTTTGGATTTCCATTCTAGAACATTTCCATTTCACATCAACATGTGGAATGTGAATACGCTCCCACTAAATCATAGATCTCTCTTTATCTTTGACATATCAGTCAAACCCTTTGACTATATTATCAAAGTAAAGATCCCAGCTCTGAGTTTCTTGTACTCAATCAATCACATTGATTAGTCCATTGTAACTTATAGACTTTATTTGCATTAATGGATTCATAAACCTTATAGGTTGTGTCACGTACACATCCTTGTTTTATTTCTTACAGGAATGTGGTTTTAGTATCCGTATGCCAAATCTCTTAGTCATTAAGTTGCAATCAACAAGCATCATCCTTCTCAAAATTTCATCCATGTGTCTTAACAATTAAGACTCATTCACACTTATGGATTTCATCCCAATGGGTGCTACCATTAAGGTCATACCTTATGGTTTACATGGAAGTCATTTAGGATGTAATGGTCATAAACCATAACTCAAAATCCAGTTCCTCATATTCATCTAGATAGTTGACTCATCACATAGATAATCGAGGTGTCTCTAACAAGGATATAAGAACTAACAACTCCTTGTGATTTATAATGTCCTTTATTAGTGTGGGGTATTCTTTATTTAAGAAGAAATTAGTTATTTGATAATCATCCTCTAACTCCTTAGAGTATGACTCCTTGTCATACTCTAACTCCTTAGAGTATGAGCTCGCTATGATACATTATCATAATCACTCACAAGGTTCTCAAACATTTGATCTAAGTATTTCATTCATTGATCTCATCAAGAATTAACACTTTACCAAATTCGTACTTCATCTATGATATTCTTGAACACTTCAAGACATTCATATTGGTATTTTTCTAAACACCATTTGAAGTATTAGCATTAAGTACAATAGGTATGTAAATACATCACATGCATTATAACTAATGAGATAATCATTCTCCCACTACCATTAGTGAAGAATAATTAATCATGTCTAAGAGATTCATGTCTCTTACTGGTTCTCTAACCAAAAGAATCTAGATTTATCCATCATATGGAGACTAGAAATGAATTTCTCATGATTTATGATAATTTGATTGTTTGAGTTATCAATAACTTTTAGGTATCATTTTATCTTATGCATACCAAGTACCACAAGATAAACAAGGCATTTCCATAAAGATCATATCTTTGAGATTGAAACGTCAACTTTATTAATTGCTATTTTTGTCATATAATATGCAAAAATTAAAGTGTTTCTATTCATTTGGCAAATATGAAATAGCAGTTCATAACTCTATTACATGCCTTCGAGGCTGAAAATAAACTAAAGTAGTCCTATCTATGGCGGCAACACTTGCCCCATTTATTGAGTGATTTACATTTTATATCTTGGTATCATATACCTCAAAAAAATGTTACAAGTTTATTTCATGACACCTTCAGGTGGAGACATCTGTCGCCTCCTTCTTCTTTAGTTCTTCCATATTGAGTGGACAATTCCTTTTCCAATGTCCTGGCTTTTGACAATGGTGGCAATTGCCTCTCTTGGTCACGCCTCCCTTGGCCTTGAGAGTTGAAGACGACTTGCACTGTTGGCTAGCATCAGAACCTTTCTTAGCCTTGCCTTTGCCCTTGCGCTTGGACTTGCCTTTCTTGTCGTTGATCATCACCATATACTTAGTCTTGTCCATCTTCATCTGTGTCTCGGCTGTCCTCAACATGCCCAACAACTATGTCAATGGCTTGTCAAAGTTGTTCATGTTGTAGTTCATCACAAACTGACTATAGGACTCTGGCAACGATTGTAGTATCACGTCAGTAGCCAACTCTTTGCTCAGGGGAAATCCCAATTTTGTCAGGTGTTCCACATACCCAATAATCTTGAGCGTGTGAGGACCAACTAGATCTCCTTCTGTCATGACACACTTGAATAACGCTCTGGAGCATCATATCTCTCTTGTTGTGCTTGATCTTCATACATGTTCTTGAGATGCTGAATCATCTCAATGACACCCATGTTCTCATGCTGTCTATGCAACTCGTGGTTCATGGAGCACAACATCAAGCACTTTGCATCAATGGCATCATCAGAATGCTTCTTATAAGCATCCATTTCTGCCTTTGGTGTGGTAGGAGCCGGTTCCTCTGGAATTGGAGTATCCAGGACATAGAGCTTTCACTCTTGAGTGAGAACAATTCTCAATGTCCTAAACCAGTCATGGAAGTTAGTCCCATTCAGATTGTCCTTTTCAAGGACCGATCACAACGAAAAGTGATTGTTGTTTGTTGTCATTTGTACTACAAAAGGAAATATATGCAATTTAGTCCAAGACTCAATTTTGACTTATTTGATTGATTTGAAAAGTTGACGATATAATTAGGACTTTAATTAATTATCACTCCCGCTATTTTTTTTGTTCAAATTGATAGCCCTCACCATCAATTCAGAAGATTGCAGCGCACAATCTTCTAGTGGGTCAACATCCATATTTCATCAAGTCATGAGTCACCTTTGGCTGATTGCCCACAATCTTGACTATTTAGGTAGGCCATCATGCCAATTGCATCATATGCAACTCTTGATGAATGAACATGTGCAACACCTTGCCATGAACATTCCATGCCTCTCGGCTTATACGCTCTAAGAATCACCAGTTTAGTCTAACCCAAAAGTCGACACGGTAAACATGCACCCTGCTTTGGTAGAACCTACAAGTTTACCCTTCACACTTCTACGAGATAGACGGCGCACCACGCTTTCGCGTAACCTACGCTTGGTCGATCAAGTTTTTCATGTGTGTCGCTAATGGAAGGCGTAAAAGACTTAATATCTAGATGAGGGATTTGGTTTTATAGGTACATATACATATCCAATCACCACAATATATAGTATGTATCATATACATGCTATATCCCATAGAAAATATGTGAAACGATAAAAGTGATGATTATGGTCATCCTAATGTGATTCCTCAAGCCAAGAGGAATCACGGTCATCTAGGTCTACATCACATGCAACCTGTCCATGATGAAGTGATATAGCCATCTGAATTGATCAACTCATCACATGAATGACATGCTCGTCCTGGCTGGTCGTCTGGGTGCCACCAGTCGATCGGTTGGCTCCTCCAACCGATCAGTTCGCCTGGTCATCGTGCATCTCCTCATGGCTGCCACCCGATCGTCTCGCTCCTTAAACCGGTCATCTGGATCACCAACTGATTGGTTCACTCCTTGAACCGATCATTTCATTCGTCATCAGATGTCCTCCGTTCTTTGACATAATAGGAAATTAAAGATCTATCATGTTTTACATTTGAAAAGGGAAACCCTGATTTACATTTGGGGGGAGCAAAGGTAGGAAAGAAATCTCGAGTTATCTCGAGTTACATTAGGAATAGGAGATAGGGAATCGGTGTGCAGTGCTTGAGCTTGGAAGATTGGTGCTAGGAGCTTGGAACTTGTTTAAGGCGGGTTACATAACTCCTAACCCTAACCATACTACCTTCTTTTATGTTGCATGTTTTCATATGATCATGATCGTCCATGTATGTTGCTAGATATGTTTCTTGCTTAGTTTGCACATTTAGTCTTGTGGATATAGTGATCTTGTTGTTGTGGTTGATGTTTTGTACCTTTGTACCTAGTTGGTCGAACCCATAGATTAGGGTTTCCTTTGGGGCAATACCCTTTTCTCTCCTTTGGTCCTGAGAAGTGAGTTCGGATCTAGTGATATAGGCAACACCCCTCTCTCTTGGTCGTTGAGAGGTGAGCCTATACCCTAGTCGCTTGGGCAACACTCTTCTCTCACCATGGATTTGAGAGGTGAGTCGTGGTTGGATGTGTACCTTGTAGAGACTGGGAGCTTGACCTAAGTTGGAGGTGATCTATATTGTTGCTCGTTTGGTGATGGAGGTCGTACAAAACCCCTCTCTCTTAGTTGTTGAGAGGTGAGCTGATTCTCTTGATCTTTTAGGGTTCTGATGTGGGTGAGCTTGATCTTGAGGATGACCTTGTCGGGATGGGCTTGGTGCCTTGCACAATACACCCTTGATGAGATGTTGCTTGACACCTCTTTGTCTTGGGTCTTGGCATGGCCGATACGGTTCTGTTGTGTTTGGTTGTCTTTGTGTTGTTATGGTCATCTTGATCTTGTTGGTGAGCTTGGGCGAGATGCCTTGACCGAGATGACCCCTTTACCCTAGTTGGTGTTATCCTTTGCCCGATATGGTGTCGGTTGGGCGTTATGTCCTTAGCCGATAGGAGTGTTCTCTACTGACGTGTTGATGTGGGTGTTGCCCCGTCCTATGTTTCCCGTCTTGGGGAATTGCGCGTTGTTGTGGTGTCGCCGGACACAACATCGTGCATTGTTGCTTGGATGATTAGGTAGTTGTTGCCCGTCACAAACCCTAACCCTAGTTGGACGATAGGGTCTTGGACATAGAGCTAGTTGTGTTGCCTGACGCACATTTGCTCCTTGGTTGCACGGTATGAGCTGCACAATACACAACTCCTAGATCAGTTGCATGACACACTCCATCAAATCTGCTTGCACGATATCCCTTGTGCATGGATGCACCCCATCGTTGATCGTTATGTGTGGACAAGTTCTTGGCTGATAGGCCTCTAGTGAGGGGTGTTACCCTGCCCGATACCACCTGTAGTGAGGGTTTCCCTACCCGTCACACTTCTAGTGAGGGTAGCAGACATCCTACCTAGTAGTCCTTCATCGCGAGATCGCATCTTTGTTGATAATGAACAATGGAAGTTAGTTTGCAAACTAATGCTATGTTGGATGTTTAAAGATGATGCCAAGATGCTTGCTCCTGTTTATAAGGTAAAAAGCATAGATGGATGCCCATGATTTGATAGCAATAGTATAACTGAAACATTATATGCTTCATACGATTATGATCATGACATGTTCATCTGCAAACCCTAATAATATGATAAACATAAGAGCTATGTCTGGTGATTTTATGTTATCTCTTTTTACATTGTTTTGATCACTCTTGTTGATGAGATAACATGCATCACTAGTATGATGTGATAGGTCTGAGGATCTGATAAAGGCTAAGTGCCTAGTTGAGGTGTTATCCTCTGATGATGAGATCAGGGATTGTTATCCCAAGTGATGATGTAAGATGATGAAAATGTCATACGAGGCAGTGGTTTCCTGTGATAAGGGATTAAGATCCTGGGATAATGTGATGGTGGTAGTAATAATGTAACTTAATGTTATTTATGTGTTACAACTTGGCTGCCTCAACAATCCACTTAAAATATACTAACTAATTACAGTGGAACATATTATGTAGTTTGCCCTGGCCATAGATCCATCATCGTCAGTAGTTGGTGATGGTGAAACAGGTTCTCCTGTGGGTTAACCTAGAAGTGCATATTATTGAATATGTGTGGTTTCTTCTAGCCGAAAATGAGGAGGTTAGAGTGCAATTTCGGTTGTAGACTCCAGAGTGCGGTTTCAGGCCCATAGCTCAATATGTTGGAACATGGTGAACAGGCCCATGACTTAGGATATGTGATGAGAGAGCATGAATGCGTTCATGGCTCAGAGCACGGTGAACATGCCCGTGGCTCTGTTTCACTAGCATTGATACATGTACCAAGGTGGCTAGGCAGAGGGTAGCCTGACCCTGTGGCTGAGGCCACTTAAGCATGAGACTGTGGTCCTTCTTGTTTTGCACTCGTGCACTGACCACGAGGTGGGGAGGTCATGAAGTCCGGCTCTTCCATCGACCTTTTATGGCACCGGCTTGGGTTTCGCAACCGAAGGTTGGATTTGAGCAGTACAGCTCACTTCCTCAGGGCATAATGATACGTAATTCAGTCGAATAGTATTTATTTCTTAGAGAAAAACACAGAACATTGGTTGAGGCCTTGTCTGTGTAGTTGATCTTGTTATACCTTGCAGTTACTCATATGTTCATTATGTCATCCGGTAAGATCTTATCAATATTATCTTGTCAATCATGTTCCATAAAGGAAATCAGGTCATATGCCTCCTGAATCTCTTGGTAAGTTTGATATTATAGTAAGACCTGCTCAGTATGCTGCTCATATAATCTGCTTATGCTAGTTATCTTTCTTTTTACCTGCTTAAGCCTTCCTTGGAGTTTTATAGTTTCGGCGGGGAGTTATGTTTCTCGCTAGGACTGTGTGTCTCACGCCGTGGGTTTAAAACCTTTTTAGGTGATCGCGCTAGATGTGGTGGTGGTCGCGTGGTTGCGGCCAAGCAGCAAGATGAGTAGTAGAAGGCAAGAGATGGATACGCTAATGTTTTGGTTGTTTTGTAGTAGAGTCCTAGAGTCATCCATGTACTCTTAGGTCCTTGGATGTGTTTTGATGTTGTTTTACGATGTGTAGCTGATGAAGCTTTGTATATCCTGCTGCTGGACGGATGTGGCCCGTTGTGTATGTATAAACAGGTGATGAACTCATGTGTTGATAGGACAGATGATCTTATAAGATGTAGACACGTATCAAGGCTTGTAAATGTTTATATAACCTGTCTTCTTGCAGGATGAGGATCTGGATGTAATAGTTTCTTGGTTTATCTGCTTTCCAAAATCAGTTTTAATTAACCCGTGTTTTTGGTAATAGGTGGTTTATGGTGTTTTCCGCCCATTTTCGCGTGGCATCTCATTTTCTGTGTGATAGCGGAATGTGTCGCCACAAGCTTGGTATCAGAGCCCTAGGTTCGCTGAGTCTACAGGGATCTAAGACTAGGCTGTGTCTGTTCTTGTGAGTTTTCTAGATTTTCTTACAATAATCTTCTGCCCTCAGCGGAGATGTCTGGAAACCATGAAGAACATGCTGCCAAGAGCAGTGAGGCTGCATTAGTTGATGGAGCTAGAGGGCAGGCACATGAAGATTGGGTGCCTGAGGTCCCCCAACTTGACCCAACCATTCTTGAAAACCATGCCTACCAATATCTTATGGGGAAGATGATGGCTACGATGAATCTTATGGTAGAGAGATTGTCAGTGCCTCTACCGAGAGCACAGGCTCCCCATGGTGAAACATCGGGTATTGGGAAGACCTTTGAGCATCTTCGCCGAGTCGGAGCTTCAGATTATGTTGGGACGGCTGATCCAGCGGATGCAGATCTGTGGCTGACAGGTCTTGAGAAGGCCTTCCGGATCCTTGACATCCCCGAAGCAGACAAAGTCAAGCACGCTGTCTACCTTCTGAAGGGTAGTGTTGGCCACTGGTGGGCCATCAAGGAGGACAAGCAACCCGGTGAGGTGATCGGTTGGGAGGTTTTCCGGTAAGAGTTCGTCAGATGATACTTTCCGAAGACGTATCTTGATGAGAAGATCAACCAGTTTGAGCACCTATGCCAAGGAACGATGAGCATCACCGAGTATGAAGCCAAGTTCATGGACCTGTTAAGGTTTTGTCCTCACATGGCAGCGACAGATGACGAGCGGATCAGCCGTTTTGAGAAAGGCCTCAGTGCTGAGCTGACAACACCTACTACTGTGTTGGAGAATCGAGAGCGGATTGCCACGTTTGTGGAGTATGTCCAAAGGATTGAATGGTCAGTCAGGGAGAAGAGAGAGTTCATGTCTAAGAAGAGGCCTACTCAGTTCCAGAGACAGAGGTTCGATGGCTTCAAGAAACCAAGGTTTTCAGCACCTTCTGGGTTAAGAGGTTCCAATGCACCGTCGCAGTAGTCCCCGAGTAAGGGAAGAGGATATGGTTCTTTGCCATCAAAGTCACATAGTAAAGCTTTAGTAGTAGTGATAGGGCCATCTAGGCCACAACAACGAGACCAGTCATGCCATCTTTGTGGTCAGATCGGGCATTGGAGGTCAAACTGCCCAAGGAAAGATGTTGAAGTGACACAGCAACCGAGGCAAAATTAGCAAGGGTCAGATAGATAGCAACCCAGTAGTAGCAAAGGGCGAGGACGTGGTCAAGCGTCACAAGCGGGATCGTCTGCTCAAGGAAGCAGAGGACGTGGACAACAAGCAATGACTCGATTCTACGCTATGAGTCAGCCAGAGGTGATAGTCAACCCGCGAGTGGTGGCAGGTCAGATGGAGTTATTTCATTCTGATTTGTCTTCTTCTTGCTTTATATCTGTTCTTGTTGACCCGGGTGCTACGCACTCTTTTATCGCCCATAGTATGCTTGAAAACTGTCTTTTACCTGTTAGTTGTAAGAAAGATAGCTTGTTGTTAGAAACCCCTCTTGATGGTTCGTTGATGCTTTGAGAAGTGTGTCCATCCTGTGTTCTATCTTTTTCGGGACACAAGATACAAGTAGATCTTATACCACTTGATATTAATGGATTCGATGTGATCCTTGGGATGGATACCTTAGAGAAGTATAAGGTTGTGTTGGACTCTGGTTCCAAGAAAGCAGTGTTTGATGATGGTAGGAAAAAGTGGATCTTCTAAGGAGATAGGAAGATTCTTCCGACGTGTCTAGTGTCAGTGATGGTGGCAGAGAAGTTGTTGCGGCAAGGATGTAAGGCATTCTTAGCTCACGTTGTGGATACCAAGGCGAAGGGTCCTAGCCTTGAGGAGGTGATGGTTGTCTGATAGTTTGCAGATGTGTTTCCTGATGAGTTCTCTGGTGTTCCCCCACCACGAGAGATTGATTTCGAGATCAATCTGGTTCAAGGAACACAACCAGTTGCACAGACACCATATAGGATGGCTCTAGCAGAGATGGCAGAGCTCAAGAAGCATTTACAGGAGTTGTTTGAGAAAGGTTTCATCTGACCAATCACATCACCTTGGGGTGCTCTAGTACTATTTGTTAAGAAGGACAGATCGATGCGGATATGCATAGACTACCAGCAGTTGAACAAAGTCACATTCAAGAACAAGTACCCGTTGCCGAGGATAGACGATCTATTTTATCACTTGTGTGGTGCTATAATGTTTTCAAAGATCGATCTATGGTTTGGATATCATCAGTTGAGGATTAAGGCGGATGACATACCAAAGTCAGCTCTTAGGACGAGGTACGGTCACTTCGAGTTTGTGGTTATGCCGTCTGGGCTAACCAATGCGCCTGATGCTTTCATGGATCTGATGAACAGGGTGTTCCGTTCATTTCTAGATCAGTTTATTGTAGTTTTTATAGATGACATCTTGATCTACAGTCAGGATAGTCAAAAGCATGAACAACATCTTTGACAAGCATTGACTCTCCTTCGCCAGCACCAGTTGTATGCCAAGTTTAGTAAGTGTGAGTTCTGGTTGAAAGAAGTAACTTTCTTGGGTCATGTGATATCTACAGAAGGAGTCAAAGTGGACCCCAAGAAGGTAGAGTCAGTTGCAGAATGGGAGCATCCGAAGATGCCGACTGAAGTTCGGAGTTTCCTGGGATTAGCAGGATACTACCGGAGGTTTATAAAGGACTTTGGTGTGATTGTGTTGCCGATTACAAAGTTGACTAGGAAGGATGTACCTTTTGTCTGGGATGATCGTTGTCAGCAAGCTTTCTAAAGTTTGAAGTAGAAGCTGACTAGTGCTCCAGTGTTAGTACTGCCAGAGCCTGGGAAGGGCTATGTTGTTTTCTGTGATGCTTCCAAGAAGGGATTAGGATGCATGCTGATGCAGGAAGACCATGTGGTTTCTTTTGCTTCATGACATCTTAAGAAACATGAGGAGAACTATCCAACTCATGATTTGGATTCGGCAGCACTGGTTCATGCGTTAAAGATTTAGAGACACTATCTTTATGGGGAAGTGTGTCAAATCTTTACAGATCATAAGAATCTAAAGTGCATCTTCTTGCAGAATGAGTTGAACATGCGACAACGTCATTGGATTGAGCTAATCAATGATTATGACTGCACCATTGAGTATCACCCTGGTAAGGCGAACGTGGTATTTGACGCGCTTAGCCGGAAGTCTTCTTCTCTTCCTATGAAGAAGGCACAGTTGAGTTCCTTGGTATGCCATATACGGGATATGTTTGACTCCTTGTGGCAGATGAATGTGCAGATGGAAGTTTCCTTATTAGCAGGACTTTTGGCACAGATGCAAGTAAAGCCCACACTGAGACAACAAATCAAAGATGCACATTGAACAGATGATACAATGCAGTTGATTAGGTCAGAGCTCGGCAGTGAAAAGCGTGATGGGTTCCATGAGTCTAAGGATGGACTAGTTTGCTATCATGGTAGGATGGTGGTCCCCGATGTTGATAATCTAAGGAAGCTAGTGCTCGAGGAAGCACACACATCGATGTATGCTATGCATCCAGGAGTCACCAAGATGTATCACAATCTGAAGGACCTGTATCGGTGGCCTGGCTTGAAGAGAGATGTAGTCAAGTGTGTGGCTAGGTGTGCAGTATGCTAGCAAGTTAAGGCTGAGCATCAGAAGTCGGCAGGTACATTGCAACCCTTATCAATACTACAGTGGAAATGGGATCATATAACCATGGATTTCATGGTTGGTCTGCCAAGGACAGCTAAGAATCATGATTCCATTTGGGTGATAGTGGATAGATTGACGAAGTCTGCCCATTTCATACCCTATGAAGACAACATATACAGCCGAGAAGCTCACTCAGGTATATTTAGATGAGATAGTACGCTTGCACGACATACTAGCAACTATAGTTTCCGACAGAGGTCCTCAGTTCATGAGTCATTTCTGGGAACAGTTGCACAAAGCGTTGGGAATGCAGTTGAGGTTCAGCACCGCTTTCCACCCGTAGACAGATGGACAGTCTGAAAGGACTATTCAGACTTTGGAGGATCTTCTCCGGGCTTGTGTTTTGCAGTTCCTAGGCATTTGGGACGTACATCTCAGTTTGATAGAGTTTGCCTACAACAATAGCTACCAGCGGAGCATTGACATGGCTCCTTATGAGGCCTTATATGGCAGGAAGTGCAGATCTTCTTTATGTTGGTATGAGTCTGGTGAGTATTAGCTTTTGGGTCTTGAGTTAGTACAGCAGACAACACAAAAGATCAAAGTGATACAGCAACAGTTGAAAGAGGCACAGGACAGACAGAAGTCTTATGCATACAATCGCCAACGACCAATAGAGTTCCAGGTGGGATACAAGGTGTATCTTAAAGTCTCGCCATGGAAAGGCGTACTAAGGTTTGGCCAAAAAGGTAAGCTAGCACCTAGGTATATGGGGCCATACCCGGTCATAGCACGTATTGGCAAGGTAGATTACAAGTTAGAGCTGCCGCCAGAGTTGCACAGGTTACATCCAGTGTTCCATGTCAGCATGCTAAAGAAAAGTCATCCAGATATAGGGACAATGATACAGCCAGATAAGGTTGAGCTTGATGAAGATGTGACCTACGAGGAAGGTCCAGTGATGATCCTTGACAAAAGAGTGAAGAAGTTGAAGAGGAAGGACCTGGTTCTGGTGAAGGTTCTTTGGCATCATCGTGGCATTGAGGAAGCCACATGGGAGCTATAGATGAGGAGGAAGTATCCCTCACTTTTCTCTTCAGATTTTGGGGACGAAATCCCTTTGTAGAGGTTTATGGATTGTAAGGACCCTGACCCCCAGTTTGGCCTTATCATGTTTGCTTTGCCTAACCTGGTGTTTAGTTGCTTGCTAATCACCTTTAGTGGTGATTTGGGTTTGTTTGTGCTTTGTTGAGTGTTGGAGGTGCTACTTGATGAGCAAGTTTGTCACCTTGAGAGGTGTTTCTCTCTCTCCTTGCTTCCTCTAGTGTTGAGAGGAAGGGTTGGGCTCGTTGCTTGGGTTGCTTTGGGCTTGGGTGAGCCTTGTTGGGGCCTTATTATGCCTTTCTTGAGCCTTGCTTTGCCTTGTTGGACCTTGTTTCGGACATAGGTGTGTCGGCCATGGTTGTGTCGGCCATGGGTGTGTCGCCCATGAGGCTGAATCGGGCAAGGAGTGGGTGTATCGGCCATGGACCACCTTTGACTCCTAGCTTCATTTGTGTCACCACTCTAGTGGACACTTGGTGCATGATGCTTGCATGTTGCAATTGCCTTGACCGAGATAGCCCCTTTACCCTAGTTCTTGTTATCATTTGCCTGATATGGTGTCAGTTAGGCGTTATGTCCTTAGCTGATAGGAGTGTTCTCTGCTGACGTGTTGATGTGGGCGTTGTCCGGCCCCATGTTGCCCGTCTCGGGGCGTTGTGCGTTGCTGTGGTGTCGCTGGACACAGTGTCGTGCGTTGCTGCTTGGATGATTAGGTAGTTGCTGCCCATCACAAACCCTAACCCTAGTTGGATGATAGGTTCTTGGCCGTAGAGCTAGTTGTGTTGCCTGACGCACCTTTGCTCCTTGGTTGCACGGTATGTGTTGCATGATACACAACTCCTAGATCAGTTGCACGACACACTCCATCAGATATACTTACATGATATCCCTTGTGAATGGATGCACCCCATCGTTGACCGTTATGTGTGGACAAGTGCTTGGCCGATATGCCTCTAGTGAGGGGTGTTACCCTGCCTGATACCACCTGTAGTGAGGGTTTCCCTACCCGTCACACTTCTAGTGAGGGTAGCAGGCATCCTACCTAGTAGTCCTTCATCGTGATATCACATCTTTGTTGATAATGAATAATGGAAGTTAGTTTGCAAACCTATGCTATGTTGGATGTTTAAAGATGATGCCAAGATGCTTGCTCCTATTTATAAGGTAAAAAGCATAGATGGATGCCCATGATTTGATAGCAATAGTATAACTCTGCAAACCTGTAACATCCTCAATTTCATAGATAATGTAAGCCTTTAATGTGGGGTCTTCTAGTGAAGGCATGCCAAGAGACGTAATGAATGTAACCATGGCCAGGTATGTAATCAAGTACACAAAATGTGTAATCTAAGCCATATGATCAACCAATACACACATAATGACTTTAATGTGTATGATTGTAGTCAGTTGTATATGAATATAAATGAATTATTCCTATGCACAATAAGGTGACGAATATATAATATGATGAGTCCAGATCATGACTTGAGCCTTAGACCTAGCTTAGGTCTTCATGTTATGTAACAAAAGAAATATTGATCACATGTGTCATACATGGGCTTCAATTAAGAAATTATATGGGTTGAAGACTTATTTTCATGATTTGGAATACAATCAAACTCATGGACCCTTTGAAATACTAAGGGACGGGCCATGTGCCCTAGAGCTCAATTCCAGCCCTATTGGACCAATTAAATTCTACAAATAGGTCCTTGGAGTGCAAATTGAGAATGAAGTATTTCGTGGTCATAATGAATGCTCAAAATATTTTTAGTAGAATAATAATTAGATCATAAGATGGTGGGAGAAATTTCAGATGATTTTGATGTATATAGTTGTCTAGGTAATTAAATTAGTAATTATAATCTTTATATTTAAAAGACATGTTTGGAGTATTGGTACAACTAGTTTTTACTTAAAATCTTGCTCATATAAATATGATGGTGATATAGTATTTGTCCCAAAAGTTGAGGTCAAACTGAGCTATACGGTGGGATTTATAAATATTTCTTATAAGTGGAGTTTTGTCAAAAAGAAGAATAAAAAGAAAATAAAAAAAGGGGGGCGACCCCAGTCCGCGCGGACTGGAGGCCGCGACCCCTGTTTGCTGGGTGCGAATAGAGCACCCATAAAAGGGGGTCCTCACCCATGATCGCGAGCATGGGAGGCCATAAAAGCCTCAGATTCCGATCTACCAGGGGCTAACAAGTTCGATCCTAGGGTTTCACATGAAACCGAGAGTGGGAGAGAGAGAGAGGGCACGTGAAGAGGATGCATGGAGGCTGCGGTAGGGTGGAGGTCAAGCTTCTGATATGGGCCTACCTGTGCTCGTCGAAGACGGTGCCCAAGACGGAAAGGGTGGACAGAGGTATGGGATGCTTGAGGGCAAGTCGCGACGTCCACATCATCGAGGTCGGGTTGCCTAAGAAAACCCTACGACGGCACCCACCCACACATGAAGAACATGGGAGTCTCCCCCATCCAGTTTCATGGGCTAGGAAGAAGACGGGTCCTGTCTTGGATCCGTGACCAAGGGAGAAGCATCAGAGAAGGGGCGCCACTGTCTCGGCCCTTTGGATCCCAAATCAATGGTTGGGGTTGATCCAAACTGAGGTACTTTCAAAAATTCATATCTTGAGCTACAGATCTCGGTTTGGGACAAACAAGGTACCTATGGAAAGCTATTCGAGTGTACTATCTTATAAATATAGTTCTAGAGTTTGATTTTGATATCTTCTATTTATTATATTCTATATAGACAAAACTATATGATTTTGAGGTTTTGCCAATTAAAAATAGTAAGCGACTTTAGAAATTCATGCAAATTTTACTACATGTGTATTATGATATTCTTAACATGATTTCAAAGCCTGATATTTATTATTTAAAGTTTATTGAGGTTTTCGATATAAACCCTAATAAGGGTATTTTGGGTATTTGTTACAACCCTGATTTTGGGTTCAATTGCTGAGAAATGTAAATTCTCATATTAAAGATAAATGAACAAATAATGAATGAATGCATGATTTTCGTTTAGAATAGCCTTGTTGTTTTGTTTGTGGGCTTTATTGGCTATTGGGCCCAATAACAAGAAAGGATAAAAGAAATTCCACTATTTTTGAGTAGATAAGAAAATAGAGAAAAAGGAAAAGTGTGGAAACCTCTAGAAGGCAAAAGAATGGAATCCAAGGAAGGATTTAGTACCTTTATGTTCCTTGGGTGCCAAGGAATCCAATATTGCAAAGAAAGGGCAATAATAAAACAAAAGATCCAATAAGTATTTCTTTATTAAGAAAGAAATTGAAAACATTGATGAAATGTGGAAAATATGTGAAAAGATGTATAATTGAGTTATTCTTGGTGGGATTTCGTATCCCAAGCATTCCTAATGTAGGAAGGAAAACCAATGAGGAAAATAAAAGAGAAATAAAGAGAATTCTTCAAAAAGAACTATTTTAATAAGAAATAAAACAAGATAATGTGGAATAATGCATATTGATGCATTTAAGGGTGATGAGTATTCCTTTAAAAGGAATTTCGAATTATTTGAGTTTCTTAGAATCTAAGGAAACCCAATGAAGAGGAAAGAAAGATAAAATGCCAAAATTATTAAATAAGAAGATAATGTGCATACATAATTAATGGATTGTAAAGAAGGAAGTATTTTCTATGAAATGAAAATAGAATTTCTTGCCTTTAGAATAAGGGGCAAGTACTAAGAGGATAAAAGGAGCTATTTTCAAAACCTTGAGCATAAAGAAATATCAAGGAGATAAAATTCGGATTTTCCTAATAATTAAGGGATATGAATAATTAGAAAAGAGAAGAATTTCTTTGTAAACAAGGAAAGGAGTTTTCCTATTGACAATGGGACTTACTCTCCTCGTGGGATGCTGCTACTCATCTCTATAAAAGGAACGGATCCACAGACTTGAGCTTTCCCTTGTCTCCCACTCTTTTCCTCCTCCTTCTTCTTCAAACTCGTTCAAACCCTAACCGGGGTGTACATCTATCCCTGGAGCGAACGAGGGGCTTCTGAGTCGTTGTATTGGAAGGGGGAAGCCTCCACAGCAACCCTAGACCGGTCGACTATCATACCTCTGCCCCGGGCTTTGAGCAGCACCTTCCGAAGGTCTGCAAAATCGGCTACTATGCGACAGCAACCGCGGAAGGATCCCACACGAAGAATGGCCGTATGGGCCACGTTCTGGGCAGGCTTCGGGTGCGCTAGGGTACGACGCAGCTAGTGACGTTGTTGGCGTCAAGCTCCATGGCCCAGGGAGGAGAGGGCAGCCCCACAAAGGGCTGCCACCGGCGGCCGCGGTTGCAGATCGCAAGGTTGAAGACGATATGACCATTGGACGGTTATACCCCCGACTTAACAAAGGACGCTCGAGTTAAGTGGAGGGTAACCTGGTAATTTGGTTATGTTTCCCAAAGGGCGCGTTACATGGCTATGCTGACGTGTCAGCATGCTATTGGCCAAGTAAGTAGATTTTTACAAAATTCGTATCTAATGAACCGTAGCTCGGATGAATACGCATAATATATGAATCTTTCTCAGAAAAACGAGGGGAATCTAATAAAAATATAATTGAAGCCTGATTTCTTATGCAATTTGAAAAATAATGGAAGATATCAACTTTAATGTGTTAATGGTTAAAGAACCCTATTTTGGTATGATTAAAGTGATCAGTAGGGTTTAATAGATGATTAAAGTTGATCTTATCCTGTTAATGATAAAAATGAATATTAGGAAGAAAAAGGACGAACTTTGCATTTAATTAGTTAATTTAGAGTTTCATATGCATGAATATACTTTAATGGGCCTTGAAACCCTAATGTTGGTACTTACGACTACTAATGTCTTTAATTGTTCGATTTCATGAATAGAACTAAGTTTTCAGGGTTATAATCTACTTCGAACGTTAAAAGTTGTTAATTTGTGGATAAATACCCTAAAGGTAGTAATTAGGGTTTTCTCATGAATCAAAGTAGAATTAATGATTAATAACGCTCATATGAGTAGTAGAGCATAATGAATTACAAATTGATGATAAATAAGCATAATGTTCTTGTCATGCATTGAAAGGATAAAAATGACAGTTTTAATGTAAGATAAGTTTAATGGGTTTAATTGATGGATAGTGATGCCTTTAATTCGAAAATAAGGTTAAATGTTCTTAAGGGATAACCTTAATATCTTTTGTGAATAATTAGGGTTTAAAAGTGAAAGATGAAAGGAAACCCTAATTGCAATAGAAACCCTAAAAATGAAATAGTAACCCTAGGGCTCGAATAAGGTCTATTAGAATTGGATACCATGATCCATGATAGAAAATATTGGATGTTTGTTTCAGGATCTTATTGAATGCTTGCTTGCCTATTATTGATTGGACTATTTTGTCTCAAATCTTCATGTACAGGTATGTGGTTACGCTTATGACTACCCGAATTAGTTTTCCAGGATTTTATCGATGTTTCCATCGTGGCTTGAATTGAACTGTTGGATGTATTTAATTCATGCAAAGTATAATGTGAATATGACTATCACATAAGAAATATGCCTACTATCTCAAATCCTAGTCCCCTCTGTAGCTTTATAGATTGACCTAGTAAATGGCTACCAATGAGGGTAGGTCCATCAGCTTTATAGATTGACCTAGTAACGGCTCTGTCCTTCGGGTCTTCCTTAATTGGGGGTTACCGGGAGGTGGGGTCGTTACAATTGGTATCAGAGCATAGGTTCCTCAAGTAATCTTTAATAATTATAAATTTTACAAATTCTGTAGAACCCAAGGGAGTTATTAGAGGATTATTTGAAAGACAGAGGTGTCTATAAAAGGATCATGACCGGGGGCTGGCAATATTTTCCTCCGCACCGCTAGTCGGAATACGAGGACTCCCGGATTGTGTGACTGCCTGGCCGATGTCTTAGGGTATGACTCAAAATAAGATACCTTTAGGACTCTCTCATCTTGTTCATCCCTTCTCAACTCAAATTCTATTAAGGACCTTAAGGATTAGGGTTTTCTCTCTTCTCCTCACCCTCTTGAGGTATGGGTAAAGTTGATAAGGATTAAGGAATCCTCCACCAAATTAATAAAAAGCATGTAAATAAGATGTCATGGACATAAGCTTAACAGAGTAAGCGTAAAAGGAATAGATACATGCTTAGGTCGTATGACACGAGTTGTCATTTCCCTCAGGAGAGACCTGAGGATAGACCTCCTTGGTAGGAGGATGAGTAGAGGGAGTTGGTCTTGGAGGTAGAGACCTCCATTAAAGGTAGAGACCTAGAACATCCTTTGAGGATGATGGTAACCCTAACCCTAAGTGAAGGTTAGAGAGAGAGATGACATGATGAGTTAGATGTCATGATTGACCGAGTGTTTGGTTGGTCATGCCTTTGGGATGCCTTAAGAGGGTAGATGACCTAGTAACTTTGGTGACCCAACCCTGGAGAGGGTCGTGCATGCTATAGCAAAGGATAGCTCCTTCATGGATGAGGTTAGAGAACCTATAGTTACCCTATGGGCTTAGGCAAGTAGGGTATAGCTTGATGAAATCCTGGTTAAGAGATCATGATGGATGGCTTATGAAAGGGGTATGGATGTTCTTGAGCCAAACATGAGTTGAGCATAGGCTTCAACCACCTAGGGGTATGCTTGTGAGCATGAGCCTTCATGGCGAAGGGACCTCTAGTAAGTATGGTTGGAAGTGGAATTAGCTCTAGAGAGAGGAAGCAAAACCCCAACAGGGAGGTTGGAAGCCTAAAACCCTGAAACTTGAGGAACAGTGGGGAGTCGAGAATGATGCGACCTAAGTGGATGATAGTAGTTGCCTTATGCTTGATCCCTGGAGGCTGATGATATCTTGGTTGCCTTTAGAGGAACCAAACCCTAGAGAGAGGACGATGCTTCTAGTACCCAGGGTATATGTGGATTACCTGCAGGATGAGATAAAGAGTGCTTTAGACCCTGAGGAGGTTTAAGTACCCTGTTGTGAGGTTTCATACCTAGTGGAATGTCCTTGAGGAGGACTCAACTCTGAGGTGTTTCTCATATAAAAGGATCATGGGAGTACATGGCATACCTTGGACATGATTGATTCGTGGTTAAGAGGTTGAGCATGTAGTTGGATATCCAAAGGTGAACCCAGGATTCCTAGGCCTAAGAGGGGAAGCTGTGTACCCAATGCTCATGATGAGATTTGTGTCTCTATAGTTCCAAGCATGGTACTCCTCATGTAAAGGAAACCCCTTAAGTTAAGGGTATGGTTGATGAATCCCTCACAACTTTGTTGATGACATGAGAAGGTATAATCTCGATCCAGCATTGAGGAAAGAGAACAAGTATGACCTAGCATAGTTAATAGGTGGTCTGCTTGTGCCTTAGTAGCTATTGGGTTAGGCATGCTCATGAGAATGTAAACCCTAAGGATGCTTGTGACCTTTGTTATCAAGGTGTAGTTTCCTCCCATCCTGGGAGAGCGACCCTTTGGTAGGGAGTTTACCAGTTTGGTTGGTGTTGGGGAAACCTAAGGAGGTTTCATAAGATCTTGAGAAGCTAGGTGAAGAGTACATGGCATGAGAATGAACCTATAGACCCATAGATAGCCATCTCATTGTACATGCAGATGTGTTTCCATGCAGGTAACCGGGAAGGGGCCTGACCAAGATAGGCTGGTCTCCATGATCCCTATGAAAGGATGAAAGTCAGTCGTGAATACAGAGAGAGATGATGAAGGCTTGGGTAAGGTTCTAAGTTGGACATGTACTATGTTAGAATCCTAAGTCTATCCAAGGGTCAGGTAGGGATAAGACCGATGGAAGAAGGAGTCACCTAATTCCCTAGTTGCACATGACCATGGGGTCGGGAGGTAACAACTATCATTGTCTGAGGGCCATGGGTTAGGAGATTGATCACCTTCATGAACTCATGGGACCCAAAGGGCAGATGAGTAGGGCACTCTCTGATGCATAAGGGAAAAGGGATGACCCCAAGAGTGTCGGCTCCCTATAGACCTAGAGGAGATGACCTAGGATTATGCTTGGACCAAGTAAGTCTGAGACCAGTTTTCCCTGGAAGTAGTGTGGATATCATGATGTTTGTGATATAGAGACATAAGCTGCATGTTTCAACTTGGATTTGAAAGTGTACGGGCAAGGTGGGTTGTACCATCTCTACTCTTGGAACAGGAAGAACTCTGTATTTGGACTGCAGCCAAATGCTTATTTCTTCTTGTTATGGGAGTGAGAGATAGGACAGTACACATGCCTTACACCAAGGATAAAGATGATGGAAGTTGGAACGTTGCTACAAGGTATGAGGATAGAGATGATAACATACCTTTGTGGAGGGAATAATACATGGATGGTTTACAAACACTAAGAGTATTAGGGAGATCATCTTGTGAGGATGTTTTATCTTGAACTAAGTGGATTTTTCTTTTGCAAGTGTTACAAGGAATCACAAGGTTGAGTTTGATCACCATGAGGATGAGCTCAGAGTTTCTTGATGAAGACAAACTTAGAGGTTGAGATGAGATGATAAGTATAATGCATGGTGGTGTGTGTCTTAGACATTAACTAACACCTAAGGATAAGGAGTGGTAATGAATGCTCTGGATGAGATATAGCTGCCTAATTTAGCTGGAAGCTAGAAGAAGTTGCGGTTGTTTGGCTAACCCTAAGATTGGAAAGAAGATGTGTTTTGGCTAACCCTCAGAAGGAATAAGATATGTTGAACAAGTTAATGGTCGTTTGGGTAGCCAGTTTAGTCCTTGATGTAGTAAAAGGATGGTGATAGAACCTCAGATACACTTCTTCGGATAGGAAGGTAATAAAACCCTTTTGAGAGTGGTTTAGGGTTTCCGAGGTATCAAGCTTGAGGAATCATAACAATACGGGAGGACATGATATACCTTGGTACTACAAAGATAGTAAGTGATGGCAGCATTCTGGATGCTTAAAACAAAGTTGCATGTAGCATGTGGCCATGCAAGCCAGGAGGTGAAGGACAAACACCATTAACCCAGTGCATGGACATAAAGTATAAAGAGTTCCCAGGAGGGAATGGGAGTTCATCATTATGGATGATGTGAGTTTCTCCTAGACCAAGAAGGTCAAGATACAATATGGGTTATGGTAGATCGCCTTACCTAGATGACATGAGAAAGGAAGAGTTCTGTCAAGGTACAGATATGGTTGAACTACATATGAAAAGGGATGGTTCAATTACACCATGATGTGAATTCAAAGTTCTTGATGTGACCTAAAGGTTCACTTCCATGAGGTGGAAGTAGATACATGAAGAGCTCAGTTTTTGTACAGTTTATCACCCCATACTAATGGACAGTATGATCCGGACTAGAGGGTCTGATGAGAGCATGTGTGCTCATTTAGAGTGATACATAGAGACAGTTCTTAAGATGTGATGTTAACCACCATAGCCTTTATCGGGATGCAAGAAGGAGGTTGTGTCGGTCACCACTTCATTAAGATGATGTGGTGAAGGAGGCCTCGTGAAGGTCATAAAAGAACCACAGTGCGTGTAGATGAAGTCGTTTGATCGTGCAATGGCTGAAAGACAGAGCCCAAGGGTGACATGAGTCACGAGCTGATGCAAAGTAGACTGACATGCAGTTCACGGTGGGAGAATATGTGATGTGAAAATCTGACCCCTCTAAGCTACAGTTGATAAAGCTGAGTCCCCGATATATGGGTCCATTCGAGATGGATTGGTGGAGATGGTTGTGTTTAACCTTACCCCTCAGGATAAAATGATGTGTTGCATGAGTCTGATCTAGAGCACTATGTGAGGTACCCAAGCCATGTGCTGAGCCCTGAACCTATTCAGCTTTTGAGGCTGGAATGTCCTGAGTCACCTATGAGGGTACGGTATACCAAGGTAAGAAAGAACTCAGATGGAAGAAAATGAGATGATGAAGGTTCTTGGGAAACACCATGGAAAGGGTGAAGCCACATGGGAGCCCTGATGGACATAAGAAGGCTTATCCTATTTTGTTTGTTTGCTTGATGGAATTTTGAGGGCAAAATTCTCATAAGAGGGGAAGGATGTTACAACCCTGATTTTGGGTTCAATTGCTGAGAAATGTAAATTCTCATATTAAAGATAAATGAACAAATAATGAATGAATGCATGATTTTCGTTTAAAATAGCCTTGTTGTTTTGTTTGTGGGCTTTATTGGCTATTGGGCCCAATAACAAGAAAGGATAAAAGAAATTCCACTATTTTTTAGTAGATAAGAAAATAGAGAAAAAGGAAAAGTGTGGAAACCTCTAGAAGGCAAAAGAATGGAATCCAAGGAAGGATTTCGTACCTTTAGGTTCCTTGGGTACCAAGGAATCCAATATTGCAAAGAAAGGGCAATAATAAAAGAAAAGATCCAATAAGTATTTCTTTATTAAGAAAGAAATTGAAAACATTGATGAAATGTGGAAAATATGTGAAAAGATGTATAATTCAGTTATTCTTGGTGGGATTTCGTATCCCAAGCATTCCTAATGTAGGAAGGAAAACCAATCAGGAAAATAAAAGAGAAATAAAGAGAATTCTTCAAAAAGAACTATTTTAATAAGAAATAAAACAAGATAATGTGGAATAATGCATATTGATGCATTTAAGGGTGATGAGTATTCCTTTAAAAGGAATTTCAAATTCTTTGAGTTTCTTAGAATCTAAGGAAACCCAATGAAGAGGAAAGAAAGATAAAATGCCAAAATTATTAAATAAGAAGATAATGTGCATACATAATTAATGGATTGTAAAGAAGGAAGTATTTTCTATGAAATGAAAATAGAATTTCTTGCCTTTAGAATAAGGGGCAAGTACTAAGAGGATAAAAGGAGCTATTTTCAAAATCTTGAGCATAAAGAAATATCAAGGAGATAAAATTCGGATTTTCCTAATAATTTGGGATATGAATAATTAGAAAAGAGAAGAATTTCTTTGTAAACAAGGAAAGGAGTTTTCCTATTGACAATGGGACTTACTCTCCTCATGGGATGCTGCTACTCATCTCTATAAAAGGAACGGATCCACAGACTCGAGCTTTCCCTTGTCTCCCACTCTTTTCCTCCTTCTTCTTCATACTCGTTCAAACCCTAACCGGGGTGTACCTCTATCCCTGGAGCGAACGAGGGGCTTCTGAGTCATTGTGTTGGAAGGGGGAAGCCACCACAGCAACCCTAGACCGGTCGACTATCATACCTCTGCCCCGGGCTTCTAGCAGCACCTTCCGAAGGTCTGCAAAATCGGCTGCTATGTGACAGCAACCGCGGAAGGATCCCACACTAAGAATGGCCATATGGGCCACGTTCTGGGCAGGCTTCGGGGGCGCTAGGGTACGGCGTAGCTAGGGACGTTGTTGGCGTCAAGCTCCATGGCCCAGGGAGGAGAGGGAAGCCCCGCAAAGGGCTGCCACCGGCGGCCGCGGTTGCAGATCGCAAGGTTGAAGACGATACGACCATTGGACGGTTATACCCCCGGCTTAACAAAGGACGCTCGAGTTAAGTGGAGGGTAACCTGGTAATTTCGTTATGTTTCCCAAAGGGCGCGTTGCATGGCTATGCTGACGTGTCAGCATGTTATTGGCCAAGTAAGTAGATTTTTACAAAATTCGTATCTAATGAACCGTAGCTCGGATGAATACGCATAATATATGAATCTTGCTCAGAAAAATGAGAGGAATCTAATAAAAATATATTTGAAGCCTGATTCCTTATGCAATTTGAAAAATAATGTAAGATATCAACTTTAATGTGTTAATGGTTAAAGAACCCTATTTTGGTATGATTAAAGTGATTAGTAGGGTTTAATAGATGATTAAAGTTGATCTTATCCTGTTAATGATAAAAATGAATATTAGGAAGAAAAACGACGAACTTTGCATATAATTAGTTCATTTAGAGTTTCATATGCATGAATATACTTTAATGGGCCTTGAAACTTTAATGTAGGTACTTAGGACTACTAATGTCTTTAATTGTTTGATTTCATGAATAGAACTAAGTTTTCAGGGTTATAATCTACTTCGAACGTTAAAAGTTGTTAATTTGTGGATAAATACCCTAAAGGTAGTAATTAGGGTTTTCTCATGAATCAAAGTAGAATTAATGATTAATAACGTTCATATAAGTAGTAGAGCATAATGAATTACAAATTGATGATAAATAAGCATAATGATCTTGTCATGGATTAAAAGGATAAAAATGACAGTTTTAATGTAAGATAAGTTTAATGGGTTTAATTGATGGATAGTGATGCCTTTAATTCGAAAATAAGGTTAAATGTTCTTAAGGGATAACCTTAATATCTTTTGTGAATAATTAGGGTTTAAAATAGTGAAAGATGAAAGGAAACCCTAATTGCAATAGAAACCCTAAAAATGAAATAGTAACCCTAGGGATCGAATAAGGTCTATTAGAATTGGATACCATGATCCATGATAGAAAATATTGGATGTTTGTTTCAGGATCTTATTGAATGCTTGCTTGCCTATTGTTGATTGGACTATTCTGTCTCAAATCTGTATGTATAGGTATGTGGTTACGCTTATGACTACCTGAATTAGTTTTCCGAGATTTTATCGATGTTTCCATCGTGGCTTGAATTGAACTGTTGGATGTATTTAATTCATGCAAAGTATAATGTGAATATGACTATCACATAAGAAATATGCCTACTATCTCAGATCCTAGTCCCCTCTGTAGCTTTATAGATTGACCTAGTAAATGGCTACCAATGAGGGTAGGTCCATCAGGTCATTAAATGACTTAGTAAATGGCTACCAATGGGGTAGGTCCATCAAGTGATCATGAGTCAGGGATTGGTCTACCTTTGGGTAGGACCATGCGACTCCATAACTCTAGGTATTGGCTACCTGTGTAGTAGGGCCATGGGGGTAAGGATCTACCATATGAGAGAGGTAGTATCCATGTCCACTACAGGGACGTTACACAGAAAGGGGATAGGCAAGGATTGAGTAGTATTGCTTAAAACGTAATCTTGGTTGTTAAATGATATTTGGTTGATTACATTATTAACATAGTTGCACAACTATTGTTTCCCCCACATAGCAGCTTCGGTTGACCGACGTTTTGTTTGTCAGCATTTTAGGTACAAATGAAAAGAACAGACAGTAAAGTGGTATACGCGGAATTACATGAAAAATAACGTGCACAGGAGGATTAGTTAGATTAGCTTCTTCATGGATAGAAGTTTAGAAATCCCAGTTTTTCCAAGGTAAGAAAATTTTTATTTTATACCATTTTCAGTTTAGCTGGTAAAGTTTATTAATTGTTATTGATTATTTGTCGAACCTTTGATCATGTTAATTGAATAACGGCTCTGTCCTTCGGGTTTTCCTTAATTGGGGGTTACCGGGAGGTGGGGTCGTTACAGTATTTCACCCATGATATGATTTTTAAATGACCTGATATTTTAATATATGATCATTCTTACATTATATGAGTAATTTCTGGAGATTTGATGAAGTTTCTTGTGCTATTACATTAGTATTTAGTTTTAGATGAGTAGCCATTATGAACAAATAATAAATGATTATCCTGACACTATAAGTGATATATGTATGGCCAATTAGGCCTGATATTAGTAATGTGATGGTATTCTACTTTGATTTCCTAATTGAGTCAGTAAGTTTAGAATATGTGACTATGTTTGAGAATTATTCTCATTATATGAAGTATATGTTCATATTAGTTCATAAGACGATTTATGTCTTATTTGAGTATAAAGATAATACTAATTATATAGTATGAGTTTTATTTTATTTCAACGCTAAGATTTTATGGTGATTTTAGATTAAAGTTATGTTTAGTCTAAATAAGAACCCTAAGTTGGTATATATAGTGAGGAAGATGGGGTTTTGAGATTTAGAAATAGGGAGAGGGAACATGTACTTGGACTTATAGAACTTTGATTATATCCAGGTGATTAAGATTTGGAACAAGAAATCAAGACTAAGTTAAGGACATCATCAACACAAAAGGTAAGTGGTCCATACCCATGAGTACTCATGTTTTAAGTTCAGTATGTTTACATGTCTCCTGTTAAGACTTTTATAATTTATATGGATCAATGTTCTAAGATTTTAAGGCAAACAAGAATATTCTCATATCTCTATCGTTATGCAAGTTCAGATATCTAGAATCTCAAATAGAGACATGTTGCTCAAAATAGTTGTGACCCATGGACCAAGTCCATGAGTAAGTTAAAGAATCGTGTTCCTATAAGATCTCTTAGACATGTTCAAAATTAATGAATAAGATTGTAAGATAAGATATGCAAGTAATGTAGCCATACGTAGTTGGTGATTGGTGATAGTTTTGTATTGAGAATTCAAGTACACATATGTCGCCAAGATTTCTCATATTTATAGGCATAACTATGTATTACAATTTCAAGTAGAGGCATGCCATTAAGATTTCATGCATATGTATAGATATAACAACTAGATTCCTTAGAATGAATAATATCTATAATTTAATTACAATATAAGAATATGAAATTCAGAATATTAAGACATGGTCTACTTTTAGAAATAAAGGTACTTTTGGGATCACAATGTATTATAAAAATGAGTTCATGATGGCATCATAAAATAATGACACATTAAGTTATGATTAGGTTGCAATACAATATTTTATAAGATTTCTATTTTTTTATATTTAAGGTTTAATATGTAAGTTCAAATGTAAAGGTTCAAGGTAACATCATATTTTATAAGAAGGATTGAACCATCTTGTCAGAATTGATATTTTTAGATAAGTGGTACTTATGATACTTTCATAAGCTTGACTTAAGATACTTTGTATACTTAGTATTTCTATATTCATGTCAGATCCTTTCTCATAAGGCATTAGACTCATTTATGATATAATTGGTATAATAAAGTAATCTTACCAAATCAGATTTTTAGAATAAAGTTTACCTAGATAATGAGATACATGTTCAAATCCAATAATTGATTCAGTTTAGAACTCAAGAATAAGAGATTTAGATTCAGACTTAGACTACTTACTGTGTGAGTAGCCAGATTTTGATTAAAGATACATGATAAGGGTTTTAGACCCAATCTCATTTATGAAGTAATTGAGATCCATATTCACATTCAGTTCTAGATTAAGTTTATCACTTAAGAATAAAAGATTCAGATTCAGATTCAGATTTAGATTTAGAATCTAGTACATGCTCAATACTCAGTAATCAGTTTTAGATAAGTCAGTTATCAGTGTTCAGTTTTAATATAAGATAAGTTTAGATTCAGTATTCAGCAAAGTTATCAGTATTCAGCTTCAGTTCAGGTTAAGAATTAAGTAAGTTTAGACTTAAGATAAATAAGTCGAAACCTTGACATAACACATTATATGATAAGTCCTCATTCAGTAGTCACGGGATGATTCAGAGGCATCTGTTGCCAATTCAGAGGAGTGTTACTCCAATTCAGAGGTGTTGCAGCACCAATTCAGGGCGTAGTCACACCAATTCAGAGACACCTTGGTGTCATTCAGGGCATGTAGTGCCATTTCAGGGTACCTTGGTACCAATTCATGGCGTAGATATGCCAATTCAGGAGGACTTATTGCATAATGGTTGCCACAAACAGATAAAAATCATAAGTAAAAGATACTTTAGATTAGAGTATGACTGTAATCTCCTCCATGAGTGTGATGAGAGGAAAGTATGACCTAAACACTTTGGTGTATGTCATGAGACCCATGGTATAGGTCTCCAGAAAAGATAGAGTAGAAAGATAAGAGTTAAAGAAGTCAAGAGATATTATGTTTTCAGATTTTAATCAACATTTGCTATCAGTTTTAATGTCCAAGAATATATTGTAACATTGTTAGCTCTTTAGTAATGTGCATTTTATAATACTCATGCCACTTACTCTAACGACTGTTTTTCCCAATGCATGGCTGGGGACGTGATGTCCGTAGGTTTGGAGAGATTGAAGAACAAAGGGACCAACAAAGGCCAAAGAGACTTTCAAGCTTGCCTAGTGGGGTGCCATCTACCTAGATGATCCTCAGTATTGACATCTTTTTATTATGAACTTATGCATACAGATGAAGTAGTTTTATGTTGACAAAAAGCTATGTATGAATCAGTTTACAGTTTTGCAAAGTGTTTCATTTACTTTTATTGTGATGGTTATCATGTTTGTGACACTCCCAAAAAAAATGCTTCCGCTCATGTGATATGAAAATCAGGGTATTACAAAACCCTAATAATATGATAAACATAAGAGATATGTCTGGTGATTTTAAGTTATCTCTTTTGATGTGCATACTAACCATGCAGGTGTATCAGATGAATTCATGGCCAGGTAAGAGCTATGAGGTATATGTGTTTGAATAACATTGCATTGTGATGATCACTCTTGTTGATGAGATAACATGCATCACCAATATGATGTGATAGGTCTGAGGACCTGATAAAGGCTAAGTGCCTAGTTGAGGTGTTATCCTCTGATGATGAGATCAGAGATTGTTATCCCAAGTGATGATGTAAGATGATGAGAATGCCTTAAGAGGCAGTGGTTTCTTGTGATAAGGGATTGAGATCCTGGGATAATGTGATGGTGGAGTAATAATGTAACTTAATGTTATGTATGTGTTACAACCTGGGTGCCTCAACAATCCACTTAAAATATACTAACTAATTACAGTGGAACATATTATGTAGTTTGCCCTGGCCATAGATCCATCATCATCAGTAGTTGGTGATGGTGAAACAGGTTCTCCTATGGGTTAACCTGGAAGCACATATTATTGAATATGTGTGGTTTCTTCTAGCTAAAAATGAGGAGGTTAGAGTGCAACTTCGGTTGTAGACTCCAGAGTGCGGTTTTAGGCCTGTATCTCAATATGTTGGAACATGGTGAACAGGCCCATGACTCAGTATGTGTGATGAGAGAGCATGAATGCATGCATGGCTCAGAGCATGGTGAACATGCCCGTGGCTCAGTTTCACTAGCGCTGATACCTGTACCAAGGTGGGCTAGGCAGAGGGTAACCTGACCCTGTGGATGAGGCCACTTAAGCATGAGACTGCGATCCTACTTGTTTTGCACTCGTGCACTGAGCACGAGGTGGGGAGGTTGTGAATTCTGACTCTTCCATCGACCTTTTATGGCACCGGCTTGGGTTTCGCAACTGAAGGTTGGATTTGAGCGGTACAGCTCACTTCCTCAGGGCATAATGATACATAATTCATCTGAATAGTATTTATTTCTTAAGGTAAAAGATAGCATATTGGTTGAGGCCTTGTCTGTGTAGTCGATCTTGTTATACCTTGCAGTTACTCATATGTTCTTTATGTCATCTGGTAAGATCTTATACATCTTATCTTGTCAATCATGTTCCATAAAGGAAATCAGGTCATATGCCTCCCGGATCTCTTGGTAAGTTTGATATTACAGTAAGACCTGCTCAGTATGCTTCTCATATAATCTGCTTATGCTAGTTATATTTCTTTTTACCTACTTAAGCCTTCCTTGGAGTTTTATAGTTTCGGCGGGGAGTTATGTTTCTCGTTGGGACTGTGTGTCTCACCACGTTGGTTTACAACCTTTTTAGGTGATCGCGCTAGACGTGGTGTGGTCGTGAGGTTGCGGTCGAGCAGCAAGAAGAGCAGTAGAAGGCAAGAGATGGATACGCTGCTGTTTTGGTTGTTTTGTAGTAGAGCCCTAGAGTCATCCCTGTACTCTTAGGTCCTCAGAGGTGTTTTGACGTTGTTTTACGATGTGTAGCTGATGAAGCTTTGTATATCCTACTGCTGGCCGGATGTGGCCCGTTGTGTATGTATAAACAGGTGATGAACTAATGTGTTGACAGGACAGCTGATCTTATAAGCTGTGGACACGTATCAAGGCTTATAAATGTTTATATAACCTATCTTATTGCAAGATGAGGACCTGGATGTAATAGTTTCTTGGTTTATCTGCTTTCCGAAATCGGTTTTAATTAACCCGTGATTTTGGTTATAGGTGGTTTATGGTGTTTTATGCACATTTTCGTGTGGCATCTCGTTGTCTGTGAGATAGTGGGATGTGTCGCCACAGTTGGAATCTTCGATTTGATGAAGCAGTCAAAGAGTTTGGATTTAGTCAAAATGAAGATGAACCTTGTATGTACAAGAAGTTTAGTGGGATCATGACTACATTCCTCATATTGTATGTAGATGACATATTGTTGATGGGGAATGACATTCCTGCTTTACAAAAGGTAAAGACATGGCTTGGAAATACATTCTCTATGAAAGACTTAGGAGAAGCATCATATATCTTAGGAATCAAGATCTATAGATATAGATCTAGAAGGCTTCTTGGACTAAGTCAAAGCACATACATTGACAAAGTGTTGAAGAGGCTCAACATGGGAACTCAAAGAGAGGAAGCATACCCATGAGGTATGGAGTTCCCATCTCTAGAGCTCAATGTTCCAAATCTTGTGAAGATAGGGAATGCATGAATGGGATTCCATATGCATCATCAATTAGATCCATCATGTATGCAATGTTGTGCACACATCCCGATGTCTCGCATGCACTTAGCATGACGAGCAGATACCAATCAGATCCCAGATATGCTCATTGGACTGTCGTGAAGAATATCTTGAAGTACTTGAGAAGGACTAAGGATCAATTCCCCAGTTACGGCAGTGAGGAAGAGTTGTTGGTAAAGGGTTACAGCGATGCAAGCTTCCAAACCGATAAAGATGATTATAAATCACAGTCAGGATTTGTGTTTTGCCTCAACAACAGAGTTGTGAGCTGGAAGAGTTCCAAGAAAGATATAGTTATGGATTCTATGACAGAGGTCAAGTATATTGTTGCATCACATGCAGCAAAGGAGGTTGTGTGGATCAAGAAGTTCATCTCTGAACTTGGGGTGGTTCCTAGCATTTGTGATGCAATTGAGCTTTATTGTGACAACAATGAAGCTATTGCACAAGCTAAAGAACCCAGATCACATCAGCGGTCCAAGCACATACAGCCACACTTCCATCTCATACGAGAGATCGTACAGTGAGGAGATGTGAAGATTTACAGAGTACCAATCAAAGACAATATTGTTGATCCCTTGACTAAGACACTTTCACAACAGAAGAATGATGGTCATGCTAGATCACAAGGACCAAGGTTCATGGATGATTGGCTCTAAGTGCAAGTGGGAGTTTGTTGGTATGTATGCCCATAGAGCCGGTCATGTGATGATTGTAAAGGCATACTTTGTAAATTATTTGAATAATAATAATAATAATAAAGGCAACGTCCGTCTATATTTTTTAACTATTTTGAGACAATAGTATTTCATGATATATGTCGAGAGAATGACAAAACTCAATGATGTATGTCTTCAAGTACGTGACTTGAACAATGAGATCATACAGATGTTAAGAGTGTGTACATTCTCACTAATGTCCCTAGTCGGTTGTTATTATGGAAATAACCATAGACATCAATAACACAGAAGACTAGAGTATGTGTTGGTTGATGATAGAATCTCATTAGTCATGATATATGATATCAAATCAAGCACACATATACATGTTAGAGAATAGTGTATCGAACAGACCCACCATAAGAGAGATGCATGGAAACCACATTTGGTTAGTCGGGATCATCTCTTATAGTATTGGTGGTGACTATGGTTCTTTAACCTAAAATCACTGCACTCATCACATGTCATTGGGTACACTTTGACATCATCAAACGCAATCCTGAAACATGGGTTGTTATAATGGTGATGATTGGGTGACTTTGACATGTGGGGACTTGACTATGAGTGATAGATATGGAATTTTTCCCTCCTAAGGGAGTGTGATATCCTGGACACTAGATGAGTGAGACTGAGAAATGCATGACCATGCACATGTGAGTCAATGTATGACATTGAGCTTACATATATCTCAGACAGTCTACTCTAAGTCAAGAAACATAGATTGAACATTTGTAGAGGATCACAAGTCCATGCCTCAAGTTCAATCTAGATATCAATGACAAAGGGACTATACATTCACTGTTACACCAATAACAGATTGTAGGTTTAAAGTTGTTCTCCAAATTTCCTCTTCACTTGGGTAGCACTAATGTGCGACTAGGCACCACTCTTTGCTTATGATGTCATAAGTTAGTTATGGATATTCATTGCCAACGTGAAATGGAACCTATAGGGTCACACACATTTGATTAACCTGTGAGAGGATTTTATCCTTGAATGATGTTTAGATTGATTAAAGTGTTTAGGTACTCAATTAAACATTCAATCAATAGACTTGACTCTGAATCATCAAGTTCAAGTGTTGAACCAATTGATTAGAGTGTCAGATCGATTGAGAACTGCATTGACTGAGTTCTGCACAAAATGGACCACCAACTGACCAATTCACTGGGTGAACCGATAGGCTCATGGTCTGTGAGACGATTGGTTCACACTGGTGAGCCGATCGTTTCACATGGACCAACCAAGCAGGTGTTGGGTTTCCCAGTTTGTGTGAAAAGAATTTCCTTTCACTTGTTCAATCCGATTAGGACAAGAACTAATATTTGTATTAATTAGAAATGAACAAGGAAAGTCAATTGAGGGCAATTCTAGGAAGTGAAACGACCGGTTCACTAAGTGAACCGACTGGTTCACACTCCCAACCGACCAGTTCAACAGTGAACTGATTGGCTCACCTGCCCAAATGACTGATTGAGTTATGAAATGACCGGTTCGTCTACAGCAGTGCAATCAGTTCATAGAAATTCTAGACCCTTCTACTCCCACACAAATTGGGAACATTGACCCTGCCCTACTCTATAAATAGAGGGGTACAGGGGGCTTCTCAAAATAGACAACTCAGAACAACCGACCAGTTCAACAGTGAACTGATTGGCTCACCTGCAAAGTTGTTGTCCTCTCCGGTTGTGGTAACCAAGAGAGCCCAAGTAAGTTCTACCCATCCAGGGAGGAACAATGAGGGAAAGACAACTATAGAAAAGTAACTGAATGTGGGAGAGTGTGTCGGTGATTACTACGTCGACAGAAGGGGATGACTCCTTCTAGTGTCTTTCAGGACATGACGACTAGAGTTCTCAGTAGTCTGTGTGGACTATCTATAGAGGCGGGAGATTTCTGCCACTTAGAAGGATGACTGTCAACCGCAGTCGGGGTCTACACCAGGAGCTGCACAGATGTCGTTGAAGACTAGGTGGTTGAAGACCGCACTAGCTGTGAGATATTATCACTAACAAAGCCTCGGGACTAGGTATATCTCACTAAACCATCTTTCCTATTGCATAGTTCTTGATGTGATTTGTTGGTTATGGGTTTGTGGTAAGATAAAAAATTTGTTTTTGTTTCATGTTCTATCCCACAAGACCCAACATCACGACCGATCATCAGTCCATTCCCCTGGATGTTCATGAGCTAACACCTTTTTAATTCACTTTCATCAGCAGATATGAACCAGGTGCTTGTTAGTCTCTTCCTTTTTTGGGTTCATGGTCTAACCTCCCATCGATCCATTCTAACGGAAAATGTGGATTGATCATTTGTGAGTCTCTTCTTTTTTCGGTGTACATGGGACTAACCACATGTCAGTCCATTTCCATCAGTGTTCTGACAGGTCATTGGTATAATCATATGCCAGTCATAAGTAGCCATTCCTTGGGTCTCCCATTGGCAATGGGATTCAACTTTTCATTGGTAGGCAGCCTCTCCTCCTTTTTTGGAAATTTTGTGATCCATTACGGTATCTTTTCCTTGATGTTCATCAATATTTTTTCATCACTGGATATTTAACAACCCTCCTTAGCTGATTGCAAGATTGGATATGGCCTAAGACATTCAATGCCCATCAACCAAGTTCAAACAAGAAATAGAAAGATAAGATCTATACATACAATGACATTTTAATAAAATGTCCCCTAAAGGAATATTTACACATAAAAAACTATAGATTAAAATATATAAACAACTTATTATTTGTCTTCAAAATTCCCAAATTAAGATTACTTAAATCCATAGACAAAATAAGTTCCATGTTTAGGAATCATGCTATGTCAGGTTCATCACATTTTTGGCCTAGAGCAACGGTTATTAGAGCGTCTCTTACATATTCAAAACTGACGCTACAACACATAGCATTGGTTTTTAATGATTATTGGAATTTTCAAACTGAGGGACCTAGGTATCACTTTACTTATAGTGTCAACTTTAGGCACACACCAATGCTAGAAATCACATGTGCAGTTATATTTCACACCAACTTTTGGATCACAACATTTAGCATTGAATACACTATTGACATCCAAATAACACAACATTTTATGCTCAAGAATTTAAATCGGTCTTAGATTTGTTGGAATAAAATTTGGGTATTAATTATTGTAACATGGGTTTTGTATTATGCAATAAAATAATAACAAAAATTGCAACATCGACGTTGGTAGACTATTGAAGCTACATTTCCAGTTATACCCCTAGTCTCTATATTCTTCCTCGTTCCTCCCTTGAAACCTTGATATGTTGTCTTTTTACCCAACTACTCTCGTGAAACCCCCTTGCTCTAGATGACAGTAATGTTGCCCAATATTGCTCATACTCCCACCATCAAAACTGTCACTTTAGTTCTCCCTTATTGTTTGTATGCATCCTTCTATTGTCATTGCTTCCTTCTTGATCTCATATGTCACCTCTGTTCCTCCATGCAAATGCCACCATTTACGACCTCCTTCTATTGTTACCACTTCCTCCTTGCTCCCAATAATATTTCCTCCTTCCATAGCTATTGTTTTTCTGCCACTATCATTCTCTAATCATCGTCATATTTCTTTGATGACGTCAATCATTCTCATGTGTTTGTTGTTTTCCTTGTTGTCATTGTATATGAACTGATTTATGAATACTTTAGGTAAAATATGGACTGATTTAGCTAAACTAGTTTTCATTGAGGTCAAATTTGGGCAAAATATGAGAACCTAAGTCTACTTAGACAATTTTATGCCTAACTACTTTTGGGATCTTATTAGGTCCAATTTTTTATTTAATAGTGAACAATTACTACCTAATTGTTTCTTTAGGAATTGATGTGTATATATAATTTAAATTTGATTAGATGAATTTGTTATGCCTTAGATATCTTTTTTAAATGGTGTTTTGAAATTTAGGGTTTATGATAGTGTCTAATTTATGTGTATACAATATGATGATCATTAGTCTAGATAGTAATGTACAATACAACCAATGTACAATAATGCTATCTACTTGATAGATAGGAGGATGCATCTGATTATTACATATTGTTCACTCTAGTGACTTGTGAAAGTCTGAAGATGAAATACTTACGTTAACCATGATTCTAACTCAAGATAAGAAGTATTGGAAATTTTAAGAAGAGGATCACAATGGTGATTAAGATCAGGCTTGCTGACATGTATGCCGGCTAGTGTGATCATAATTTTCATTGTTATTTTGGTCAACTTTGCATTTCCATCTTTACTTAATTCTAGTTGGTTTCATGGTTAACAAGATGATTTCATCTTCGAACTTTCATGACTTCTTGGAGTATCCAATATGTACCAACTAGGTCCATCCTCCAATCTAGCATGTAGTTATCAATATATGTATGTTGGTTATGTTTTACATGGTAATATATAGAACATTCATGTACTACTACTTGGACAATAAATGTTTTTATATGTTGATTAAACATTCACATTCTGTTCATTTTTATCTAAAACCATGTTTGTATGAATCTTAGATAATCATTTTTATGATTTGATTGTCATACATGGAGATATTCTACCCTTACATCCTTTCCTACAACCCTTACAACGCTTGCCTCTCTCCCTTTTTTCAGTTAGGATGAATCTATTGGGAATTTTAGAGGTGACTTATACATTAGAAGTAACAAAAGTTTACCATGTTTTTAAAAGTAGATATTGTGTAACACTCAAGCCCACTATCTAAGGCTCTAGTAGAGTTTCAAGAATAACAACTGTCCCCACAGACCACCATTGGCCTTAATTGTGTGATTTGTCCTCACTCACATACAAGTCACAAAAACTTCCCAATTAGTCACCCATCCTACTACTACTCCAAGTCAAGCTTGCTTAACATTGAAGTCCTTTTAGTGATGGGCTTCCTAAAAGGGAGTGCGCCTTGGATATATGGGCAGTCCAATTATTCCTTTTAAGATCATTTATCTAATAAAGATGTGGGGCATTACAAACTCTCCCACTTAGACTGTTGGAGTCCCTGTCAATGTTCAACTATATGGCCTTGTAATATATTCCCATCTCAATGTAGACCCGGAATGGCCCATGAGCACCCAACTCTCGATCACGGATACCAACGTAAGGATATCTACATTAGTATCGAAAAACCTTTCCAACTTGCCTAGACTGCATGGCTAAAGACCGGCATGCCACATGTCCGTACGGGCCCCACCTACTAGAGAGGTTATGGATCTACTACCATTTGTAATGCTCATGCCCAATACCCAAAGCTCTAGTAGATTTTCATGAATGATGACTGGACCCATACACTACCACTAGCCTTAACTGCTTGTTTTTTCCTCACTCACACACAAGTAGGGAACAACTTCCTGACTGATCATCCATCCTAGTACTACTACAAGTCAAGCACGCTTGACTTTAGAGCTCTTTAGTGATGGCCTACCTAAAAAGGAGGTATGAATTAGTGATATGTATAGTCCAATCATTCCTTTTAAGATCATTTTATCCAAGGCCTCAAGACCTGGGACGTTACATATTATCAACAATGATATATTAGGAAGGAGGGATGTGAGGCATACCACGTCGCAGAGTAGATACATTGACACTCCTTAGATGAGATATAGATGCATGTGTTCATACACTTATGGTGGTTGATGATAATTCCTTGTGTTGTCATATGATACATGCATCTCTATGTAGTCTACACAAATGACGGGAACACTACATCCCAATGAAGGAAGATTTAAAAAACTTGGGAAATGAAAAGTCAGTTGTAATGACCCTGACCTGGGTTATGAGGTAACCCTATTTGTTTTGGCTAATAAAGTTGATTAGAACTTTAATATAATCCTCTAAGGTGTTTTTTTTATCATGTGACACACTTATGTTCCAAGTTTGGTCCTGATTGAATGTTGTTTGAGAAATGTTCCTTTAATTTGGACCAAAGTGTAATTTACCCAAGTTGAGGGGTTATATTGCAATATGCCATATTTTGAACATGACTCATGTGTTTTAGCATAATTATAGAGAGAATGATGCAAGGTGGTGGCTTGCAGAAAGCCCAAATTCCAAGTTTGAACTTGTTTGAACAATGTTGGTACCTTATGCACCAATTTTGGTACAAATTGTAATTTACCAAAAATGTGGGGTTGATATGCAAATTATCCACCTCTAGAGTGTCCCTACTCCCTCCTAGTATCATGTAGAGGATATATAAAGAAGGAGACACCATGTTTGATTCCATTATGAATGATGGTTATCTTGGTGATGAAATGACCAAGAAAAGGGTTGAATATGAAGGATTAACTTGAGTTGTATCAAGTTGAAAAGCTTATATATGAGTGACTATCGGCCAAGGAGCCATAGTAGGAGCCTCATATAGTTTTTTGAACACTTTTCAAAGGCCATGTCGTGCAAAGCACCTCAAGGAGATGAGGTGTGTCGGGTTACAACTTCCTTAGTAAAGTTGTGATGAGTTGTGCATAAAGTGATGAATTAATTGATATATCTTAATCAAAGGGATATGTAATGGACGAATCTTTATCCCTAGATCACCCTCAACTGTTTTTCATGTCAAGATAAATTTTTATTCATGCATGTACACGTCACCTACTAACTCAAATTTATGACACCTCATTTTTACCTTCCTTCATGAGCAACAAGTATATATACCCCTAGTTTCACCCCTTAGTGGAATTTTTCGACTCTTACCACCATCATTTCTTAAGGTATCGTGCATAGAGTACTTGTATCATGCAGGAGTGATGTGGTATCATGCATGGGCTTTGGGTATCGCCCATAGAAAGATTATATCACCCAAGTAGGGTGATATCGGTCGGGCTTTGGGTATCGTCCATAGCAAGATTATATCGCCCAAGTAGGGTGATATTGGCCAAGAAGGGTGATATCAGCCATAGTGAAGTGTTTTTGGCCCCAAGTGAGGAGGATATCGGCCACAGGTGGTGGCATATCATGCAAGGGATGTGAGATATCGTGCAAAGGTTCTAGATCAATAAGGAGCTCAATACTTAACCCTAAGGTGAGGCCATGGTCATCTTCAACCTTGGATTGAAGTATGATTTTAGGGTTTTGATCTTCTTTTCTTTTCTTCTTCACCAATTTCTTATCCATGGTGATTCCTTGTATATGAAGGAGTTGTGAACGAGTCTTGGACTTTTTATAAGTCATCTTCAACCTTAGGAACGTGGATCTCTGGAGCTTGGATCTTTGAAGTTGTTCTTAAGGCGGGTTATATAACTTGAACTCAACCATGTTATTATTTATCATCTGAATTCAAAAAAAAAATTATCATCTAAATTGTTGTACTTAATGAATTACTTTTAATTCCGAAATTTCCTGAAATAGTTGATGAAATTATGAGTTCTAGTAGTTTCTTAGACATGTTTCCATGAACTGTAATAGTTAGAACAAAGGTCTAGAGCTTGAAGATGATGATATCACCTTATAAAAGTGATATCGGGTGCAAGCACACAAGAAAGCACCTCTAACCCGATATGATGATGCACCTACTTCACTAAAACGGTATGGACATGATTGTATACCTTATTGCAAGATATGGGGGTGTAGTATATACCTCTTGCACGATAGGGAGTCAAGTATAGACTCCATGCACGATACAATGTTAAATGAATACTTATAAGTTGACATGAAACCCTAAATTTGGGTAACTCAATATGAGTAAAGAATAGCAAATGCTATTGCACGATATGATCATATAATACATCATTGGTACTTGGTATCATGAAGCACACATATCTAGTGAATGATATGAACATTTAAGTAAACCGTATTGCAAGATATGGTAGCCTGATAGACAACCCTAGTTGATGTCTAGCTCAACATGGTGATAAGTAGATACCTCTTAAACACCATGGGCGATACATACATGTATCATGTGCCAGTCACAACCAACCCTAACCCAACATGGGTGTTACAACCCAACATTGGATGGTCTAGCCTGACATGGCTTGGTGCCCTTCAATCGACTTGTATATTGGGTTGAGCCCGATATGGCAAACCCTAACCCATCACGGCCAACCCTAAATGGTGAGCCACCCGATATGGTGATTGAATGCATTTCTAGCCTTACATGGTGATGACTTAATACCTCATGCACGGCATGGGTAATACATACAAACACCTCTAGCCCGATATGAATGGTGTGTATATACTTCTAGCCCGATATGTAGAGTTCTCATATACTTACAACCTGATATGGTGAACATATGCATACTTAAACCCGAGATATGTTGGCTAAATTGGACATTATTATAATCCCTTTGTTTTGATGATGACAACCATTTCATTCTTGTGGATCTAACGTTCTACTTGAGTGTTGTAGGAACAAGGTGGATGAAAAACCTTTGAAAGATCTATATACTTCAAAATGCTTTAATTTCATGATTGTAATCAAATGTAAAAACTTGTACAAGTATATAATTTACAATTACTTAGATATCATGTAAATTAAGCATTTAGATCTTCCCTAGCCACACACAACACTTAGATAGGTCATCCCCTACAATAGTATCACAACTGCACACAGATACACACACTTAATACATAGTTCAAAACATTGAAACAGAGTCATTCTCGGTCGACAAACTTCTCGACCGAGACACTCTTGGTCGACAAACTCCTCAACCGAGAATTGACCCAACTAGCTGTTAGACCCAGCAGACAAGGTGGTTGGAAGTTGGAATCAAACGTTATACACAATTGCTCCAGACCGCCTCTCGGTCGACAAAAACTTCGACCGACAGACTCTCGGTTGACAAATTTCTCGACCGAGATTGTCTCTGTCTACACTTTTCAGAATTAATAAATTAGTCGTTGCTAAAGAAATTAGTGGACAACTAACGGCTAGTTGAGCACTAAGAACCCCCTAAAAAGTGTCTAGAATGTACTTAAGCACTCATAGGCCATTCCCATAAATATGACATGCCTTAGGACACCTAAAACACACTTGTGCAATACTTGAGCATACATACTTACAATTGGCAATCCATTCTTGTGAGCAATTGAGCAACTCCAACATTTGCTATTCATTTCTATTGTTCCAATTTCGTGTCCTATAAGCTAGCATCTCCTATCCACTACACTTCCACTTCCATACACATTGGTTAGGAGATCAAAACGCTTGATATAAGAAATCAAGCCTTGTGCTACTACAGTAATTGTAATTTCCATTTTCCCTTCTTGTTCTTTCTTATTGCTTGTACTCTCCTTGCTACTCCTAGGGTTGGAGGCTGCGGATTGGAGAGGGTTTGATCTTCTCGGTCGAGAAGGAGGACTTTGGACTACTTCAAGAAGGTTGTCTCAATGGGAAGCTACTTCAAGAGGAAGGATACTTCAAGGGGGAGCTTGAAGTTACTTCGAGGAAGGCTGCTTCGAGGTTGGTGGGACTACTTCTAGGTGAAGGCTGTCCAAAGGGTGGTGAAAGTACTTCTAATTTTATGTAACATTCTTGCGAGGTAATAAAATTTAAATACTTTCAAAATCCCAATTGGAAACAATTGGTTAGTGGACTGACTCCCTTAATTTTTGCTAAGGGTGGAACCACTCTAAACACCTTGCCTCCTTCTTCAAGTTTCAATTGTGGTTGCTTGAGTTGAATTATTGTTAAAATATATGTAAAACCCTATTCACCCCCCCTCTAGTGGTTTTTCATTTGGTATCAGAGCAGGATTCAAGGAGCTCTAATTGAGTCTTGAAGAATGGAGGGTGGTGGTGTCTTCAACTGCAAGCAAAGGAGAAGCTTGGACCAATCTTCGACAAGCTGTAATTGGTGCTTAGGAATAAGACACACAACACCTAGTTGTCCATGGAGGTTAAAGAAGGAAGATGTGCATAAAGAATGCCTTATTGTTACAATAAGTGAAGAAGAAGAAGAAGAAGAGGTAAGACTTTTTTATTTATTTAAAGAAGAGTTAATTGCTATCCTTCAAGAGACACATGATAAGTATATTGAGTGCAAGAAGAAATTAAAGAAATCTAATAAAGCAAATGATGAGTTACATGATAAATTCTTACTCTCACATATGAAAATGAAGATCTTAAGGAGACATTAAACTTAACTATTAAAAACCATGATATTTGGTTGAAATCAATAGAGGCAAATTGCAATCTTCTCTCTCTAGAAAAGATAAACTTGCAAGCCCAAATTAATGATCTTCAAAAACAACCAATCTTGTGCACTCATCTGGATTATGAAACTATTGTGAAAGAAAGAGATTCTTTATTATCTAATCTAGATCAAGCAAAGTTATATATCAAAAATAGAATGGATGAGATTTCTAAGTTACAACAAGAAGTTAGTAGCTTAAGAAACAATGATGTTCTTGATGAGATTCTGAAAAATTCTTCTAGTTATAATGGAAGGAGAGGACTAGGTTACAAGCCTAAAGGAAAATCCTATCAAAAACCGAGTAGGGGAAGGACACAGTGACAAAGACTCAATCTATGTATGTACCTAAAGGCAAGTATACATATGTACCCAAGAACAATCTAGATCAAACTCGTAAAAAGAGAAATGAGATTGATTCTATATGTTGCCATTACTGTTTGCGTCTTGGACATTATTCCTTCTCATGTCCTTACAAGAAAAAGGATGTTGAGTTGGTATGGGTTCCAAAACCCCCAAACTAAATAAATTAAACTAAGTTGAGATACGACCAAAGACTCTAAACTATATATCTTTATGTCTATCTTAACTTAACATAATGAGATAACAAATTGATTCAAGTAATTAAAATTCCTAACTTGAAAAATACACATTTTTAAATAAACCTACAGAAACACATCTTTAATAAATTGTTTTAGTTTGGGTTCCTAAAACCTAGCGATTTGAATATGATTAGTTGAGATTTGACTTAAATGTTACTTTGATACTTAAATATGTTATCTCAACAAAACTGAGTTTTAAATTGCATAATTGAATTGGAAGTGATCTATGTTTTACTTGGAAATAACTACTAAAAAGAGTACAAAAACAATCTCGATCGACAAAATACTCGATCGAGACAAAGTCTATGGAGAAATTGGTCGACCGATAGGATTTCTACCTTAAATCTGTATTTTTTCTGGAGAAACGGTAACATTCCCGATTGAGAAAGTTGTCGACCGAAACAATGTCGATCGAGAACTTTGTCGAGCGAGTGATACTCTGACAGAATTATTCAGTAAAAATAAAGATACTTCAATTACAATTATCTTAAGTATGTAATGGACTTTACATATTCTTGTACTTTAAATATTTAAATGATCCTAATCAAAAGGAAGAATATAAGAGCATCAAAAGCTTAATACTTTTCATGATTAAATTGTATCTATCAAATATACAAGAGAAAAAGATTGATTTTACTAAAATTACTGCAAAAAAATTGCTTGCAAAGAAAAATGATGTTGATCTATACTCTTACTGCAAGTAGACATGCTCTATTACAAAAATAAGTCATATATCTTGGAAACAAATCCCAAATCACATATTGATAATTTGTATCATGATCTATATAATATCTTTATCATGTTATAAATTTATTAATTATATGATCAAACTATATGCAAATAGAAATCAGAAATGCTCTCTTAAAATCAATGCACAAATTGTACAACCCTAAATTACTACTGAAATGATTAAGCATGTTCATGGCTTGTCTTAAACTTAAAATTGAAAATTATGAACTATGTTGGTTTAATCAAGGAAATTACTATTTTATCATAATCCACATGGTTTGTCCTAAGTATTCCTTGGTCTATCTATATAAAAACCATGTGTGTTGAAATTTGCTTTTAAATGATCATAATCATTGTATTTCATGAAATTATGGATATGCTTTTACTATTTTTATCATGATCATTGTGTTCCATCTTTTACTTGGTTTGCCTAAAATAATCTTTGATCTATATATACAAACCATGAATGGATATTGTTTTCAAAATGATCATTGTGATTCAGCTCATTAGATATAAAAATGATGTTATCATTGAAAATGCCATTTTGCATAACAGTAAAACTCTGTGGCACAAATGCATCTTGACATGATAGATAATGATTATCGTGTGCATGGCTTGTATCATCCCAGGTAATAAATGAATGATTTTTGCTAGATGACACTATGGCAAGCTAAATAGTTTGTTTCTTAGAACAAGAATATTAATTCTTAACTAGTTGTTTGTTCTAAGTAATCAAAAGCAAAATCTTGATTTTAAGAACTTGAGTTCTATGAGATATAAAAACTTGTTCTTAAGTTATACTCAAGGATGACTGATTCTAAAGAGTTAATCTAAAAATAAGAGACTTGTTTAGAATAAAGAGCTATTTCAATGTTACATTTAAAATCTATTTCAAGAGCAAGGTACTATAATTTTACACAGGATTGCTCTTAGGATATAATTTTGCATCATGGTGGCAACATGACTTATGGAAATTTCTATTGATGAAAATAATCTTGCTTATAAATAAATGATTGAATGCTACATTCTTTCTATGATTGAACATGTTGTAGATGTAGTTCAATTGCCTTTTCGCAAGAAGAACAATCACTTTGGATATCAAAACTCCTTATTTCATGAAGAACATACATTCTGAAAATTTGCTTAGGATATAACTTGCTCTAAGAAAATCAAGAACAAAGACTTCATTGTGATTCCTACATTAAGTTTTCAACTAATAAAACTTCTTCAGAATAGGTATCACTCAAAGTGCTTCAAATTGATATACATTTGATCAAATTACATAAAGACTTTATGTTTCACATAATTTAACATTAATGTGTAACTCAATGAGAGTGCTTAAACTAAAAATCTGCAGAAAATGCCTCTCGGTCGAAATAAAGTTCGACCGAGGGGTGCCCTGGTCGAAATCAAGATCGACCTAAAATAAGCTTGACCAAATGCTTATTCATAAATCATTTTCTTGCAATCAATCTTAGTATATTGAAAACAAGATTTTAGTGCATATCTCTCATTAAAGGTTAACTTATTATGATCTAATGCTTATTGTGACCTTAGAATCCTTAAATTATCTTGATTATAATATTAAAGGGGGAGTTCACAAAAACTTTATAAACATCTTAAAGAAAATTTGAAACAAGTTATGACCTTAGTATTTTTGAGGTAATCTTGGCTATGAAAATAAAGGAGCCTACAATATTCATGAATGTGATATACATCTTGTTCTTAATGGTTTCTCTAAACAAATTTGGTCTTAACATCCCATGTATTTGGTTAGAGATACATTCATGTACTCTACTATGAGCTTAATGGATTCTCATGTCATTTTCAGGGCTTAACATCCCTTGTAAAATGGATGAGAAATCAAAACACATATGTCATGAATCTAAAAGGATCTCATGTCATTTCAAGGCTTAACATCCTTTGCAAATGATTGAGAAATAAATTGTGGCTAAATTTGACAATAAGTGGTTTGCATCCCTTGCTTTTAAAACTGAATATCTTATTAATGGGGAGCATCTAATTATCAAATTAAGGGGGAGAATTAACAGACACTTAATGATCATCTTGTCTATCTTTTTTAAATGACAAAGGTGGGGAAATAATATAAAATCAAAAATAAAAAATACAATGAGTTATAAAATAAGTTTCATAAGTTTCATAATCTCTCAGAGCACACCCTTGCAAACAAGAGAATGGTTACAAAAGGTAAACTTCAGGTATGAAACTCATATGATTTATATTTCCTTATTTTATATTTTAGAAATGTTTGTCATCTTCAAAAAGGGGGAGATTGTTGGCTAAATTGGACATTATTATAATCCCTTTGTTTTGATGATGACAACCATTTCGTTATTGTGGATCTAACGTGCTACTTTAGTGTTGCAGGAACAAGGTGGATGACAAACCTTTGGAAGATCTATATGCTTCAAAATGCTTTAATTTCATGATTGTAATCAAATGTAAAAACTTGTACAAGTATATAATATACAAGTACTTAGATATCATGTAAATCAAGCATTTAGATCTTCCCTAGCCACACACAATACTTAGATAGGTCATCCCCTACAATAGTATCACAATTGTACACGGATACACACACTTAGTACATAGTTCAAAACATTGAAACAGAGTCATTCTCAGTCGACAAACTTCTCAACCGAGACACTCTCGGTCGAAAAACTCCTTGACTGAGAATTAACCCAATTAGCCGTTAGACCCAGCAGACAAGGTGGTTGGAAGTTGGAATCGAACGTTATATACACTTACTCCAGACCATCTCTCAGTCGACAAAAACTTCGACCGACGGACTCTCAGTCGACAAATTTCTCGACCGAGATTGTCTCTGTCTGCACTTTTCAGAATTTTTAAGCTAGTCATTGCTAAAGAAATTAGTGGACAACTAATGGCTAGTTTAGCACTAAGAACCCCCTAGAAAGTGTCTAGAACGTCCTTAAGTACTCATAGGCCATTCCTATAAATAGGGCATGCCTTAGGACACCCAAAACACACTTGTGCAATACTTGAGCATACATACTTACAATTGGCAATCCATTCTTGTGAGCAATAAGCAACTCCAACATTTTCTATTCATTTCTATTGCTCCAATTTCGTGTCCTATAAGCTAGCATCTCCTATCCACTACACTTCCACTTCCATACACATTGATTAGGAGATCAAAACGCTTAATATAGGAAATCAAGCCTTGTGCTACAACGGTAATTGTAATTCCATTTTCCCATCTTATTCTTTCTTATTGCTTGACTCTCTTTTGCTACTCCTAGGGTTGGAGGTTGTGGATTGGAGAGGGTTTGATCTTCTCGGTGGAGAAGGATGACTTTGGACTACTTCAAGAAGGTTGTCTCAATGGGAAGCTACTTCAAGAGGAAGGCTACTTCAAGGGGGAGCTTGAAGTTACTTTGAGGAAGGCTGCTTCGAGGTTGGTGGGACTACTTCTAGGTGAAGGTTGTCCAAAGGGTGGTGAAAGTATTTTAATTTTATGTAATATCCTTGCGAGGTAATAAAATTTAAATACTTTCAAAATCCCAATTGGAAACTTGGGTAGTGCACTGACTCCCTTAGTTTTTGCTTAGGGTGGAACCACTCTAAGCACCTTACCTCCTTCTTCAAATTTAAATTGTGGTTGCTTGAGTTGAATTATTGTTAAAATATTTATAAAACCCTATTCACCCCCCCTCTAGTGGTTTTTCAAGATACCATGTAAAGGTGAGGGAAAGACACTCTTAGGAGTGATGAGTGTAACACCAAGTAATGGTGTGGCTAATACCTTGATAGGTGAAACACCTAAAGTGGTTGATAATGGACAACCTTATATCAACAATGTCTTAACCCGAGATGAGTCCATATCATTGATGATAGTTGGGTAATTCAAGTGTGTGACTTATGGCCAATACTTTACAAGATTAATATGATGGGATAGTGGATAAAGTATTAGGATGGGAAATACCCTAATACAAGATAAGTTGATGCACTTAAGTAAGTTAAAAGTGATGAGGGAAGTGATACACCAAGTCATGGTAAATATCACATCCAGCACTTTAAGGTTGTTACACCCTGATGCACCTTAAATCCAATATGTATGGATGAGTAACACATAAAGTGTGTTATGTCATTTGTTACATTGAGATGTAATGAGTTTAAAGCACTTTGATAAGTGTAGGCTAAAATACCTTGAGAAAGGGTTAAGCCAAGTTAATAAAGTATGACGTAATCACATTCTGGTAAGGATGAGAGAGAAACTCATACCTTGTATTGATTATCATTTAGTGATAAATGATGAGAATAAATAAGTATGATTGAATACTTATGATATCAATGTATGCTCCTAGATGTGTGGAGTAATAAATTAGGGTTTGAATTAATAATATGAACTTGAAACCCTATTTGGCTATAAAGGGAAACCCTAACCCTAATAATGGGAAGGTTGCATTTCTCCTATTGCATAAGCCTTGTAAGGCGTGTTAAATACTTATATAACAAGTATAATGATTAATGCCCTTGTGTGCCATTTGGTGAGTTGTTGCCTAGTGAGAGGTGACAAGATGTTTAATGGCCTTGTGTGCCATGTGGTTAGTTGTTTCCTTGTGAGAGGTGACAAGATGTGTGATGGCCTTGTGAGCCATGAGAATACTTGTACAACAAGTGAAATGAATACCTTGGTTTGAGGACCTAGAGGTAATGGTTACATGTTAGAGAGGTAACAATGTTTTGTGATGATCTAAGGGTTTGAATACCCAGATCCAGTAATCATGATAATGATGAAGTAAAGAGATGAGAATTCCCAGTAATGTGATAAGGGACTGAGATCCCAAGTATCATGTATTTTAAAGATTTGGAAAAGTACGTGATAACATGTATTACACCTTTCTTTGTAGCATTTGTTGTGATTAATAATGATACCTTGTTTGATGCTAAACGAATGTTGTAATGCACATAATATATCACTAGAAACTATAAAATGTTGCCCTGACCATAGATCCATCAGTGTCCGGATTTGCTAAATGGTGAAATGGGTTCCCCGCGGTGTAACATCCCTGACCTGGGTTAAGGCTTAACCCTCGAAGTTTTGCTTAAGTATGTCATTTAGATTCTTGTCTATATCTTTTGAAAAGTAATTAAGACTAAAGGAGAGATTATGTTTCAATTTTGGTCCTATTTGAATAATGTTGAAACAATGTTTTACCTATTTTGGACTAAAGTGCAATTTACCCAATTTAAGGGGGTTACTTTGCAAATGTTACATGATATAAGTTTCTCAAGTGTTATAGAATCATAAGAATGAGAATGATGCGGATTTATGGCTTGTGAAAGCCTAAGTTCCAAAAAAATGAACTTGTTTGAATAATGTGTGTGCATTGAATGCTAGTTTTGGTGTAATTTGCAATTTACCCAAAATCTAGGGTAGAATATGTAAAATACCGCCTCTTTTGAGTCCCTACTGTTTCTTGGTATCATTTAGAGAAAATAAACAGAAAGGGGCGTCTTGTTTGAATTACTTTTGAGGAGAGATAATCTTGATAATAAAATAATCAAGATTTAAGCATATTCGCAACCCTAATTTAATTTGTAGCAAAAATAAATATATTAATTGAAGTTCCTATCAATTAAAAAGGCTTTGGTTGAAATCCTATAGTGCAAGGATGTTCATGCCTTGAGTTTCACCGAAATATCCTAAGTAGGTGAAGAAACCCACTCACATTTGTTAATTAAAAAGTAATGTCCACTAAAAATGGACAATAGTATTATATTAATTAAGGTGCTTAAGTGATTGCTTTTAATTCAAGGATAAACGAGAGGATATTTAGGATGCAGGGAGTTGGCTTCTGAGGCAAGGAAGGGAGGGGCATGTGGCAAAGAAAGTGGATGGATTTTCTTCTACTTTCTCTCTCCTAGAAAATCAATTACATATACTTGATTTTCTTCTCACTTGAAAGGCCATTTTGCAAACCACTTTCTTTCTTTGCTTTGGTCGACAACCAAGGAGCTTAGGAGCATGAGGAAAACGTTCCCCAAGCTAAAGGTAAGCTCCATGATCATCTTCAACCTTGAATAGATGGTTGAAATCGGAATTCAACATTGATTTTCTTCTCTCTTCCAACCGATGCTCAACCTTGGCTATCTTTTGCATCCAAAGAGTTGGAAACGAGCCTTGGATAGTTGAAGGAGCTTCTTTCACCATTAGAGACATCAATCTTGAAGATTTGAAGCTACTTTGAAGGCGGGTTATATAACTTGAACCCATTAATGTTGTTATTGGTTTAAATTTCTCATCATATGTTGATCCTTCATTTCTTCTTGAATAAATGCTGAATTAATCATATATATGGCAATAGAAATCAAAGGTCTGAAGCTTGATGATGATGACATCATCTTAGAACACACCTAAAGAATATAAAGAGCAAACAGTTTCACTTTCTGTTGGTCAAACGGTTTCAAACCGTTTTAGACCAAACGGTTTCAAACCGTTTGGTGACCAAACAGTTTCAAAACCGATTGGAGGGCAAACGGTTTCAAACCGTTAGAGACTAAATGGTTTCAATAGGTTCAAGGATAGATTGGTTTCATGACCTATTATCTAAACGGTCTCAAACCATTTGAGGATCATACGGTCTCAAACCGTTTAGGGTTAATCAATATTCAAATCAATTAAAGATCAAATGGTCTCAAATCGTTTAGGGTTGATCAATCTGCAAGACCGTTTAAGGATGTTGAGATCAAGACCATTTAGGGTCTAACATTCTTCAAACCATTTAAGGTTTTAGACCAAGACCGTTTAAGTTCTAATGGTCTTCAAGACCGTTTGAAGGTCTAGTAATTTCAAGACTGTTTGAAGGTCCAAGACCGTTTGAAGGGTTAATTGGTCCAAGACCGATTGAAGGTCTAATTGATTCAAACTATGTAAATACCAATGACCCATTAAGTGGTTGAAGAGTATCTCAAGGTTGATTCCAATAAAAGTATCCCTAAAGTACTTAGGTGATTAGTATAATTAAAGTGGAATATTATCATGTAGAGCCCTGGCCATAGATCCATCATCGTCAGTAGTTGGTGATGGTGAAACGGGTTTTCTTGATGGTTAATCCGGAGTGTATATTTTTGAATATACGGGGTTAATCCTAGCCAAAAATAGGAGGATTAGAGTGCAACTTTGGTTGTAGACTCAAGATGTGTATAAGAGCATGGTGAACAGGCCCATGACTCAGTGTGATGGAGCATGAATGCGTTCATGGCTCAGAGAGCATGGTGAACTAGCCTATGGCTCATATTTACTAGCACCGGGACCTATACCAAGGTGGGCTAGAGAATGGGTAGCCATGAGAGCTAACCATGTAACTGACGTCACTTAAGCAAGAGACTGCGGTCCTGCTTGTGGTCTCGCACTGACCGAGACGAATGAGATCGAGGAGTTCGTCTCTTCCTTTGATCTTGTATGACACCGGCTTTGGGTTTCGCAACCGAAGGTTGGATTTGAGCGGTACGGCTCACTTCCTCAGGGCATAAGTATGATTGTAAAATGTAATCAGCCGTGTAGCGTATTTACTTAAGGATGAAATACAAAGATCACTGGTTGATGTTGCATTCCTTACTGTATCCTAAATGGATAGATGTTATACATGTTCTTCATATTCCTTATTAAAATGAATAGATGATCTACTACTTTATCATTTATAGTTGTAATGCTTTAAAAGATGATATTGCTCTATTCTGCTTAATAATGATTAAATCATGTTGTTTAATAAAGATTCTTCTATTCAGTTTTTACTGTTTATCTGCAATAATAATGTTTTTGGTGGAGGTTATATCTCTCGCTGGGACAATTTTTAATTGTCTCACCCCCGTGGAGTCCAACTTTTTTTAAATGGACGGCGACGAGGAGGTAGAAACTCTACACCAGGGGAAGGACAGCAGCATCAGGGACAACAGTGATATCTCAGGTGGAGATACCGACTGTCGTGTCTTGTAAACATGAGTCATATGAGTTGTCTCTGTACTCTCAGGTCCTAGGAGTTAGTAGTTAGTGCTTTTACGATCGATCTGAGATTTTTGTCATTAAAATGCCTGGAGGTTTTATGTTACTTATGTGTAGATTTAATAGAGCAATTGTTGTATGTAATCCTCAAGAAGAAAAGGTACGTGGTATGTACTTGGTGAACCAGAATGTAAATATGATATATTGGTTCTTGTTATAAGAGTTTCCTGGAAATGGATCTCTTTGTAAATGGTTTTAATTTTTAGTGATTTTTAGTAATCTGCTACTAATGTTTAATTCTGCAATTAATTACACTGTGACGGTCTGATTTGGTGTCGGGTCATCTCAAGTTTAGTGGTATCAGAGCTTAAGGTTCATTGAGTCTACAGAGACATATGATTAAGGTTGTTGAGTCGGTTCTAGTGTCTTTCAGTTTATCTGATAGTGACTTCTGCTCTCAGAAGAAGAAGTAAAGCTTGAAGATGGTTGGATCACACGAAGAACATGCTGTTGAAAGTAGTGTTGCTGCACCAGGAGGAGGTGCAAGGGATCAGGATAGGGAAGAACCAGTACTTGAACATCCTCAGCTTGACCAAGCTACACTAGAAAACCTAGCTTTCCATGCTCTTTTTGGGCAGTTCATGGCGACTATGACACACATGGCGGATAGGATGCCACCACCTGTACCCAGGGTACCACCTCACAATGAGGGACATAGAGTTGGAAAGACTTTTGAAACACTTCGACGGGTAGGAGCCACTAAGTATGCTGGTATAGCTGACCCAGTAGATGTAGACTTGTGGCTGACTGAGCTGGAAAAGGCCTTCAGAATCCTTAATATCCCTGAAGTCGAGAAGGTTAGGCATGCGGTGTACCTGTTGAAGGGGAGTGTTGGCCATTGGTGGGCCATAGAAGAAGGCAAAAGGTCAGGTGTTGAAGTCGGATGGGAAGAAGTCTGACGTGAATATGTTAGTTGATATTTTCCTAAGACTTACCCAGATTAGAAGATCTCTCAGTTTGAGCGGATAAGGCAAGGACTAATGAACATTAGTGAGTATGAAGCTAAGTTTATGGAGCTTCTACAGTTCTGTCTGCACATGGCTGCTACAGATGAGGAGAGGATTCGGCATTTTGAGAAGGGTTTGAACGTTGATTTAACCACACCAGTGTCTGCTCTAGAGAATAGAGAGAGGTTTTCTACCTTTGTGGAGTCAGTCAGGCAGATAGAAAGGTCTGTGACTAAGAAATGTCAAGACAACAGTAAGGTGTATACCCAGTTCCAAGGACAGAGGTCTGAAAGTATTAATAAAGCAAGGTTTTCTGCACCAACAACACCACTGAGGTTTAATACTCAGACACAGTGGACATCCAGCAAGGGTAGAGGTTATAGTTTACCACCAGAGAGAGCCCATTTCTCAGCCTCAATGTCAATAATAGGACCGTCTAGGCCACAGTGGGAGAACAAAGTCTATTACAAATGTGGGAAAATGGGACGTCTGATGAAAGATTGTCTAGCTAGAGACGTGAGTGTAACCCAACCACCGAGGAAGAGTCAACAAGGCTATCAGAAATGATAGTTTAGTAGTGGCACTCGAGGACGTGGACATGCGTCCCAAGCTGGCTCATCCACATCCAACAACAGGGCAAGTGGTCGACAACCAGCAATGACAAGATTCTATGCTATGAATCAAGCGAAAGCAGTGGTTAATCCATGAGTCATGACAGGTCAGATGGAATTTAAATCATTCTGATATGTCTTCATCCTATTTTGTATCTATTTTGATTGATCCAGGTGCTACGCATTCCTTTATCACTCGGGAAGTGATTCATGACTGCAATATGACTGTCAGTCATAGAGAAGATAACTTGTTATTAAAAACTCCATATTTGGATCTGTAGTGCTGCGGGAGGTATGTTCTAACTGTGTTCTTTCTTTTTCAGAACATGGCATTCAGGTGGATCTTATACCACTTGAGATGCATGGGTTTGACATAATTCTTGGGATGGACACCCTAGAAAAAGTATAAGGTTGTCTTGGATTGTGGTTCCAAGCAGGTTATGTTCACAGATAATGGTGATACATGGGTTTTTTTAGGGGGATAGAAGATTCTTCCAACCTATCTAGTGCCGGCTATGTAGCTGAGAAGTTGATGAGACAAGGATGCTTTGCATTCTTGGCACATGTGATAGATACCAGAGTAGAGAGCCCTAATCTTTCTAATGTTCCGATTGTTAGGGAGTTTGAGGATGTGTTTCGTGAGGAACTTCCAGGCGTTGCTCCACCCCTAGAGATTGATTTTGAGATTAATCTAATCCCAGATACGCAACCAATAGCTCAAACACCATATTGAATGGCACCTGCTGAGATGGCAGAACTCAAGAAACAGTTACAAGAGTTACTTGAAAAGGGTTTTATTCAATCGAGTACTTCACCATGGGGTGCTCCAGTTCTTTTCGTTAAAAAGAAAGACATCTATGTGATTATGCATCGACTATAGACAGCTAAACAAAGTAACCATAAAGAACAAATATCCTCTGCCAAGGATAGATGACTTGTTCGACCAGTTGTGTGGTGCAACTATCTTTTCTAAAATAGATCTGGGGTCAGGATACCATCTGTTATGTATCAAGGAGAGTGACATACCTAAGTCAGTCTTTAGGACAAGGTATGGTCACTATGAGTTAGTAGTTATTTTGTTTGGACTAACTAATGCACCAGCTGCATTCATGGAACTCATGAACAGAATCTTCTGACCATTCCTTGATCAATTCATAGTAGTTTTTATAGATGAAATCTTGGTTTACAGTAGAGATGCTCGACAGCATGAGCAACGCCTTCGTCAGACCCTGACTTTACTGAGAGAGCACAAGTTATATGCCAAATTTAGTAAGTGTGAATTCTGGTTATAAGAAGTGTCTTTTCTTGGACACGTAATATCTGCCTCAGGTATCTGTATTGATCCTAAAAAGGTAGAATCCATCTTGGAGTGGGAACAGCCAAAGACACCAATGGAGATACGCAGTTTTCTAGGACTGGCAGGCTACTATAGGAGGTTCATTAAGAACTTCAGTTCTATAGCTTTACCCCTAACCAAGTTGACCAGGAAGGAGGTTCCTTTTGTTTGGAATGACAAGTGTCAGCATTCTTTCCAGTCATTGAAAGAAAGGTTAACAAATGCACCTGTGTTAGTGTTATCTAAGCAAGGGAAGGGGTATATTGTTTTCTGTGATGCTTCTAAGAATGGTCTAGGAAGTGTGTTGATGCAGGATAAACAGGTGATTTCTTTTGCTTCTCGAAAGCTTAAGAAACACGAGGAAAATTATCCAACACATGATCTAGAATTAGCTGTAGTGGTTCATGCGTTGAAGATTTGGACACATTATCTCTATGGAGAGACATTTTAGATTTTCACGGACCACAAGAACCTAAAATACATCTTTTCACAACATGAGTTGAACATGAGACAACGCCACTGGATGGAATTAATCAAGGACTATGATTGTACAATTGACTATCATCCAGGAAAGGCTAATGTAGTGGTTGATGCACTAAGTAGAAAATCATCATCACCAGCCATGGACAAGACACACTTGAACTCTTTAGTGTGCTTTAAATGAGACATGTTTGTCTCTTTGAGGAAAAACAATGTACAACTTAAAGTATCCTTGTTAGCCGGATTGATAGATGAGATGCACATAAAACCTACTCTGAAACAACAGATCAAAGAGGCACAACAAGCTGATATTGTGATTCAGCAGATCAGGTCAGAGTATGGTAGTGAGAAATGGGATGGTTTTCATGAGTCAGATGATGAGGTAGTCTGTTACCATGGTAGGATGGTAGTACCTGATGCCAATGAGTTAAGGAAGTTAGTCATGGAGGAAGCTCATTCATCCATGTATGCAATGCATCCAGGGAGCACCAAAACGTATCATAACTTGAAGGATATGTATTGGTGGCCTGGTTTGAAGAAAGATGTAGCTGAGTTTGTTATGCGGTGTAGTATGTCAGTGGGTTAAAGCTGGATATCAGAAGCCCGCAGAAACAATGCAACCTTTACCTATGCCACAGTGGAAATGGGATCACGTAACCATGGACTTTGTGGTTGGTTTGCCAAGAACAGCCAAAAGCCATGATTCCATTTGGGTAATAGTTGATAGTTTGACTAAGTCAGCACATTTTCTTCCTATCAAAACAACCTATACTGCTGAGAAACTTGCACAGATCTATATAAATGAGATAGTGTGTTTACACGGGGTTCCAGCTACAATTGTTTCCGATAGAGGTCCCCAGTTCACGAGTCATTTTTGGGAACGACTACATAAAGCTTTGGGTACGCAGTTAAGGTTTAGTATTGCTTTTCACCCACAGACAGATGGACAATCTGAGAGGACTATACAAACTTTGGAGGATTTGCTTAGGGCATGTGTCCTTCAGTTTGTAGGAAGTTGGGATATGCACTTGAGCTTAATAGAATTCACTTACAACAATAGTTATCAACACAGTATTGATATGGCACCATATGAAGCATTATATGGTAGACGTTGTAGATCTACATTATGCTGGTATGAAACAGGGGAATACCATCTCTTGGGTCATGAAGTAGTGCAACAGACAACTAAAAAGATTAAAGTAATACAACAACAGTTAAAGGTTGCATAGGATAGACAGAAGTCATACGCTGATAAGCGGTGAAGACCTTTAGAATTCCAAGTTGGAGACAGAGTATATCTCAAAGTCTCACCTTGGAAGGGTGTTCTTAGATTTGGAAAGAAGGGTAAGTTAGCTCCTAGATTTATAGGGCCTTATCCAATCACTGAACGGATTGGGAAGGTAGCCTATAAGTTGGATTTGCCACCTGAACTACACAAATTACATCCAGTATTCCATATATCCATGCTGAGAAAGTGTCACCCTAACATGGAGTTAGTTTTGCAACCGGTGGAGGTAGAATTAAATGAAGATATATCCTATGTAGAGGGACCAGTGTTGATTCTTGATAGGAGAATCAAAAAGTTGAAAAAGAAAGACATAATTCTTGTAAAAGTTCTCTGGCATCATTGTGACATTGAAGAAGCTATGTGGGAGCTGGAGGAAGAGATGAGAAGGAAGTACCCATCTCCTTTCTCTTGATGATTTCGGGGACGAAATCCATGTTAGGGGTTGATAATGGTAACATCACTGACCTGGGTTAAGGCTTAACCCTAGAAGTTTTGCTTAAATAAGTCATTTATATTCTTTTCTATACCTTTTGAAAAGTAATTAAGACTAAAGGAGTGCTTATGTTTCAATTTTGGTCCTATTTGAATAATGTTGTAACAATGTTTTACATGTTTTGGACTAAAGTGCAATTTACCAAATTTAAGGGGGTTACTTTGCAAATGTTACATGATAAAAGTTCATAAAGTGTTATAGCATCATAATAATGATAATGATGCTGAGTTATGGCTTTTGAAAGCCTAAGTTCCAGAAAAATGAGCTTGTTTGAATAATGTTTGTGCATTGAATGCTAGTTTTGGTGTAATTTGCAATTTACCCAAAATCTGGGGTTGAATATGTAAAATACCAACTTTTTTGAGTCCCTATTGTTTCTTGGTATCATTTAGATAACATAAAGAGAAAGGGGCATCTTGTTTGAATTACTTTTGAGGAGAGATAATCTTGATAATAAAATAATCAAGATTTAAACATAATTGCAACCCTAATTTAATTTGTAGCAAAAATAAATATATTAATTGCAGTGCCCATCAATTAAAAAGGCTTTGGTTGAAATCCTATAGTGCAAGGACGTTCAAATGCCTTGAGTTGCACCGAAATATCCTAAGTAGGTAAAGAAACCCACTCACATTTGTTAATTAAAAAGTAATGTCCACTAAAAATGTATAATAGTATTATATTAATTAAGGTGCTTAAGTGATTGATTTTAATTCAAGGATAAACGAGAGGATATTGAGGATGAAGGGAGTTGGCTTCGGAGGCAAGGAAGGGAGGGGGCATGTGGCAAAGAAAGTGGATGGATTTTCTTCTACTTTCTCTCTCCTAGAAAATCAATTACATATACTTGATTTTCTTCTCACTTGAAACACCATTTTGCAAACCACTTTCTTTCTTTGCTTTGGCCGATGACCAAGGAGCTTAGGATCAGGACGAAAACATTCCCCAAGCTAAAGGTAAGCTCGATGATCATCTTCAACCTTGAAGTGATGGTTGAAATCAGATTTCAACATTGATTTTCTTCTTTCTTCCGACAAATGCTCAACCTTGGCTATCTTTTGCATCCAAAGAGTTGGAAACGAGCCTTGGCTAGTTGAAGGAGCTTCTTTAACCATTAGAGACGTGAAGATTTAAGCTTTGAAGCTACTTTGAAGGTGGGTTATATAACTTGAACCCATTAATGTTGTTATTGATTTCAATTTCTCATCATATGTTGATCCTTAATTTCTTCTTGAATAAATGCTGAATTAATCATATATATATGGAAATAGAAATTGGAGGTCTGAAGTTTGATGATGATGACATCATATTAACACACACCTCAAGAATATCAAGAGCAAATGGTTTCACTTTGTGTTGGTCAAACGGTTTCAAACCGTTTTAGACCAAACAATTTCAAACTGTTTGGTGACCAAACGGTTTCAAAACCGATTGGAGGGCAAACTGTTTCAAATCTTTAGAGACTAAATGGTTTCAATAGGTTCAAGTATTGATTGGTTTCATGACCTATTAACTTCAAACAAATCAAATTCAATTAATTTCATAACCCTAGCTCAATTGGGTTCAAAGCCCTAAATCAATTGAGATCATAACCCTAATTTAGGCTTAAACGGTTTCAAGATGAATTGACCAAACGGTCTTAGACCATTTGAGGACTAAATGGTCTCAAACTTTTTGAGTATCATACGGTCTCAAACCATTTAGGGTTAATCAATATTCAAATCAATTAAAGATCAAGCGGTCTCAAACCGTTTAGGGTTGATCAATCTCCAAGACCGTTTAAGGATGTTGAGATCAAGACCGTTTAGGGTCTAATGGTCTTCAAACCATTTGAGGTTTTAGACCAAGACCGTTTAAGGTCTAACGGTCTTTAAGACCATTTGGAGGTCTAGTAATTTCAAGATCGTTTGAAGGTCCAAGACCGTTTGAAGGACCAAGATCATTTGAAGGGTCAATTGGTCCAAGACTGTTTGAAGGGTCAATTGGTCCAAGACCAATTCAAGGTCTAATTGATTCAAACTATGTAAATACCAATGACCCCTTAAGTGGTTGAAGAGTATCTCAAGGTTGATTCCAATAAAAGTAGCCCTAAAGTACGTAGGTGATTAGTATAATTAAAGTGATTATCACTCGGTTCCTATGAAAGTAATAAACTCAATACACTATGACAAGCATAGGTGTATGTAATTGGTGAAAGGTTAAGTCAACCTAATAAGGTATGATGATGATGTGTGTTCCTAGTATATGGAACAATGACAAGTATGATTAAATACTTAAATAATGATATGTGCGCCAAGATATGTGGAAGGATTGACTTAGGGTTTGGATTAATGAGGTAAACATAAAACCCTAATCCATGAAGAATGAGAAACCCAAACCCTAATTTCAGATAAATGGGTTGAGAAACCCTAATTTTAGGTAATGGGTTAAGAAACCCTAATTGAAATGGAATGAGGAACCCTAACCCTAATATAGGGTGATGTGATGTGAAAACCCTAATATAGGGTGATGTTATGTGAAACCCTAATATAGGGTTATGTTATGTGAAACCCTAATATAGGGTGATGTTATGTGAAACCCTAATATAGGGTGATGTGATGTGAAACCCTAATATAGGGTGATGTTATGTGAAACCCTAATATAGGGTGATTTGATGTGAAACCTTAATTGATAAAGATGGAAAGACTCTAACTCTAATAAGGGAATAGTGATGTTATCTTTATGCTGATATGTAATTGATATGGTTGTTACCAAGTATAATAATCATGCAGGTATCATGATATGATGAGCATAACCATGTATGAGTTATGATGATCAATGGGCCTTGTGAGCCATTACTTTATTTGTTGCCTAGTGAGAGGTGACAAGAAGTTGAATATGCCTGGTGAACTATGTGAGATGCTTGTGTAACAAGTATCCTGAATACCTTGGTCAGATAACCTGGAGGTAATAGTTACATGATAATGGTAACCATGTTCAGTGAACTAAGGGTTTGAATAACCAGATCCAGCAAACATGATGATGGTGTTGTTGAGGGATGTGAATTCCCAGTAATGAGACAAGGGATTGAGATCCCAATGTTTTATAAAGTTTTGAAAAGTACTTGATAAGAGTATTTTTTTTCTTTATAGCATTTATCATAATAATTCTTGTTTAAAAAGTTGATTGATGCTAAAAGAATATGGTAATGTACTTAAATAATCAAGTGGAATATTATCATGTAGAGCCATGTCCATAGATCCATCATCGTCAGTAGCTAGTGATGGTGAAACGAGTTTTCCTACTGGTTAATCCGGAGCATATATTGTTGAATATACGGGGTTACTCCTAGCCGAAAATAGGAGGATTAGAGTGAAACTTCGGTTGTAGACTCAAGATGTGTATAAGAGCATGGTGAATAGGCCCATGGCTCAGTGTGATGGAGCATGAATGCGTTCATGGCTCAGAGAGCACGGTGAACTGGCCCGTGACTCAGATTTACTAGCGTCGGGACTTGTACTAAGGCGGGCTAGAGAATGGATAGCCATGAGAGCTAACCCTGTGACTGACATCACTTAAGCAAGAGACTACGGTCCTGCTTGTGGTCTTGCACTGACCAATACAGATGAGATCGAGGAGTCCGGCTCTTCCTTTGATCTTGTATGGCACCGGATTTGGGTTTTGCAACCGAAGGTTGGATTTGAGCGGTACAGCTCACTTCCTCAGGGCATAAGTATGATTGTAAAATGTAATCAGCCGTGTAGAGTATTTGCTTAAGGATGAAATACGGAAATCATTGGTTGATGTTACATTGCTTACTGTATCCTAAATGGATAGATGTTATACATGTTTTTCATATTCCTTATTAAAATGAATAGATGATCTACTACTTTATCATTTATAGTTGTAATGCTTTAAAAGATGATATTGCTCTATTCTGCTTAATAATGATTAAATCATGTTGTTTAATAAAGATTCCTCTGTTCAGTTTTTACTATTTATCTGCAATAATAATGTTTCTGGCGGAGAGTTATATCTCTCGTTGGGACAATTTTCAAAGGTCTCACCCGCATGGAATCCAACTTTTTTTAGGTGGACGAGGATGAGGAGGTAGAAACTCTACACCAGGGGAAGGACAGCAACATCAGGGATAGCAGTGATATCTCAGGTGGAGATACTGACTATCGTGTCTTGTAAACATGAGTCCTATGAGTCGTCTCTGTACTCCCGGGTCCTAGGAGTTAGTATTTAGTGCTTTTATGATCGATCTGAGATTTTTGGCATTAAAATGCCTCGAGGTTTTATGTTTCTTATGTGTAGATTTAATAGAGCAACTGTTGTATGTAATCCTCGAGAAGAAAAGTTACATGGTATGTACTTGGTGAACCAGAATGTAAATATGATATTTTGGTTCTTGTTATAAGAGTTTCCTGGAAATGGATCTCTTTATAAATGGTTTTAATTTTTAGTGATTTTTAGTAATCCGCTGCAAATGTTTAATTCCACAATTAATTACAATGTGACAGTCTGATTTGGTGTCGGGTCGTCTCACGCGGCATAACCCGGAATGCATACTTTTGAGTATGTGGGGGCATAAGTACAGACGGCCATGTGTGAGTCGATCCCCTTACAAGCCCGAGATGAATGGGGATTTGGCTATATGCCATATCCTGGCTTGAGGGCGACTTCGGTTGTAGACTCTTTGTTGAGCATGGTGAACTAGCCCGTGGCTCGGAGTATGGTGCTTGTGTCACCATGACTCAGTAATTTCATAATTTGGGAACGGTTGTTAGTAGATGTTTCCCCTAAGAGAGTGTGGTTGACGTTGTAGCTCTAAGCGTGGATGCCTACGTACCCTGGCACAGCTTGATAAGCAGTTGACTGATGCGATGATTTTGATTCGCATTTATAGACATATTTTACTTGTTTTTTATGCATTTATTGGTCATTTTGGTGGTTAATATTGCATAATTCATTTACTTTGGTCTATGATCCTTCTCTGTGTCAAATCTCCCTTATTTTGGTATTTTGAGCATAATAGATTACAACAATATGTTTTATTTCGGCTTATGTGAAATTTGTGTTGCAATTTCAGGAAAAAAAACATATCTGCTGTTGTCGATACCATCGATAGTGGTCGATACCATCGACACAACCACAGGCAGTCAGCCACAAGGAGTATCGCAGAGTCGATACTATCGACAGGAGAGTCGATGGTATCGATATACCATCAGGTTGCTGGCGAGAAGATAGTCGATACTATCGACTCAGAAGTCGATACTATCGACAAGTGGAGCTACAGCGACACAAAAGGATAAAACTGACGCCTTAGGATGTCGATACCATCGACCCTCATTGATGGTATCGAGTCAACATCAGGCGCAACAATGAAGAGAAAGAAGATTGGCCGATATCGCGCAAGGTCGATACCATCGACCCATGTGGATGGTATCGACACCGTCAGTACAAGTTTGCTTCAGATTGATCTAAATCCGACGATTGTGATAATTTGGTGACCTAACTCAGTGATTATACCTAATGACGGCGGCCAAGAGCAATCTATCACGTCATTAGCCGTTGCACACGTCCCGAGAAGGTGTGGAGAGAAGAACGGAGCCCAGAAGCATGCCCCAGCCGTTCTGGTCACCGAAGAAGATGTTTTCCACCTCCGAAAGGCCGGAGATTGCGCATTCTACGCCAAGGAATGCTTGGATCTTCTCCGTTCAGGGGTTTCACTACTTATTCACGTTTTTCTCCATGTTTCCCCTTTTCTCTACCATGTTTTTCTCTGAGATGAACATGCAAGGCTAATCCCCTTTATCTTTAGGACCGGGAGTAGCCCGGGGAAGGATTGTATGACAATTTTATCATAGTAATTCATCATTAATCTCTTAAATTCGTGGTATGAATTCATTTTCTCAATTATATTGTTATGCTTGATCACCATAATAATAATCTAATACCCTTAATTACTTTGAAAGAAGAATTAACGGTTGAAAAAGATGAATATCACATTAATTAACAAATCCCTTGAACAAGGTGATGTAAGATTAATGGTGGAAACCCAGAGGTCGTTTCTAATGCACCTAGTTTAGGGTATAGGTTACTACGACGGTGGAACTGGCATAGACATAGGTAGTGAATTGTACCACGACAGTGGGCAATTCTGACTATAGGCCACTACCCGAAATTGAGAGATGAACCTGAATTATTATATAAAAATTCATACAATGAAAACCCGCGGTGAAACCGCAATCCTAAAGATCTTCACCTGAATTGATTAAATTAAACCTTTAATCGATTGTTTTATTTTGTTTTCTTTTATTTTAATTTTAAAACAACTCTCAAACCATTTTAACCGGCTTATCTGATTGCAAACAGTTAGTAGTAGTCTACCGATAGTTCAGTGTCCCTAAGTTTGACTCGGGCCTCACAAAGGCCTTTACTACATTGACGTGTACACTTGCGTTTCTACGCACGGAAAAAGCGTGTCAAGTTTTTGGCGCTGTTGCCGGGGACACGGAAATTTTCGGCACTACGAGTGCTGCAAGCGGCCATTATAGGCCACTTTTTATTTTTTATTATTTTGAAATCATTTCAAAAATTTATAGTCTATCTTTCCAATTCTTGTAATCGTCTAGCATGGTACTGAACTCAAATTTTCATTTTGCAGGTAGTGTGTATGGTGTAGACGCGTAGCACCGACTACACGCAACAGGCACCAGAGTTCCACTGTCGGGACCTGACGAGGAGTATTACAATCAAGAGCACTTGGAAGAAACAGATTATGAATCCGAACAAGAAGAAATGGCAGAGGAACAGACGATATGGGAGAAGATCAAGGCTTCTTCTTCATCTGCTTCAAAGGGGCCAATCAAGAAGCAAGCGATCAACATTCCAACTTACAAGATTGATCTTGCATTAATTAACTTGGTCAGGTCAAATGTGTTCCATGGGCTAAAGAATGAAGACCCAGTGACTCATATAAGCCAACTCGTGGAGAATTGTGACATGATTAAAATTGGCAGGTTCCCACAGGATGCACTATACCTGAAGTTGTTTCCGAGTTCTCTGGCAGGAAACGCACGAGAATAGTTGCACAATCTTGATAATGAATATGTGGAATCATGGAACCATATGGTTGAAATGTTCTTTGAAAGATTCTTCCCGCCTGAGAAGACAAATGATCTGATCAGAAAAATTCACAATTTCACCCAGAGGGCAGGAGAGACCTACTCGGAGACGTGGGAACGCTTTTAGATTATGCTAAGGAGGTGCCCACACCATGGTTTGGATAAGGAAAAATAGGTTAAAATCTTCTATTTTGCTCTTTCCGAGCATGATAGAAGCAACCTAGATTCAGCAGGTTCAGGGTTTTTCTTAAACAACACAGACACAAGGTGCTGGGAAATTCTGAAAAACATGGCAAAGAAGCAGTCTTGGGGAGATAGGGATGCACCAGAACAAGTCAAGGTCGTAGGTGAGTCTAGGGCTATTAAGGAGCTAAATGACAAACTAGATCTTCTAGCCAAGAAATTGCTTTCCAAGGAAGATGCAGCATCTGATGAGGAAGCCCAGGTCAAATTTATGCAACAACAGGGCTATAGAAATAATGACTATGCTTGGAGGAAGGACAGGAAGTTCTCATGGAATGATCCAAACAACTTCCTACAAGATCCAGATGCAAAGCCACAACCAAGAGTCGAAGATAAAAGCACTGAGTTGCTTAGTCAAGTGGTGCAGCAAAATCAGGAGATGATGAGCATGTTTAGTAAGCAGCTGCAGTCCCAGGGTGATATTTTGACCAAGTTTGGGCAAACACTGCAAAGTCATGGAGCACAAATGAGGGCACTAGAGACGATCGTGACCCAAATTTCCAATGAAGTGGCGGCCATAAAGCATGCCAATCAACAGAGACAGGTTGGGAATGCAGATGTTGTTCAAGCACATCATCAAGTAAAGTATATATCTGTGATTAATGAGGCAGAACCCCTGGTGGTAGAGGTCCAGGACAAAGGTAAAATGATTTTTGATACGGAGGCTACATCAAAAATAATATATCCTCGCAGTCATTATGGACTACCAGGCAGATATTGCCCATTCAGAAAAGCCTGCCAAGAGCCCATCATGGTCGCGCCCACACCTAGGCATGAAGAGCAGGTGAAGGCCATGTGTCAGGGTGAAGCTACATCTACTGCGAGAGAGGTGCCACTACAAGTTACACCTATTGAAGATGATATACCAAAGTCTACGCCAGAGGGTGTCATTGAAACAAGCTTAGGGGAGCTTGCCCCGAAAAGCCCATATGTGCCACCTCATAAGCGTCTAAATGAGGCAGTTGTGTCTTGTTCGGACAGTCCAAGATCGAAGAAAGTACATAGACATTACAAAAAGTTCTTGGAGATGTTCAGAAAACTTCATATCAATATTCCGTTAGTGGAAATGATAGAGCAGATTCACGCATATGGGAGGTTTATCAAAGAAATCATCACCAAGAAAAGGCGGATCAAAGACACAGACATTTGTCGGGTGAATGAGATGGTGAGCTCAATTATCCACGGGAGTTTACCACAGAAGAGGAAAGACCCAGGAGGCTTCTATATTCCATTCTCTATAGGCGATCAACATTTTCCACAAGCACAATGTGAGTCGGGTGCCAGCATTAATCTTATGCCACTGTCCACATTTCAAAAGCTTGGGTTGAAGGAAATAAAGAAATCGGCAGCAACGATTGAGTTGGCGGATGGGTCCATTGTAAGGCCATACGGAGAGTGCGAGGATGTACTCGTCAAGGTATATAGGCTCATCTTTCCGGTGGATTTCGTCGTCATGGACATGCCACAGCTTCAAGGTTGTGAGATGTTATTGGGTAGCCGTTTCAAGCGACGACCGATGTTGTCACTGCATTTGGGAGAGGTACTCTGACGTTGGGGATTAGCCAGGATCGAGTGGAGTTCAAATTGTCGTGTGATCCCCTAGGCACACTCTCCAAAGATCCAAGTTGGTGAAGCTATATGTCGTCTAGCCTAAGACGTGAAATAAGGGTGCTTTTTGGGAGGCAACCCAACCATCGGTAGCATAGTTAGTTTCTTTCACATTTTGTACTTTGGTTTGATTTGACTTTGTTATTAGTGTAAAAAAGATACCATGATCGTTTGCTCAATGTGCAGGACTGAGGCAGAGTCGATACCATTGACCCTTGTGTCGATGGTATCGAGTTTGGTATAGGTTGGCGGGTGCAGAAATCGCTCTATGTCGATACTATCGACGGCCTCGTCGATCGTATCGATAGACCAACAGGCTGATCGTAAGAATGAGGTCCATAGCATCGACATGGGTGTCGATACTTGCGAGATCTCTGGATATATTCAGACGAAATTGTCTCAGTGAAGTCGATACCATCGACGGGCCTGTCGATGGTATCGACCCAGTTACAGGCAGAAAGCGGCGGGCGGGCCTCGCGAGGGTGTTGCCCTAACCAGAAGTCGATACTATCGACTTGCGTCGATAGTATCAAAGAGACACGTCACCGATCCACGAGAGGAGATCAACGGCGATCGCTGCATCGAGAGAGTCGATCCGTGGGACGGGTCGATACCATCGACACGTCATCGATCCGGGCCCCCACATCATGCCATCAATGACCGTCGATACCAGCGGCGTACGGATTGTGCTATAGGAGTCGATACCATCGACTCGCGTCGATGGTATCGACGGGCATACAGCAGCATCGGCCACAGTTATATAAGGGATGGATTGTCATCATATGACGTCACAACTTCAGAGAAATCCTTCTCCACTTGTGTCGTGTGTCTTTGTGAGAAATCGGAGCCCGACTACGAGCATCCACGGAGTGCATTCTTCACCGAGCCTTCATCGAGCGGAGATAATCTTCTCCGACCTTCTCCGAGCTCCATCTTCTAATCCTTTTTCTTGCGCGACAATGGTGCATGTTTCCGGTGTGTCCTCTTCACCCGTGAATCCAATAGAGATTCCCGAGTTCGATCCTCCACCAACTGCTTTGATTCCGCATCCGTGGATCGTTCATCCTTCCGCAGAGGTTCGGAAGGTCTATGAGGAAATTATGAAAAGAAAGATTGAGCCGACCCATTACGTCGATCACGACATGATCCGTAATTTGGGATTCGAGACTAATCTGGCCTACGTGCTCAAGGGGCAGGCGAGACACACGGGCAGGATGCCCGATGAGATGGAATTCCATGCCGATGGCCAGCCATTCTTCGATGAATGGCCGACATACAAGGAGCTAGTAGCAGAATTCATGGTGTCGTTGGACATATGTGTCGTGCCAAACGACATCATCGTCACGGATCGCGAATGGATCAAGGGCCGCATTTCTTTCCGGATGTTCAACAATGATTACAATCTCACACTCCGGCAGTTCAACTCTATCTATAACTGGAACCATGGGCGAGATCAGTACCGGAGGCCAGACAACCGGACTGATTATGATGCCATCTTCATCGAGCTAGTGACTATGCCGCCGGGCAAATCTATGAGCTACCACAATGCGGCGGTGGCGGATTTCGAGCATCCGTTCATGCCGATTCTTCACTGCATGCTTTGTTCCACTTTGTTTGCTCAGGGTGACCTATCTCTCAGTAAGTTCCAGGAGACAGACCTATTTTTCCTGCACAAGTTACTGAAGCGGGAAGAGTGTAACTGGGGAGCATTTTTCTTGCAGCGTGTGTTGGCTGTAAAGAGGAGTACGCAGAAGGCTCCAATTCACTTTGGAGGGCTCATCACACCGCTGGCCCACTATCTTGGGTTGAATTTCTCCCAGCTGAATCCTCTCTCCAACAGAAGCAAGGTCAATTTGCAGCATCTTCACCGCTCCAACCTCATCCTGTTGCATGATGGATTAGCGTATGCACACTGCCACATTAATCACACTTATCAGAAGTGTTCGCTCCCCGACCCTGTCTTCCACATCGAGGGTGCTCACCATTTTTGATGGCCTGTCATCGCCATTGAGAGCTCAGATGACGACGGCGGCAACGATGACAACAACAATGATGGAGACGAGGATGAAGAGGAAGAGGAGGCCTTCACTCCTATTCGTACATGAGTGGCACCTAGGAAGCGTCCCCGCATGCATCCTGGTGCATCTTCATCTTCACAGCCTCTGCCACCACCGCCCTCGCAGCAAAGCTAGGATGTCTACTCCATGTAAGGAATGTATGCAATGCTGTAGGATATCCATCATACGCAGCAGCACCATACAGCAGCATATGTCGGTATTCAGGAGGCGACGAACCGGCTGCTTGACAACCAGAGGGCTATCTTTGAAAATGAGCACCTCCTCCTCGACAACCAACAGCACATTCATGACAGGTTGCATAGGATGGAGATGCAGCAACAGCCATTCTACGATCATTAATGGAGCCATAATTACTTTGGGGGGTATCCACAACCTCCGCCCATGCCCCAGTATGATCCGAGCTTTCAGGGGCAGTACCCATCTTGGGACCCCACGACCCCACAGTACCTGCCTCCGCCGAAAGAGTGATCGGTATCTCTGTTCCACCCTTTAAGGTTGTTTTTTACTATGAGGCCATAGTCGAATTCAAGCTTAGGGGGGAGTTGGAACAACTCTATCCTTTAGTTTTCTCAATTTTTAGTTTTTATTGTTTTTGTTCTTGTCATTTATTTCTTGCAATCTTAGTTTGTTTGTAGGATCCACATTCTATCTAGTGTAATTGTGGATGTCTTAAGTCTTGTGTCATCTCGTTTGCTTATACATGGGAATTAAGGGAAAACTTAAAACTTTTTAGTGTTTGCAAGCTTGTGTTGTTCAACTTTGAGCACATAACTTAAGAAAATGATTGGGTTTGTCAACTCTAAAATAGAAAATCACAACTGTACAGGCCTAGGATTCATGAAAAGTGGACGGAATCGGTTGTTGAGCCTAAACTGACCAAATGATAATAAGACCTTAATTTGAAGTAAGAGAGAGAAACCTCTTAATTACTACACAGGTCAGTAAGGAGGGACACATAATAATTTTCAAAGGTTCAGTCAATTAGTCTTGTGATCTATCCACCTCATTGTTTTACATAATCCACCATAAGAATTGGAAGTACATTACGGTTTTAATCTCTTTGATTGCATTCCATGTAGATAGGTCTTGCATTGCAAAGTATTTTCACATTTTTTGCATGAAAATAAAAAATAGAGTAGTTATACATGCACATTATCCTTAGGTGTGTGTCATTTAGCTGCATTCATATTTTTATATGCATACAATACATCATGTATCTTACTTCTTCTGAAACATTAAGGGTGATTAAAATTGTTCCATACCTTCTGAATGCTTCAAATATTTGAGCTATGCAGAAAAAGTGAACCCGGCAAATAATTCATTGTCATTTATGGATATAAGGGCCTAAAAAATCTGGAAAAAAAAGAAGAAAAAAAGTATTGAAGAATAAATAGAATGAGAGGGAGAAAGGAACATAGTAGTCTCACCTGCATCTCAAGATGAGTAAGTACATGATGTAGCTATTTTAGATATTCTATCTCATCTTGAGACGGGATGTTAGTGCATGCATCATTCTGCCTAAATATAGGCATTAGGACATTTTCATTTGCAAATGCATCATTTAGGGCAAGTTTGCTTTATGCATGTTAAAATCGTATAATGCTTCCATTTCTTCCATGAGCCACCCATTCCATCCAACCGTTGCTCGAATTGGTAGGCCACCATGATTTTCTCCTCACTCGTGAATATCAGGAGAGATGCTTCCATGTAGATGGTAGTTAGGGCGAGCAACGTAGAATAGGAGATCACAAGATGCACCGAGTCTGAACCAGAAAATTATATTATGTTAACTGCCATATATGATAGTGTTCATCAATTTTGAGGTAGATTTATTTTATGGGTGATTATTGTCACCTTTAGGGTAATTATCATTCTGTGGTTAGTGAGGGTCAGAATGTGAATGTCCGGTGGGGATCACACGGTGATGTTTGTTGTGATGATCTGTTCTTTAGTTGACCCTTGCAATTCTATTCTAAGGTTTTGTTGCTCAAGGGAGAGCAATGTTCAAGCTTAGGGGAGTTTGATGCGATGATTTTGAGTCGCATTTATAGACATATTTTACTTGTGTTTTATGCATTTATTGGTCATTTTGGTGGTTAATATTACATAATTCATTTACTTTGGTCTATGATCCTTCTCAGTGTTAAATCTCCCTTATTTTGGTATTTTGAGCATAAATGATTACAATAATATGTTTTATTTCGGCTTATGTGGATTTGTGTTGCAATTTTAGGAAAAACGCATATCTGCTGCTGTCGATACCATCGACAGTGGTCGATACCATCGACACAACCACAGGAAGTCAGCTGCAAGGAGTATCGCAGAGTTGATACTATCGACAGGAGAGTCGATGGTATCAATATACCATCAGGTTGATGGTGAGAAGATAGTCGATACTATCGACTTAGAAGTCGATACTATCGACAAGTGGAGCTACAATGAAACAAAAGGATAAAACCAACGCCTTAGGATGTCGATACCTTCGACCCTCGTCGATGGTATCGAGTCAACATCAGGCAAAACAACAAAGAGAAAGAAGATTGGCCGATATCGCACAAGGTCGATACCATCGACCCGCATCGATGGTATCGACACCGTCAGATACAAGTTTGCTTCAGATTGATCTAAATCTGATGGCTGTGATAATTTGGCGACCTAACTCGGTGATTATACCTAATGACGGCGGCCAAGAGCAATCTATCACATCATTAGTCACTGCACACGTCCCAAGAAGGTGTGGAGAGAAGAACGGAGCCCAGAAGCATGCCCCAGCCGTTCCGGACGCCGAAGAAGACGTTTTCCACCGCCGAAAGGCCAGAGATCGTGCATTCTACGCCAAGGAATGCTTGGATCTTCTCCGTTCAGGGGTTTCACTACTTATTCACGTTTTCTTCCATGTTTCCCCTTTTCTCTACCATGTTTTGCTCTGAGATGAACATGCGGGGCTAATCCCCTTTATCTTTAGGACCGGGAGTAGCCCGGGGAAGCATTGTATGACAATTTTATCATAGTGATTCATCATTAATCTCTTAAATCCGTGGTATGAATTCGTTTTCTCAATTATATTGTTATGCTTGATCACCATAATAATAATCTAATACCCTTAATTACTTTGAAAGAAGAATTAACGGTTGAAAAGAGATGAATATCACATTAATTAACAAATCCCTTGAACAAGGTGATGTAAGATTAATGGTGGAAACCCAGAGGTCGTTTCTAATGCACCTAGTTTAGGGTATAGGTTACTACGACGGTGGAACCGACCTAGACATAGGTAGTGAATTGTACCACGACAGTGGACAACTCGGACTACAGGCCACTACCCGGAATTGAGAGATGAACCTGAATTATTATATAAAAATTCATACAATGAAAACCCACGGTGAAATCGCAATCCTAAAGATCTTCACCTGAATTGATTAAATTAAACCTTTAATCGATTGTTTTATTTTGTTTTCTTTTCTTTTAATTTTAAAACAACTCTCAAACCATTTTAACCGGCTTAGCTGATCACAAACAGTTAGTAGTAGTTTACCGATAGTTCAGTGTCCCTGAGTTCGACTCGGGCCTCACAAAGGCCTTTACTACATTGACGCGTACACTTGTGTTTCTACGCACGGAAAAAGTGTGTCATTGACATAGTCCTACTAGTGGTCTCATACTGACCGAGACAAGTGAGGTCATGGCAGGCGGCTCTTCCATTGACCTTTTATGGTACCGACTTGTGAGAAGTTTGTGGTCAGTTGGAGATGACCGGGATATGCTTCATCTCCTCAGGGCATAAGTGTGATTGTAAAATATGTTCAGCCGTGTAGCATATCTGCTTAAGGATCAAATACGAGAAACACTGTTTGATGTGCAATATAGTTATACATCTTAGTGGATAGATCTTATTTATGTTTCTTTACATTCCTTGCAAAGCAGATAGATGGTTTATAACTCTACCATGGGTAGATGCAATGTTCTTCTTAAGAAAGGAGATTGTCTTATTCTGTTCATACAATGATTAATATTGCCTGTTAATATAAAATAACCTCTGCTCAGTTTATCAATGATTAATCTATGATAATAATATGGTCGACAGAGAGTTATATCTCTCATTGGGACAATTGTCTCACCCCATGGGATCCACATTTTTTTAGGTGGACATGCACGAGGTGGCAAAGATCTTTCTGCAGAGGAGGAACAACAGTTGAGGCAGTAGTGACAGCTCAGGTTGAGTGTACTAGATGTCATGTCTTGTAGATAGAAGTCCTATGTGTGACGTACCATTCGAACAAAACGTCATTGACGAAACGGAAGCGATCATTAACAGTGGATTACTGAAAATCACTGAAAATTAAAACCTTTTTGAAAAAGATCCAATTCTAGGAAACTCTTATAACAAGAACCAAAGTATTACATATACATTCTGGTTCACAAATACGTACCATGTACCATCTCTTCTCGAGGATTACATACAACAGTTGCTTTGCCAAAACTATACATAAGCAACATAAAACCTCGAGGCATCAAGACAAAATCTCATATCGATGTATTAAAAGTACTAACTATTAACTCTGAGGACCTGAGAGTATAGAGACGACACATAGGACTTTCTATACAAAACTTAACAGCCAGTGCCTCCACCTGAGATATCACTGTTGTCCCTGTTACTGCTCTTCCCTTGCTATAGGGTTTCTACCTCTTCTTTCAGCGTTTACCTAAAAAGTTGGATCCCACGGGGGTGAGACAATTGAAAATTATCCCAGGGAGAGATATAACTCTCCGCCAGAAACATTATTATTGTAGATAGATAGAATAAAACTGAGCATGAGTCCTTTTATATTAACAGCAATATTAATCATTGTATGAACAGAATAGGATAATCTCCTTTCTTAAGGAGAACATTGCATCTACCCATGATAGAATTAGACATCATTCATTTACTTTGCAAGGAATGCAAGGAATCATAAATATATCATCTATCAACTAAAGATGCATAAAGAAATGTAACATAAGCCAATGATTTTCATATTCAATCCTTAAGCAAGCATGCTATTCGGCTGATTACATTTTACAATCACACTTATGCCCTGAGGAGATGAGGTATACCGCTCATACTCCAACCGACCATTGCGAAGTCGAAATCGGTGCCATACAAGGTCAATGGAAGAGTCGGCTTCCATGACCTCCCTTATCTCAGTCAGTACGAGATTCAATGCAGGACATCTTGTGTCTCTGCTAATTATTTTTCCAGGGTATACTGGTCACTTTGCTATAAAGTTATAGTAGCAGTTGTACTCTCTTCGCAATCGAGAGATTTCATGTTTATCTCACATCGATCTGGCATTAATATTATCGGGAGATTCGTGATACATCCATCCCATTATCGGGGGATTAGTGATACATCCACCCCGACTTATGTAATGAAGTATTGAGAGATTTAATGTCTATCTCGCATCAATTCCTCCATTAGGGCGTATATTCAAAAATATGCATTCCGGGTTATGCCGCAGAGCTACCCGTTTCACCATCCAGCAAATTCTGACACTGATGGTTATATGGCCAGGGCACTACATGATAAAATTCCACTTGATCAATTATGTGCAATATTGTATTCTTTTAGCATCAGTCAGGTTCTCAAACATTATTATGACAAATGCTACAAAGAAAAGTATAATTCATCTATCAAGTACTTTTCAAAACTTTATAGAACATTGGGATCTTAATCCCTTGTAACATCATGGGCATTCTCATCCCTTAACACTTCATCATCATGATTATGGAATATGGGTATTCAAACCCTCAGTTCATCAAAGAACACTTGTTACCACTTATCAAGTAACTAATACCTTCAGGTCATCTGACCAAGGTAAACATGATACTTGCTACACAAGCATCTCACTTGGCTCTTAAAGCCCATTTAGTCTCTTGTTACCTCTTACTAGACAACAATACATATAATGGCTCACAATGCCCATAAAGCATTTAAATAATTAACACATCATATCTCATACCTGGCTATGTTCATCATCTCATGATCACCTGCATGATCATTTCATAATAACAGTTATATCAATTACATGTCAGCACTATGCAATGTAAGAGTAGCATCACTATTTCCTTATTGAGGATTAGGATTTCTCTTACATATTATTACCATTCGTTAGATTTAGGGTTTTCCATAATTAACCATTTAGGTTCTCAAGATCATATTATTAATGATCAAGCCCTAATTCATTGCTCCACACGGCTAGGAGCCAACATTGATCACATAAGTATTTAATCATGCTTATTTATTCTCATCACTTATCATTAAATTAATTATCAATACAAGATATAAGTTCCTCTCTCAACTTTACCAGAATATGATTACATCATACTTTATTGATTTGGCTTAACCTTTTCATAAGGCATGTTATCCTACACTTGTCAAAGTGTATTACATCTCAATGTAACACTTGACATGACACACTTCATATGTTACTCATCCAAGTATATTGGATTTAGAATACATCAAGGTGTATCAATCTTGAGGTACTGGAAGTGATATCTATTATGTCTTGATGTATCACTTCCCTCATCACCTTTATCTTAAGTTCATCAACTATTCTTGTATAAGGGTATCTCCCATCCTAATATTTTATGCACCAGTTCATCACATTTATCATGTGATATATTGGTCATAAGTCACTTATTTGAAATATGCAACCATTATCAATGATATGGACTCATCTCGAGTTAAGGAATTATTGATATAAAGATATCCATTATCAACCTCTTTAGGTGTTTCACTTATCAATATATTAGTCACTATTCCATTATTAAGAATAGGGTTTTCCATCTTTATAAATTAGGGTTCACATAACATCTCCCCATATATGTGTTTTACATACCATTACCTGAAATTAGGGTTTCTCAACTCAACCCAAAGTTAGGGTTATGGTTTATCATCATATTGCCCAAGATTAGGGTTTAATGCTCTATAACCCAAAATCAGGGCTTCACATACATTTACCCTATATCAGGGTTAGGATTTCATATTAGGAATTCATATAGCATTATATAGAATCACCCTGGGATTAGAGTTCACATCATCTTTCTGTATTACGGTTTCACTTGACATCACCCTTGATTAGGGTTTCACATGACATCACCCTTAATTAGGGTTTCACATGACATCACCCTTGATTAGGATTTCACATGACATCTCCCTTAATTAGGGTTTCACATGACATCACCCTTAATTAGGGTTTCACATAACATCATCCTTAATTATGGTTTCACATGACATCACCCCTAATTAGGGTTTCACATGACATCACCCTTTGGTTTCACATGACATCACCCTTAATTAGGGTTTCACATAACATCACCCTCAATTAGGATTTCACATGACATTACCCTTAATTAGGGTTTCACATGACATCACCCTTAATTAGGGTTTCACATGACATCACCCTTAATTAGGGTTAGGGTTCATCAACCTTTTCAATTAGGGTTTCATGATCTCTTTATAAAGGATCATACTCTAATTACATATTATATTCATGTCGAAAGTGTGGCAACACATCCCATTATCACACAGATAACGAGGTGTTACGCGAAAACGTGCGGAAATCACCATAACCACAGCTTATCAAAAATACGGGTTAATTAAAACTGATTATGGAAAACTGATAAACTGAGAAGCATATTACATTCTAGTCCATATTCTGCAAGAAAAAAGGTTACATACATATCCGTACAAGCCGGGATACATGTCCACAGCTTAGAGCAACAGATGTCCTTTCGTAACGTGAGTTCATTACCTGTTATATACATAAAGGCCCTCATCCGGCCAACAGCAGGATATACAAACGTCATCAGTAGTACATCGTAAAACAACGTCAAAACACCGCCAAGGACCTGAGAGTACAGGGATGACTCTAGACTCTATAACAAAACATCCAAAACAGCAGCAACTCCAAGGCTTGCCTTCTACTGATCTTCTTGCTGCTCGGCCGCCACTCCGCGACCACCACCACGACAAGCTCGACCACCTAAAAAGGGTGCAAACCAGCGGAGTGAGACAATTGAACATTGTCCCAGTGGGAGGCATAACTCCTCGCCAAAACTACAAACTCATAAGATCATATACATTAAGCAGCTATCTTGGTAAAAGATATAACAAGAACAGTCTATTGAAATAAGGCTAACTAATCTTTCCAGCTATATCCAAGTATTAATGTAGAACATGATTAACAAGACAGGATATCCAAATTCTACTACATATGAAAGACATATGAATAATTGTAATATAAAGAGAGTTACTACACAAACAAGGCCTCAACCAATGTTTCGTGTTTGACTTAAGCAGTATATACTAAACGGCTGAATTACGTTTTATTATGCCCTGAGGAAATGAACTGTACCGTTCAAATCCAACCTTCGGCTGCGAAGCCCATAGCCGGTGCCATACAAGGTCAATGGAAGAGTCAGAATCCAAGACCTCACCCCTCGTGGTCAGTACACGAGAACACAAAGTAGGACCGCAGTCTCATGCTCAAGTGGTCATAAGCCACATGGTCAGCTCTTCTGGCTACCCTCTGCCTAGCCCGCCTCGGTACAGGTCACGGCGCTAGTAAAACTGAGCCACGTGTCTAAAACACCGTGCTCTGAACCATGAACGCATTCATGCTCATCATATCACATATCTAGAGCCATGGGCCATGTTCACCATGTTCATCACATATCCGAGTCTACAACTGCAGCTGAACTCATTTCATCTCTCTATTTGAGGCTAGGAGAAACCTCGCATATTCAAAAATATGCGCTCCGGGTTAACCTACATGAGAACTCGTTTCATCATCACCCTATCCTGACTGGTGATGAATCTATGGCCAGGGCAACTACATGATAGATTTCAGTGTGATTAGTTAGTATCTTTTAGATGGATTGCAAGATTCAACCAAGTTGTATAGCATGCAAGATATAACAAAAAGGTAAACAACATAAACGCGATATTATGTTATCTGTACAAATTTACATCACACTGATCCATCACAAGGATCTCACATCACATGTTATCACTTGGCCTCTTGCCAACCATCTAGATTCATCTCAAGGATCATCATATATCATGGGATCTTAATCCCTCGTCACATAGTGCCATAGCCTCTCAAGGCTTTCAACATCATTATGGAACATTATTCATAATACACCTGTCATCACAGTATTCACATTAACCATTTCTCATAGCCTTTCATTTGGCTAAGCATTACCTGCATGGTTAGCATCATTCAATAACCATATGAATAGTCAAGAGACTTACATTATTACCATAAGGTGACAATTAGGATTCAATATATTGCCAGCACAAAGTGACAACAATAATTATATCCATGCCTCATCTTGAGGTCACACATGTAAGCACATTATCAAGCAACCCTAATGCATGCTCAAGATCATATTTGGCATTAAAGAGATAGAGTAGTTACATTCATACGCATGTGCTTAGCCATAAGAACATAAATATCATTATTAAGAAATGAGTTACCATAAAAGCATAGCCGACATATCACCTTTACATGACAGATCGTACCCTCACAAGAGATACCAAAAACCCTCACCAAAGGTCATCCCGGGCAGGACCCACTCTCATCTAACTCCTAGCGGGCGTACAGCTCTAGCAGGCGTGCAGAGTGTGTATCGGGCGCGCAAGGGTGTCCGGGTGAGCATGTTGGATATCGGGCATGCAGGGTACATGTATTGAGCGAGCAGGTGTCGAGGCGAGCATGGTTCGACTGAGCGGGCAGGGTGGATCTTGGGAGATACGGATGCTGGGTGAGTAAAGGGGTATTGGGTGAGCAGGGCGCGTTGAGTGGGCGAGCAGGCTTGTGGGGCGAGCAAGGTGTCAGGCGACAGGCCCACCGGGCGAGCAGAGCTACTGGGCGAGCAGCCCTCCGGGCGAGCAGAGCTATCAAGCGTGTAGGGTTAACAAGCGTGCAAGGTATCGGACGAGCCAGGTGTGTTCGGCGACAGCCCCACCGGGCGAGCAGAGCTACTGGGCGTGCAGCCTACCGAGCAAAGATAGATCAAGGCGTGCAGGGTCAAGCTACTCACCCGTCCAAGGAACAAGAGGAAAACATTGCTCACTCAGGCCATTCAAGGCAACTAAGTTATGAGGGATGTCGGGAAGCACTTCCACAAGTACTAAACACTCAAGGGTACCTCTTCCCAAGGTCATCTAAACGAGCTCACCATCTTGCCCAAGGTGAGAAGAGAGTCTTGCTCGAGCCACTAAGTCACAAGCTCACCTCAATCGACTAGGAAAGAGGGGTGTTGCTCATGGAATTAGGGCCTAAACTCACTCTTCAAGACCAAGGGAAGAGAGGAGTGTTGCTCCCTAAACCCTAACTCAAGGATCGGCCAACATGCAAGCTAAACAAGAACTAAACTACTAACGTGCATAGGCAAGATTAAAGCAATATATATGAAAAGAGAGTAGAGTAGTTAGGGTTAGAGTCATGCAACCCGCCTTAAGCTCCAAGGAAGAAGAAGAACTCCAAGCTCCATGCACCACCAAGCAAAGAGGATGGAGAGATCCAAGGGTGTCGACCACCAAAGCTCCTCCAAGGGGGGGGGTGTATCGGCCACCACTCTTCTTCTCCAAGGGTGTGTCGTCCTCCAAGCAACTCCTTCAAGGATGTGTCGGCGACCAAGCAAAGAAGAGAGGGAGTGTGTCGTGCACAAGAGGGAGAGGAACTAAAAGGGACCTCAAGCTAAGAAAGGGACCACCTATATAGAAGGGAAGGGAGGAGAAAACAAGGTTTCTCCATGCTAGGTGTCGTCCACCCAAGGGACACTTGTCCACAAACTCAAACCACCACTCTTGCAAACCATAAGACACTTGTCCAATATGTGCACCATGTGTCCTTCAAACGAGATCAAGGTTGGCCCAAGCTTCATGGGCAACACACCAAGCTTGCTCTAGGGCGACACACCTCCTTGTTGGCCGACACACACACATCACTTGGCCGACAAAAGCAACACTTGGCCGACACAAGGTCCAACCAAGCCCCAACAAGGCACCTCAAGGCCCAAACAAACTCAACAAAGGCCCAAAGAACTCAAACAACAAGCCCAAGCCTTCCTCTCAACCCTAGAGGAAGCAAAGAGAGAGAAGGACACCTCTCAAGGTGGCAAACTTGCTCACAAAACCCTAGACTTGGGTTATTTGAAAGTAGCACCTCCAACTCTCAACAAAGCATAACTAAACCCTAATCACCACTAAAGGTGATTAGTAAGCATCAAACCACCAAGGTTAAGCAAAGCAAACAGGGTAAGCCCTAAACGCAGGTCAGGGTCCTTACAATCTAACCCCCTTTAAGGGATTTCGTCCCCGAAATCCGAAGAGAAAAGTGAGGGATACTTCCTCCTCATCTCTTCCTCAAGCTCCCACGTGGCTTCCTCGACGCCACGACGCTGCCAAAGAACCTTCACAAGAACCATGTCCTTCATTTTTATCTTCTTGATTCTTCTGTCAAGAATTGCCACAGGACCTTCCTCGTAGGTCACATCTGTATCAAGCTCAACCTCAACTGGTTGTATTACTGTTCCTGAATTTGGATGACTTTTCTTTAGCATACTGACATGAAACACTGGATGTAACCTATGCAGCTCAGGAGGCAACTCTATCTCATAAGCTACCTTGCCAACACGTGCTAGGACTGGGTAAGGCCCCATATATTTTGGTGCCAACTTACCCTTCCGTCCAGACCTCAACACACCCTTCCAAGGTGAGACCTTAAGATATACTTTGTCTCCAACCTGGAACTCCAAAGGTCATCGGCAATTGTCTGCATAAGATTTCTGCCTGTTATGTGCCACTTTCAACCGTCGTTGTATCACCTTGATCTTATCGGTCGTCTGTTGTACTAGCTCAGGACCTAAAAGCTGATACTCACCAGACTCGTACCAACACAAAAGAGATCTGTACTTCCTTCCATACAGAGCTTCATAAGGAGCCATGTCGATGCTTCGTTGATAACTGTTGTTGTAGGCAAACTCTATCAAACTCATATGTATGTCCCAATTGCCTAGGAACTGCAAAACACAAGCTCGAAGGAGATCCTCCACAATCTGAATAGCCCTTTCAGACTGCCCATCTGTCTGTGGGTGAAAGGTTGTACTGAACCTCAACTGTGTTCCCAATGCTCTGTGCAACTGTTCCCAAAAACGACTTGTGAACTGAGGACCTCTGTCAGAAACTATCGTCGTTGGCACACCATGCAAACAAACTATCTCATCCACATACACTCTAGCGAGCTTCTCTACTGTATACGTCGTCTTCACAGGCAGGAAATGGGCAGACTTTGTCAATCTGTCCACTATCACCCAAATGGAATCATGATTCCTAATTATCTTGGGTAGACCAACTACGAAATCCATGGTTATATGATCCCATTTCCACTGCGATATCGGTAAAGGTTGCAACGTACCCGCCGGCTTCTGATGTTTAACCTTCACTTGCTGACAAACCGCACATCTCGCCACGAACTTAGCTACATATCTCTTCAATCCGGGCCACCAATACAAGTTCTTCAGACTATGATACATCTTGGTGACACCTGGATGCATGGCATACATCGACGTGTGTGCTTCCTCAAGCACCAACTTCCTTAGATCATCAGCATCTAGAACCACCATCCTATTACGATAGCAAACTAGTCCATCCTCGGACTCATGAAACCCATCATGCTTGTTGCTGCCGAACTCTGATCTGATCAACTGTACCGTATCGTCTGTCTACTGCACATCCTTGATCTGTTGCCTCAACGTAGGCTTGACTTGCATCTGTGCGAAAAGACCAGATAACAAAGAAACTTCCATCTGCACATTCATCTGTCGCAGAGAGACAAACATATCTCGCATATGGCAAACCAGGGAACTCAACTGTGCCTTCTTTGAAGATAGAGAAGACTTTCGACTAAGCGCATCTGCTACCACATTTGCCTTACCAGAATGATACTCGATAATGCAGTCGTAGTCGTTGATCAACTCCATCCATCGCCGCTGTCGCATATTCAACTCATGCTGTGTGAATATATACTTCAGATTCTTATGATCTGTAAAGATCTGACACACTTCCCCATACAGATAGTGTCTCCAGATCTTTAACGCATGAACCACTGCTGCCAGCTCCAAATCTTCGGGTAGTTCTCCTCATGTTTCTTGAGTTGTTGCGAGGCAAAAGAAACCACATGATCTTCCTACATCAACACGCAACCTAAACCTTTCTTGGAAGCATCACAAAAAACAACATAGCCTTTCCCAGGCTATGGCAAGATCAACATTGGAGCATTGGTCAGCTTCTCCTTCAAACTCTGGAAAGCTTGCTGACATCGATCATCCCAAACGAAAGGTACATCCTTCCTGGTCAACTTCGTCATTGGTAACGCGATCACACTGAAGTCCTTGATAAACCTCCAGTAGTATCCTGCTAGACCAAGGAAACTACGAACTTCTGTCGGCGTCTTCGGTTGTTCCCAATCTGCAACAGATTCCACCTTCTTCGGATCTACTTTGACTCCTTCTGTAGATATCACGTGACCCAAGAAAGTCACTTCATCCAGCCAGAACTCACACTTACTGAACTTGGCATACAACTGATGTTGGCGAAGATGAGTCAACGCTTGACGAAGATGTTGCTCGTGCTCTAGCATGTCCCGACTATAGATCAATATGTCATCTATAAAGACTACAACAAACTGATCTAAGAACGGACGGAACACTCTGTTCATTAGATCCATGAAAGCTGCAAGTGCATTAGTTAACCCAAACGGCATAACCACAAACTCATAATGACCATACCTAGTCCTGAAGGCTAACTTTGGTATGTCATCCGCCTTGATCCTCAACTGATGATATCCGGACCGTAGATCGATCTTTGAGAACACTGTAGCACCACGTAACTGATCAAACAGATCATCTATCCTCGGCAACGGGTACTTGTTCTTGATCGTGACCTTGTTCAACTGTCGGTAGTCTATACACAACCACATCGAACCATCCTACTTCTTGACTAACAACACAGGAGCACCCCAAGGCGATGTACTCGGCCGGATAAAACCTTTATCTAGCAACTCCTGTAACTGCTTCTTCAACTCTGCCATCTCTGGTGGAGCCATTCTGTATGGTGACTATGCAACTGGTTGTGTTCCTGGAACCATATTGATCTTGAAATCAATCTCTCAGGGTGGAGGAACACCAGGAAACTCCTCAGGAAACACGTCTGCAAACTCACGAACAACTGACACCTCCTCAAGGCTAGGACCTTTCGCCTTGGAATCTACTACGGTATCCACTACATGAGCTAGGAACGCCTCACATCCTTGTCGTAACAACTTATCTGCCATCATAGCTGATACTAAGCACGTCGGAAGAATCTTCCTATCTCCTTGGAAGATCCACTTCTCTCCAGCATCATCAAACACTGCCTGCTTGGAACCGTAGTCCAAAACAACCTTATACCTTTCTAAGGTATCCATCCCAAGGATAACATTGAAACCATGCATATCAAGTGGTATGAGGTCCACTTGAATGTGATGTCCCGGGAAAGACAGGACACAAGATGAACAGTCTTCTCCAAGCAAAGAGGAACCATCAAGAGGGGTTTCTAACAACAAACTATCCTTCCTACTACTAACAGGTAAGCGACAGTTCTCAAGTATACTATAGGCGATAAAAGAGTGTGTAGCACCCGGGTCAACCAGAACAGATATAAAGCAAGAAGAAGACATATCAGAATGAAATAACTCCATCTGACCTGTCACTACTCGCGGGTTGACTACCGCCTCCGGCGGATTCATAGCATAGAATCGAGTTGTTGCTTGTTGTCCATGACCTCTGCTTCCTTGAGCAGACGATCCAGCTTGAGACGCTTGACCGCATCCTCGTCCCCTGCTACCACTGGGATGTGGTCTCTCAGACCCCTGAAGATTATGTCTCGGTTGTTGCGTCACTTCATAATCTTTGTAGGGACAACTTGACCTGATATGCCATGTCTGACCACAGGCATAACATGTCCTAATGTCATCTCGAGGCCTGGATGGCCCCGTCACTGCCACAGAAGCTGAACTTTGTGCCTTAGATGGTGAAGAAACATAGCCTCTTCCTCTACTCATAGACCACTAAGATGGCCTACCAGAACCTCTCATCGCTGCCGGTGCCGAAAACCTGGGCTTCTTGAAGCCACCAAACCTCTGACTCTGGAACTGAGCAGGTCTCTTCTTGGCCATGGACTCTCACTTCTCCCTTACAGAACGTTCAATCCTCCGGACAGATTCTACAAATGTGGCAAACCGTTCACGGTTCTCCAACGCAGAAACCGGTGTCGTCAGCTCAGCATTCAGACCCTTCTCGAAATGTCTGATTCGTTCCTCGTCTGTCGTCGCCGTGTGAGGACAAAACCTCAACAGATCCATAAACTTGGCTTCATACTTGGTGATGTTCATCGTTCCTTGTCGCAAACTCTCGAACTGATGGATCTTCTCATCCAGATACATCTTGGGAAAGTATCTGGTGATGAACTCGCGTCGAAACACTTCCCAACCGATCACCTCACCAGGCCGCTTCTCTTCCTCGATGGTCTACCAGTGACCGGCACTACCCTTCAGAAGGTAGACATCGTGCTTTACTTTGTCTGCTTCGGGGATGTCGAGGATCCGGAAAGCCTTCTCAAGACTTGTCAGCCACAGATCTGCATCCACTGGATCAGTCGTTCTAGCATACTCTGAAGCTCCGACTCGGCGAAGCCGCTCGAAGGTCTTCCCAATACTCGATGCTTCTCCATGGGGAACCTGTGCTCGCAGAGGAGGCACTGGTAATCGCTCAACCATGAGATTCATCGTAGCCATCATCTGCCCCCATGAGCTGTTGATAGGCAGGATGTTCAAGAATGGTTGGGTCAGGTTGGGGGACCTCAGGCACCTGATCTTCATGTGCCTGACCTACTGCTCCATCAACAGATGCAACATCGATGTGCTCAGCAGCGTGTTCTTCATGGTTTCCAGACATCTTGGCTTTTCTTCCGCTGAGGGCAGAAGGTTTCTATGAGAAAATCTGGAAAACACATAAGAACAAACACAACCTAATCCTAGATCCATGTAGACTCAGCGAACCTAAAGCTCTGATACCAAAACTTGTGGCAACACATCCCATTATCACACAGATAACGAGGTGTTACGCGAAAATGTGCGGAAATCACCATAACCACAGCTTATCAAAATATGGGTTAATTAAAACCGATTACGGAAAACTGATAAACTGAGAAGCATATTACATTCTAGTCCATATCCTGCAATAAAACAGGTTACATACATATCCGTACAAGCTGGGATACATGTCCACAGCTCAGAGCAACAGCTGTCCTTTCGTAACGTGAGTTCATTACCTGTTATATACATAAAGGCCCTCATTCGTCCAACAGCAGGATATACACACGTCATCGGTAGTACATCGTAAAACAACGTCAAAACACCGCCAAGGACTTGAGAGTACAGGGATGACTCTAGACTCTACAACAAAACATCCAAAACAGCAACAACTCCAAGGCTTGCCTTCTACTGATCTTCTTGCTGCTCGGCCGCCACTCCGCGACCACCACCACGACAAGCTCGACCACCTGAAAAGGGTGCAAACCAGCGGAGTGAGACAATTGAACATTGTCCCAGCGGGAGGCATAACTCCTTGCCAAAACTATAAACTCATAAGATCATATACATTAAGCAGCTATCTTGGTAAAAGATATAACAAGAACAGTCTCTTGAAATAAGGCTAACTAATCTTGCCAGCTATATCCAAGTATTATATGTAGAACGTGATTAACAAGACAGGATATCCAAATTCTACTGCATATGAAAGACATATGACTAATTGTAATATAAAGAGAGTTACTACACAAACAAGGCCTCAACCAATGTTTCGTGTTTGACTTAAGCAGTATATACTAAATGGTTGAATTACGTTTTACTATGCCCTGAGGAAATGAACAGTACCGTTCAAATCCAACCTTCGGCTGCGAAGCCCATAGCCGGTGCCATACAAGGTCAATGGAAAAGCCGGAATCCAAGACCTCACCCCTCGTGGTCAGTACACGAGAACACAAAGTAGGACCACAGTCTCATGCTCAAGTGGTCATAAGCCACAGGGTCAGCTCTTCTGTCTACCCTCTGCCTAGCCCGCCTCGGTACAGGTCACGGTGCTAGTAAAACTGAGCCACGTGTCTAAAACACCGTGCTCTAAGCCATGAACGCATTCATGCTCATCATATCACATATCTGGAGCCATGGGCCATGTTCACCATGTTCATCACATATCCGAGTCTACAACCACAGCTGCACTCGTTTCACCTCTCTATTTGAGGCTAGGAGAAACCTCGCATATTCAAAAATATGCGCTCCGGGTTAACCTGCAGGAGAACCCATTTCATCATCACCCTATCCTGACTGGTGATGAACCTATGGCCAGGGCAACTACATGATAGATTTCACTGTGATTAGTTAGTATCTTTTAGATGGATTGCAAGATTCAACCAAGTTGTATAGCATGCAAGATATAACAAAAAGGTAAACAACATAAACTCGATATTATGTTATCTCTACAAATTTACATCACAGTGATCCATCACAAGGATCTCACATCACATGTTATCACTTGGCCTCTAGCCAACCATCTAGATCCATCTCAAGGATCATCACATATCATGGGATCTTAATCCCTCATCACATAGTGCCATAGCCTCTCAAGGCTTTCAACATCATTATGGAACATTATTCATAATACACCTATCATCACAGTATTCACATTAACCATTTCTCATAGCCTTTCATTTGGCTAAGCATTACCTGCATGGTTAGCATCATTCAATAACCATATGAATAGTCAAGAGACTTATATTATTACCATAAGGTGACAATTAGGATTAAATATATTGCTAGCACAAAGTGACAACAATAATTATATCCATGCCTCATCTTGAGGTCACACATGTAAGCACATTATCAAGCAACCCTAATGCATGCTCAAGATCATATTTGGCATTAAAGAGATAGAGTAGTTACATTCATACGCATGTTCTTAGCCATAAGAACATAAATATCATTATTAAGCAATGAGTTACCATAAAAGCATAGCCGAAATATCACCTTTACATGACAGACCGTACCCTCACAAGAGATACCAAAAACCCTCACCAAAGGTCATCCCGGGCAGGACCCACTCTCATCTAACTCCTAGTGGGCGTGCAGCTCTAGCAGGCGTGCAGAGTGTGTATCGGGCGCGCAAGGGTGTTCGGGCGAGCAGGTTGGATATCGGGCGTGCAGGGTACATGTATTGAGCGAGCAGGTGTCGAAGCGAGCATAGTTCGACTGAGCGGGCAGGGTGGATCTCAGGCGACACGGATGCCGGGTGAGTAAAGGGGTATCGGGTGAGCAGGGCACGTTGAGTGGGTGAGCAGGCTTGTGGGGTGAGCAAGGTGTCGGGCGACAGGCCCACCGGGCGAGCAAAGCTATCAAGCGTGTAGGGTTAACAAGCGTGCAAGGTATCGGGCGGGCCAGGTGTGTTGGGCGACAGCTCCACCAGGAGAGCAAAGCTATTGGGCGTGCAGCATGCTGGGCAAAGCTAGATCAAGGCGTGCAGGGTCAAGCTACTCACCCGTCCAAGGAACAAGAGGAAAACATTGCTCACTCAGGCCATGCAAGGCAACTAAGCTATGAGGGCTGTCGGGCAGCACTTCCACAAGTACTAAACACTCAAGGGTACCTCTTCCCAAGGTCATCTAAACGAGCTTACCATCTTGCCCAAGGTGAGAAGAGAGTCTTGCTCGATCCACTAAGTCACAAGCTCACCTCAATCGACTAGGAAAGAGGGGTGTTGCTCATGGCATTAGGGCCTAAACTCACTCTTCAAGACCAAGGGGGGAGAGGAGTGTTGCTCCCTAAACCCTAACTCAAGGATCGGACAACATGCAAGCTAAACAAGAACCAAACTACTAACGTGCATAGGCAAGATTAAAGCAATATATATGAAAAGAGAGTAGAGTAGTTAGGGTTAGAGTCATGCAACCCACCTTAAGCTCCAAGGAAGAAGAAGAACTCCAAGCTCCACGCACCACCAAGCAAAGAGGATGGAGAGCTCCAAGGGTGTCGACCACCAAAGCTCCTCCAAGGGGGGGGGGGGGTGTATCGGCCACCACTCTTCTTCTCCAAGGGTGTGTCGTCCTCCAAGCAACTCCTTCAAGGATGTGTCGGCCACCAAGCAAAGAAGAGAGGGAGTGTGTCGTGCACAAGAGGGAGAGGAACTAAAAGGGACCTCAAGCTAAGAAAGGGACCACCTATATAGAAGGGAAGGGAGGAGAAAACAAGGTTGCTCCATGCTAGGTGTCGTCCACCCAAGGGACACTTGTCCACAAACTCAAACCACCACTCTTGCAAACCATAAGACACTTGTCCAAGATGTGGACCATGTGTCCTTCAAACGAGATCAAGGTTGGCCCAAGCTTCATGGGTGACACACCAAGCTTGCTCTAGGGCGACACACCTCCTTGTTGGCCGACACACACACACACATCACTTGGCCGACACAAGCAACACTTGGCCGACACAAGGCCCAACCAAGCCCCAACAAGGCACCTCAAGGCCCAAACAAGCTCAACAAAGGCCCAAAGAACTCAAACAACAAGCCCAAGCCTTCCTCTCAACCCTAGAGGAAGCAAAGAGAGAGAAGGACACCTCTCAAGGTGGCAAACTTGCTCACAAAACCCTAGACTTGGGTTATTTGCAAGTAGCACCTCCAACTCTCAACAAAGCATAACCAAACCCTAATCACCACTAAAGGTGATTAGAAAGCATCAAACCACCAAGGTTAAGAAAAGCAAACAGGGTAAGCCCTAAACGTAGGTCAGGGTCCTTACAGAAAGTATTGAGGCTTAACCATTACATTATTATTACACATGTATGGATCCCACTCACTCTCATCCTCTCCAGGATATTAATTACTTCAACTTGATTAAATTTGGTCAACTCAACTTGAATGAAGGGTTGACATAGTGTATTAATTCATTACTTTTATAAGCATCAAAGATTAACCACTCAAAAGGTATTAATCACTTAAGTACCTTGAAAGTACAACCATTGTGATTACCTTTGATAAACATCATCAACAATCATGGGGTTGATTGTACTTACAAGATTTGAATCAATTAAACCTTCAAACGGTTTTGAGGTATTAGACCTTTAAATGGTTATGAAATACTTGACCTCCATTCAGTCTTGCCCTAACTCCTTTATTCGGTTTTGAAACTGTTTGCTCAAATGAAGCCGAGTGAACATCAAACTGTTTGAGACCATTTGCCCTCCAAACGGTTTGAGGACCGTTTGATCCCAAACAGTCTCAAGACCGTTTGGTCCAAACCATCTTGAAACTGATTGGACCAATTAGGGTTTTCTTCCAACCAATCGATTGATTTTAGGGTTTGCTTTATTGAATCGATCATCAATGAACCATTGAGAGTACATCCAATTACAGCAATTGGATCTCCAATCATCCATCACAACTCTTGACCTCCAAACGGTCTTGAGACCGTTTGCCTCCAAACGGTCTCAAGACCGTTTGGACCATCAACCATGAAATTGATCCAATTCAATTAGGAATTCTTCAATCAATCAATTAGGGTTTGGAATCCATGGATCATTCATTCTAGAATTCATTATAATTAAATCAATTGGAGCCATTGTATCTTCATCATTCACATCAGCAATTAACCCCAAACGGTTTTGGTGTTCAATTAATCCATTCGATCTTGAGATCCATTACCCATTCGATTTTAAACTCAATTACCCATTCGATCTTGTAGTCAATTACCCATTCGGTCTTGTACTAAATTACCCATTTGGTTTGAAGTAAATTACCCATTCGGTCTTGGGTTCAATTACCCATTCAGTCTTGGGTTCTATTGCCCATTCGGTCTTAAAACTGAATCAACTCATTCGGTTTTGAAATCAAATTAGCTTAATCAGTTTTGAAAACTGATTTCCCCTTCCTTTGTTGAGGTGTGTGCTTAAGATGACATCATCATCTTAAAGCTTCAAACCTTCGAATTCAGTTGTGATTCTTATGGTGATTTTAACAATTAATCAAAAGGAAATCGAGAAAGAAGAAAGGTTCAACACATAGTGAATAAATTCCAAGCAATAATGACATTTAAAGGTTCAAGTTATATAACCCGCCTTCAAAGATGAATCCAAGCTTCAAGATTCACGTACTCAATGGTGAATGAAGCTCTCTCAACTGTACAAGGCCCGTTCTCAAGTCTTTGAGTGTAATGAATGGCTAAGGTTGAAGATTGAATGAAGAAAAGAAGAAATTCAGCATTGAATTTCGATTTCCACCATGAAATCAAGGTTGAAGATGACTATGGAGCTTACCTACAGGTTGGGGCACGTCCTCCTGTTTCTCCTAAGCTCCTTTGTGCATGGCCAAAGAAAGGAAAGGAAAAGGGATCAAAAAAGTCTTTCATGTGGGTTGAAAATGGGATGTATATAAGGGAATTCCAATGAGAGAGAAAGTGATAATAAAATCCTTTACTCCCCAAAATTGGTGCAACATACTCCCCTCAATCCCTTGCATAAGAAGCCATCTCCCCCACCTTGTAATTCCTCTTCATTATCCATGAATTAAAGAAAAATAAATTAAGCACCTTAACCATTATAATAATAATATCCAAAATTGAGTGGATATTACTTTTTAGTTAACTAATGTGAGTGAGCTCTCCACTCACTTTAGATATTTCATGGCCTTTGCAAGGAACAAGGACGTTCATACTTATACAAATTAAACCATCTCATTTTTGGTTGAAGGTTAATTCAATTAATATATTTATTTTTGCATTAATTTAAATTAGGGTTTCAATTATGCTTAAATATTGATTATTTTAATATCAAGATTCTCTCTCCTCCAAAGAGATTCAAATGAGACGCCCCTCTCATTTTCTTTTCTCTACATGATGTCAAGAAACATGAGGGACTCTCTAAAGGTGGTATTTTACACATTAAACCCTAGGTTTTGGGTAAATTGCACATTACACCAAAACTAGGTTTTAATGCACAAACATTGCTTAATAAGCTCTTTCTTGGTGCTCAGGCTACCACAAGCCATACCTCTGCATCATTTTCATTCTTATGATTCTTCAACACTTGAGGAACATTTATCATGTAATATTTGCAAGTTAACCCCTCAACTTGGATAATTTGCACTTTAGTCCAAAACAAGTAAAACATTATTTCAACATTATTCAAAAAGGACTAAAATTGAAACATAAGTTCCTCTTGAGCCTTAATTACTTTTCAAAAGATAAGGACAAGAATATAAATGACTTACTTAAGCAAAACCTCTAGGGTTAAGCCTTAACCCAGTTCAGGGATGTTATAGTGTCGTCTCTGTACTCTCAGGTCCTTGGAGTTTGTTCATACTGGTTTCATAAATGATCTGAGATTTTGGCTTGAATGCCTCAAGGTCTTATGTTGCTCCAGTATGTGTTTTGATAGAGCAATTGTTATATGTTGTCCTTGAGATGATATGAAACAATGTTGTACAATCTAAATCATGATATGTATGAGTTTTGGGATCTTTCACTAAAAGTATTCTATACAAGGATATCCTTGAAAAATGGTGTTAATTTTTAGTGATTTTTGTTAATTTGATGTTTATGGTTATTCCGCTTAATTAGTGATGATTTGTTTGTCGGTTTGGCGACTGTCGTTACATGTTTGGTATCAGAGCTTAAGGTTCGCTGAGTCTACAAAGACATAGGACTAAAGGTGTTGAGTCTGTTCTAGTGTCCTCCAGTATACTCTATAGTGACTTCTTCTTATGCAGAAGAAAGGGTGAAGTTTAAAATTACTGGAGAATACAAGGAACATGTTGCTAAGAGCAATTTTGTTGCTCCAAGAGAGGGTGTAAGGGATCAAGTAAGAGAAGGGAAAGTGCCTGAGAATTCCTATCTTGACCCAATCAGGATAGAGAATCCTATGTTTATGCTCTTGATAGGCAGGTAAGACAACAGTGATGCATGTAGTAGATTGGATACTAGCATTACAACCTAGGTTACCAGTCTTTAATGCAGAAACTTTGGGCTTTGAAAGGGTTCCTGAATGACATAGTCATGTTGGAACAGTGAAAAATGTGGGAAAGATTAACATATGGCGAGAAAGTAGGCTCTGCCATAAGTTTACACAGATAGTATATCTATGATGGCAGTACCCAAGGAGGAGAAATAAGCCGAGAATTTAGGAAATGTCACTACAATTTTAGAAGACATTTGCCTAGTTGTTCTAAAAAGCCAAAGTTTTTGGTGCTACCAGTGCAATAAATGCCTAGTGCGCCAGGGTAGTAATCACTACGTAAAGGCAAAAGTCTTAACTTTCCACCAGTAAGAACTCATGGCTTAGCTTATACATGGTAATAAGACCGATAAGACCATGGTACAAGGACAAGACATGCTATAGATGTGTACATGTTGAGCATACTAAACTCTTTTCTCTTAAAAGAAGGGAGGAAATGACTCAAAAACCAAAGCAGACTTGGCAGGGCTTACAAAAGTCACAGACCAATAGTGTAAAAAGGCAAGAGCAATGACATGAAACAACTAGACTATATGGGTTGAGTCAACCTAAAGCGGTGGATGACCGCGAGGGGTAACAGTCGGATAGAGCTTTTTCATTTCGATATGCCTTATCTTGATGCTATCTGATAATCCTAAAAAGGATTGTAGTTATGGACTTCCCTATTGATTGCCCTATGGGGACATAGGGAAGAAATGATGAGAACTATAATTTATATTATGTTCACTATTCTTTTAAATTCTCTATAATTTCTCTTATCTGTGTAAAAGAGGATGAGATATAGAAGTGATGCCTGGAAAAAATCTAGGAATGTTAAATCTTGTGTTTATAATGATATGAAAAGTAAGGAACATGATAGTAAATAAAGTTCATACTACCTAATCTCAGTACTTGTATACCCTGGCCAGGTATATAATTATTTTAGATAGGGCAAGTATGGAACTCTTAGATTGTTATCTTTCTGATTACTCTGATCCATTAGTCATTCTGAGAAAATCTAGTGAGTATAATGAAACAAAAAAATGGTATGGACATTTGTATCACATACTAAGTGCATTAAATGGAATCTGAGATGATCTCAGATCAATCTATGTGTATGAGGAAATGAAAAGTATAAACCTCATGATAAGAGAATGATAACAAGGGAGATGATCCCTATCTAATAAATCTTGTGTGAATAGTAAAGATCTTTTCCCATGATGTAGAAATGGGAAATGTGATAAAATCACAAAATGTTCATGAACATATTAGACAATAACAAAGAAAGGAGTGATGACATGTAATCATCCTTATAATTCCTATGTTGATGGAAAGGAACCTAGGATGAAACAAGAGTAAATGACTCATGAACAGTTGAAAGTTCATGCAATAATTAGAGGAAATGATAATCTCTTCTCTTTGATAAACAACCTTGGGTAATGATAGGGTGATAAGAGGAATATGTTTCTTTGTATTCTTTCCTTCAGGGACATGGCAATCAAGTGGGTCTTATGACACTTTATGTGCATGAGTTAAACATGTTCTGTTGATGGATACATAGAAAAGTATCAGTTCGTCTTGCACCCTGGTTCTGAGATAAAGATATGTGTAATAAATAATGTCCCAGGATGAAATGAAAAATATTATTATATGTGTGGCTTTGGTAAAAACAACAGAGATTCCGACACATGTGATGGATACCAAGGTAAGAAATTCTGGTATCTAAGAAGTATCAGGTGATATGGCAAAGTAAAAACATAACTTCTAATTAGATGATTAATGTTGGTTACCTAGAATGGCCAACTGTGAAATCAGTCTAGTTACATAAAATAGTATGTACATCACATGTTAGGGGTTTATGCTCCGCATAAATATAACATCGACAAGGATGTACTAATTGAAGGAACAATTGTAAAGTTATTGTGGGAAAATCTTATCAAGCTAAAAATAATTCCTTATAATACCCCTATCTAGATCTGATAAGGAAACTTATACATAACGTCTAAAGATACCTCTAACATAAGTTCTTAATTGGTAAGTAACCTCCCCTTATGAAAATATTATGTACAATTAATGAGATAGTTGGTACAAGAAGTACAAAAGTTTGGTGTTGTGTCAACTGATTAGATGGCACAGTAGATGTATGATAAGACTTATAGTCACAAGTGGGTGACAAAATGTAACTCTGGTCTTTCCTTGAAAGTGAAATGCTAAACTGAATAAGGAATATGGAAGACTCCCTAGAATCAAGAATCATGTCATTTAAAGTTATAAGTTTAGAAAGGTGACAAATCAGTGAGGTTTGAGATCTGAATTAAATAAGGTATGTATAATGTTTATCTGACTAAGAAAAGTATTACATGACACAGAGTTGACTCTACAGTCAATAATGAAAAGGACATTGGAGTATGTGGCGTGTGTGACAGGTTCTATGATAACCCTATGTGGAAGAACTTTGTATTGATCAAAGTTCTATGTTATATCCATAACGTTAATATGTTATGTGGAGACTTGATGATATGATGAATGAATAATATATGTCTCTCTTTACGTGGGATTTCGGGGATGAAATCCTTGTTAGGGGTTTATAACTTGTAACGACCCTGACCTAGGTTATGAGGTAACCCTATTTGTTTTGGCTAATAAAGTTGCTTAGAACTTTAATATAATCCTCTAAGGTGTTTTGTTATCATGTGACACACTTATGTTCCAAGTTTGGTCCTGATTGAATGTTGTTTGAGCAACGTTCCTTTGTTTTGGACCAAAGTGCAATTTACCCAAGTTCAGGGGTTATATTGCAATATGTCATATTTTGAACATGCCTCATGTGTTTTAGCATCATTATAGAGAGAATGATGCAAGGTGGTGGCTTGTGGAAAGCCCAAATTCCAAGTTTGAACTTGTTTGAACAATGTTGGTACCTTGTGCACCAATTTTGGTACCGAAGGGAATGGGCTCAGCTGCTTCTCCTCCACACTTGATTTTTTTCCGTGCCCGTTCCGCATGTGCGCGAGGCGCGCCATTGGCGCTTTGCTCTCCTTTTATTTCTTCATTGGATGGTTTGGATGGACTTTGTCGTTCTTTCCCAAAAAGAAAATGGAAGGGACTATCTCACATCGAGATGTCGATTCGTTCTCCGCCCCAAATGAGATGGGGAATTTCTTTGTCCCTCCCTCTTTCAGAATCGCCAAATTGTAATTTACCCAAAATGTGGGGTTGGTATGCAAATTACCCACATCTAGAGTGTCCCTACTCCCTCCTAGTATCATGTAGAGGGGATAGAAAGAAGGAGACACCATGTTTGATTCCATTATGAATGATGGTTATCTTGGTGATGAAATGACCAAGAAAAGGGTTGAATATGAAAGCTTAACTTGAGTTGTATCAAGTTGAAAAGCTTATATATGAGTGTCTATCAGCCAAGGAGCCATAGAAGGAGCCTCATATCATTTTTTGAACTCTTGGCAAAGGCCATGTCGTGCAAAGCACCTCAAGGAGGTGAGTTGTGTCGGGTTACAACTTCCTTAGTAAAGTTGTGACGAGTTGTGCATAAAGTGATGAATTAATTGATATATCTTAATCAAAGGGATATGTTATGGACGAATCTGTATCCCTAGATCACCCTCAACTGTTTTTCATGTCAAAATAAATGTTGATTCATGCAGGTACACGTGTCATCCATGTATGGACACATGGCACCTACTAGCTCAAATTGATGACACCTCATTTTTACCTTCCTTCATAAGCAACAAGTATATATACCCCTAGTTTCACCCCTTAGTGGAATTTTTCGACTCTTACCACCCTCCTTTCCTAAGGTATCGTGAATAGAGCTCTTTTATCATGCAGGAGTGATGTGGTATCGGGCATGGGCTTTGGGTATCGCCCATAGCAAGATTATATCGCCCAAGTAGGGTGATATCGGCCAAGAAGGGTGATATCGGCCATAGTGAAGTGTTTTTGGCCCCAAGTGAGGAGGATACCGGCCACAAGTGGTGGCATATCGTGCAAGGGATGTGAGGTACCGTGAAAAGGCGCTAGAGCAAGAAGGAGCTCAATACTTAACCCTAAGGTGAGGCCATGATCATCTTCAACCTTGGATTGAAGTATGATTTTAGGGTTTTGATCTTCTTTTCTTTTCTTCTTCACCAATTGCTTATCCATGGTGATTCCTTGTATATGAAGGAGTTGTGAACGAGCCTTGGACTTTTAATAAGTCATCTTAAACCTTAAGAACGTGGAGCTTTGGATCTTGGAGCTTTGAAGTTGTTCTTAAGGTGGGTTATATAACTTGAACTCAACCATGTTATTATTCATCATCTAAATTGTTGTACTTAATGAATTACTTTTAATTCCGAAATTTCCTGAAATACTTGATGCAATTATGAGTTCTAGTAGTTTCTTAGACCTGTTTCCATGAAATATAACAGTTATAACAAAGGTCTAGAGCTTGAAGATGATGATATCACCTTATAAAAGTGATATCGGGTGCAAGCACACAAGCAAGAACCTCTAACCTGATATGATGATGCACCTACTTCACTAAAATGATATGGATATGATTGTATACCTTCTTGCACGATATGGGGGTGTAGTATACACCTCTTTCATTATAGGGAGTCAAGTATAGACTCAACGCACGATACAAGGTTAAATGAATACTTATAAGTTGACATGAAACCCTAAATTTGGTTAACTCGATATGAGTAAAGAATAGCAAATGCTATTGCACGATATGATCATATAATATATCATTGGTACTTGGTATCATGAAGCATACATATCTAGTGAACAATATGAACATTTAAGTAAACCCTATTGCACGATATGGTAGGCTGATACACAACCCTAGTGATGTCTAGCCCAACATGGTGATGAGTTGATACCTCTTAAACACCATGGGCGATACATACATGTATCATGTGCCCATCACAACCAACCCTAACCCGACATGGGTGTTACAACCCAACATTGGATGGTCTAGCCCGACATGGCTTGGTGCCCTTCACTCCTATCGATTTGTATGTTGGGTTGAGCCTGATATGGCAAACCCTAACCCATCACGGCCAACCCTAGATGGTGAGCCACCCGATATGGTGATTGAATGCATCTCTAGCTCGACATGGTGATGTCTTAATACCTCATGCACGACATGGGTAATACATACAAACACCTCTAGCCCAATATGAATGGTGTGTATATACTTCTAGCCCGATATGGTGAGTGCTCATATACTTACAACCCGATATGGTGAACATATGCACACTTCTAGCCCGAGATACCTTGTAAAGGTGAGGGCAAGACACTCTTAGGAGTGATGAGTGTAACACCAAGTAATGGTGTGGCTAATACCTTGATAGGTGAAACACCTAAAGTGGTTGATCATGGACAACCTTATATCAACAATGCCTTAACCCAAGACGAGTCCATATCATTGATGATAGTTGGGTAATTCAAGTGTGTGACTTATGGCCAATACTTTACAAGATTAATATTATGGGATGGTGTATAAAGTATTAGGATGGCAAAAACCCTAATACAAGATAAGTTGATGAACTTAAGTAAGTTAAAAGTGATGAGGGAAGTGATACACCAAGGCATGGTAAATATCACATCCAGCACTTTAAGGTTGTTACACCTTGATACACCTTAAATCTAATATGTATGGATGAGTAACACATGAAGTGTGTTATGTCATTTGTTACATTGATATGTAATGAGCTTAAAGCACTTTGATAAGTGTAGGCTAACATACCTTAAGAAAGGGTTATGTCAAGTTAATAAAGTATGATGTAATCATATTCTGGTAAGGATGAGAGAGAAACTCATACCTTGTGTTGATTATCATTTAGTGATAAATGATGAGAATAAATAAGTATGATTGAATACTTATGATATCAATGTATGCTCCTAGATGTGTGGAGTAATAAATTAGGGTTTGAATTAATAATATGAACTTGAAACCCTATTCGGCTATAAAGGGAAACCCTAACCCTAATAGTGGGAAGGTTGCATTTCTCCTATTGCATAAGCCTTGTAAGGCATGTTAAATACTTGTATAACAGGTATAATGATTAATGGTCTTGTGTGCCATGTGGTGAGTTGTTGCCTAGTGAGAGGTGACAAGATGCTTAATGGCCTTATGTGCCATGTGGTTAGTTGTTGCCTAGTGAGAGGTGACAAGATGTGTGATGGCCTTGTGAGCCATGAGAATACTTGTACAACAAGTGAAATGAATACCTTGGTCTAAGGACCTAGAGGTAATGGTTACATGTTAGAGAGGTAACAATGTTATGTGATGATCTAAGGGTTTGAATACCCAGATCCAGTAATCATGATAATGATGAAGTAAAGAGATGAGAATTCTCAGTAATGTGATAAGGGATTGAGATCCCAAGTATCATGTGTTTTAAAGATTTGGAAAAGTATGTGATAAGATGTATTACACTTTTCTTTGTAGAATTTGTTGTGATTAATAATGATAACTTGTTTGATGATAAAAGAATGATATAATGCACGTAATATATCTCTAGAAACTATAAAACGTTTCCTTGACCATAGATCCATCAGTGTCAAGATTTGTTGAATGGTGAAATGGGTTCCCCACGGCATAACCCGGAATGCATACTTTTAAGTATGTGGGGACGTAAGTACAGACGGCCATGTGTGAGCCGATCCCCTTACGAGCCCGAGTTGAATGGGGATTTGGCTATATGCCATATCCTGGCTCGAGTGCGACTTCGATCGTAGACTCTTTGTTGAGCACGGTGAATTGGCACGTGGCTCGGAGTATGGTGCTTGTGTCGCCATGACTCAGTAATTTCATAAACTGGGGACGGTTGTTAGTAGATGTTTCCCCTAAGAGAGTACAGTTGACATTGTAGCTCTAAGCGTGGATGCCTACGTACCCTGGAACATCTTGTTAAGTAGTTAACATAGTCCTGCTAGTGGTCTCGTACTGACTGAGACAAGTGAGGTCATGGCAACCGACTCTTCCATTGACCTTGTATGGTACCGACTTGTGAGAAGTTTTTGGTCGGTTGGAGATGACCGGGGTATGCTTCATCTCCTCAGGGCATAAGTGTGATTGTAAAATATGTTCAGCCATGTAGCATATCTGCTTAAGGATCGAATACGAGAAACATTGTTTGATGCGTAATACAGTTATACATCTTAGTGGATAGATGTTATTTATGTTTCTTTACATTCCTTGCAAAGCAGATAGATGATTTATAACTCTACCATGGGTAGATGCAATGTTCTCCTTAAGAAAGGGGATTATCTTATTCTGTTCATACAATGATTAATAATGTCTGTTAATATAAAATAACCTCTGCTCAGTTTATAAATGATTAATTTGTGATAATAATAAAGTCAGAGGAGAGTTATATCTCTCACTGGGAAAATTGTCTCACCCCGTGTGATCCACATTTTTTTAGGTGGACATGCACGAGGTGGCGAAGATCTTTCTGTAGAGGAGGAACAACAGCTGGGGCAGCAGTGACAGCTCAGGTTGAGTGTACTATCTGTCATGTCTTGTAGATAGAAGTCCTATGTGTCCTCTCTGTACTCTCAGGTCCTTAGAGTTTGTTCATACTGGTTTCATGAATGAACTGAGATTTTGGCTTGAATGCCTCAAGGTCTTATGTTACTCCAGTATGTGTTTTGATAGAGCAAATGTTATATGTTGTCCTCAAGATGATATGAAACAATGTTGTACAATGTAAATCATGATATATATGAGTTTTGGGATATTTCACTAAAAGTTTTCTATACAAAGATCTCCTTACAAAATGGTTTTAATTTTGTTAATCCGTTGTTTATGGTTATTCAGCTTAATTAGTGACGATTTGTCTGTCGCTTTGGCGACTGTCATTACATCAGTGGTGGTATATTAAGTATATCCAGTCAACTGACTGGGAGGTCTAGTTGGATGACTAGATCATATTACAACTTTTTGGAATTAGTCAACCAACATATTGATCGTGTTCACTCAATCAAATGGGGTGGCTAGATGATCTATTGGGATGATCTTCTCTAGTTGATTGGTTGAGCTATCCAATAGTCTGGTCGATATGATCTCAGCCTAGTTCACCGACTAGACTTTCTAGTTGATCTACCTTATGTCTAGTCAATTGATTTGACTTTCCAATCAGTCAATTGGGTTCCAGACATTCTATCAATGATCTATTGATTATTGAAACATTTTAGTAGTCAGCTCATCTTGTGTCTATGATTATACTCCTTTTTTATGTGCATCATATGTGTGTGACCCTATAGGATCCACATTAATTTGGTAGTGATATCTATGTTCATATTATGAGTTCATGGACATGATCAATATCTTGTAAGACTTCATTCCATCCAAGTCATTGGATATGTTGTAGAAAAGCTTCAACCTAGTGAAGTGATAGTGTTATAGTGATTATATAATCCCTTTATCTTTGATATCTAGATTGAAATTGAGGCATGAAAATGGTATCCTCTAAATGTTCATATTTGTTCCTTGATCTAGAGTAGAGTATTTGAGATACACATGGACTCAATATCATATATCTTCTCACATTATCATGATCATAGCCATGTATTTCATACTCTCACTCATCGAGTTATCGATATCACTCCAATAGGAGAGACAAGTTCTGTTTAGGTCACTCACAATAATCCACATGTGTCATAGTGCACCCAACACTACTTGTATGGCAACCCTAATTCAAGGAAAGGGTGAGTAGTGTCCAAGTATATTGAACAACATGTGATAATTGTAGTGACTTCAGGTCAGAGGACCACATTCACCATTGTCAAATCGAGATATGACTTTGAATGGTATTTATTGCTTATGTGTCTTATACTCAAGTTGAATCTGTTTAGTACACTTGTTCATAACAAGTACCTATGTGTTTGACTTGATACCAATATCACGACTAAAGGGATGTAGGGATCCGTCAAGACACATACTAATCTTAATGTTTTATTGGCATTCTAATTTCCACAATAACATATGACTAGGTATTTAGACAAAAATGAACATTCTTAGCATACAAATGATTTCATTTTTAGGTCATCAACCTAAAATAAGACGTCATAGAGTCATATATTCTTAGGCGTTAGTATGTTCATTCATTATATCAAACTAAAGCAAACATAATATATGGAATTGTAGTCACTGATATCAAATCAACTAAAAAGTGTTTTATTACAATCATCACATGAATCACTCTCAGTGCATGCTACCAACAGACTTGAGCGGTATCATCATCCATTGATTGATTAGAGGATGCATTTGTTTGATACATATTGAACACTTCAACAATTTGGGGAAATTCTTGTACAAAACCTTCACGCCAACCATCATTCTAACTAGAATGAAGTAGCACTAGAAGTTCCCTTTTAGCTTCTTTCTAGTTAGAATAATCACTGGTGTGAAGAGAGAACTTCCACGGTACCGAAGCATCTAATATGTACCAAGAAAATGTCCTCTTGGTTTCTATCACTCGGCGATACTTCTATTCAATGTCATCCTTATTGAATAATTGGGAGAAAGTTGAGCGTTGGCAGGAATGCATGAGAGGAAGAAAGGGTAGAATCTCTATAGTTAGGATGAAGCCTCGGGGAAACACCAATAATGTGATTTCTTGGACAATAAGCATCTAAGAACGAGTTAACTTTTAATTCTTTCTCAGTAGTCGTGTGAGTGTACATGACTAAAGGTTTGAAATATAAAGAAGGACAAAAAAAGGACTCATCTGAGAAGAGAAAAGTATATTGTTGACAAAATAGATCCAATAACATATATTGAAGTGTCTAGGCGGGATAAGCTGACTATGGTCATGGATGTGGTGACTGATGAACTACGATGGTTGTTGTAAAAGACATTATTAGGACAGTGTCAGAATACATCAAATGGTATCTGAAATATGTAATATGTAATAAAGAGATAACTTTAACATTTGGCACTCAATTTTACTATCTAGATACTATAGATCTACATTAATGATATATGAATTAACAAATGATACAAGAATGATTTGTGACTTGGTGTATTATTTGGTGAATGCTTCATGTTAATCCAAATGAATGTGGATGGTCGTGAATGGATAATGTGAATGTAAGTGAATATGAATATGAGTTGGTGATACATGAATGGTAATGAATTATAGGTTTTATGGATCACATGAATGGAGGTGGGTATGTCTACGTCTACGATATGGGAATGGATCATGTGAACGCAAATAAGTATTATGATTCGTTCAGTTTATGTGATGGCAAGTGGATTTCATCTTGTATGTGTGTTTTATTGCAGAATTTATAGATGGCCTACTATATAGCATGTGTTTGACATGTTGTTCTACTATTAAAAAAAAACAAGTCAGTAATATTTATCTGTATAAAACTGAGGCTACAAATTACAACATCAGTTTCCGAAAAATTACAACATCAGTTTTTGAGATTAAGTTGGCGCTACAAACCTGCACTGTTGGTTGTATGGATCTATTGCAACTGTTTTGGTGGAAAATTGACGTAATGATTAGTTTATCGTGTTGGTTTCTTCACCTTTTAAATTAGACTTCAAATTTTGTTTTGTTAGTTCTTTTGAACTGGGAAACCAACTTTGTGGTCTTGGATATGTTGTGTCACCCACTTAAACATCGCTCTTAACCAACGTTGTACCATATATGTGTGTCGGTGCTCCCTGTCGCACATTCTAGGCTTTGATTTCTTACTGAGAAGCAAGGTGTCAACCCCTCTCCTCCACCATATTTTAGAAAAAGTAGTAAAGGTTGTCGAAAATGACGGTCAAGTTTATTATATGCTGAGAGAAACCCCCATTAACAATAGAACTGTTTCAAGAGTACATATTTCCACATAATTAGACATATTTCACTATTTGATTGGGGACTAACTTTAAAATTTTACTTCATTTTTGTGTTGTGAAAGTGAAATCTGGTCTAAGACATTGTCACAGCATGTTTGGATCAAATTTGGACAAAAATAGTACTAAAGGTCTGGTTGTCCTAATGGAATCTTCAATCTGGGTTATGTTTCGTTGCAGTTCAGTTTAAACCATGACTTATTTGTGGTGGCTCCGATCGTATTCTTAGCAACATGATGTATTTCTGGAATTATATTTCAATCAACAACCTGTCATCGATACACACTTATTAGGATTTAAACTAAATTGAGTTCTCAAACACCCAATATGTAGATCTAATTTTTCTCAATCCAAATAGTTCTTTGATACCTGAAAATATTTATCATCAAGATGTGGTTCCAAACAAAGATTCAGATTTAGCTTAGACCAAAATCATATTTATTTTTCTAGGATATGAAATCTGGATTATATGTCCTGGTATTTTGATCGACATGGTCTCTCCAATATATAGTAATTTGGGAATTTGATATGATTTTTCTCAAAATCGTATGTCATATTGATGTGTGAACATATAGGCATAGAGCCAATTCAAGACGTGGGTCAATCCAAATAGATACCGAATCATGCATTTATTAGGGGAAAAAATAGTTACAGATTTAGTTTAGATCCGGGTTCCACTTGATGAAAAGACCCACTTATAGGCTTATATTAGCGGAACAACAAACGCCGAGCGGCCCAGACCCCAATATATCTGTTTGGTCCAAAGTGAGCCAACAGAAAATGAAAAATTAGATTAGACCTGCACTTTCCGCTGTACCAGAAATCAAATCGAAATTTTGTGTTTCATGTTGAAAAGAAGAGCAAGAAAGAAATTGACTACTACATTATGTAAATTTTTAACAACATCACAAATGTACAGGGTGCCCTATTTAAGAATGTAGTGGTGCTTACGAATTCAAGGATCTAAACTGTAGTAATTAACAACTGTCTGCACTTCAGACCATATCGTTTGGTAGAAAACATAAAAAAAGATTACGAGTCCTTCCGTCAAGTCAGAAACTGGTCATTTCTTCACGGAAAAAACGTAGGCGCTTGATCTGAAATCAGTGCCCGATCTGAAATCCAAGCAGCCGATCTTCGACTGGAAGAACCGTCACGCCATGACCGATCCAACCACAGTGCTTTCCATTATCAGGTAGATCAGCAGCAACACTAGAGAAAGGAGGAGATATAGAAGGGGAAGGATAGAGAAGAAGGATGAGAGACGGAAGGTGAGGAAGCGGGTATGGTGTGCCGCCCAGTAGACCACCAACTTGGAAGGGCGCCAAAGAGAAATAGAGGGCAAGGAGAAGAGACCGAAGCGGGTTGGTGGAAGATGGTGGTAGAAAATACGGCTGTGGGCGAGCGACGGGAAAAGGTGGAGCATCGGTTGCGGAGGAAAGAGAGAGGTATCGGGAAGCAGGTTCATGCACCGTGACGCCATCGCCTCTGGTATTCCAAAAGCAGCCGATTTTGGCAGACTTAAGAAAGTCCGTCCCGTCTACAAGAAATACCGGGCGGATGAATGCCAGAATTTGGCGAATACAAGCATAAGTATCCAGACGGCATATAGCATTTAAAATACCGTAATCAACTACAATGTTGCGTTGAAATACAGCAGCCAAACGGCTCCTAAGGATTACGCTACTCCTTACCGAGCTGCTGTCGCTTGTCTTTTAAATTTGATCGTGTGTCTAAGCATGTGCAGTTGGATTAATGGAGTAGCTTGCACCCAACCAAAGTAGATGTAGCAGATCCTTTATCATCAGAAACACGGCAAATGCATGTCGTGTGACAGAACTTTGTACATCTTCAATTGGTGCCCAAGCAGTGCTTCACAGTTCACACAGACGCCCCGGGAGTACCATGGTTTTAGTTTTGCCTCATGCACACAATAAGCATGATTGCAATTAGTAGAAATAATATTTACAAACTGATGGTTTCCAGAAACTTAGTCACTTATTAAGTTTAGCAACGACAATGCGTTCGGTTGCCAAAGTCACGCCGGCTACACCATCACTACCACCCAAGAGCTGTCAATGAGAATGTCCGAATGTATGAATCCGATCTGGAAAAAGATAGTTCCGGATTTCAGTTTTGCCAAAATCCCAATAGGTTCCGAATTCAGACTAATATATTAAATCTTATGTTCGGTTGGGTCTGTTCCTCATGAAGTTGTGATGTTCACAATCGTGTTCAGTTTTGGAGATAGACAACACTTTTGAGTTCCATATAAACCGTTTAAGAAAGATTGAGTTACGTGGAACCAATATTTGGACACAACTGCTCGAAATCCGAATCCCAATCAAATCTGAATTCCAATTTTAACTGTTCAGGTCGATTTCACATTTTGGACAGAGTGGACGAACTCCATATACGGGGTCGGACAACCACAAAATTCGTCTTTTTTTAATTTATAACTTAACCCAAATTCAAAAATTCCACAACACACCGCTGGCCCACCTAGGCTTGTAGATGGGAAGGAGAAAAAGGTTAAGGGCTCATTTGGTTGAGCCGTAAATGAAGTCGTTGAGTTGCAGCCCACATTTTTTTCCAAAATCATTTATTTGGTTCGACTACTTTGCAACCCGCGGTGTGGAAATCGACTACTCGGTCGATTCTGACAACGTACAAAAATGAGCAAAACAACCGTGTCCAATTTGGGCACGGTTTGTTTCCACAGTCCGTCCAGCGTAGCAGCAGATATTCTGGTGTATAGATAAAATTCGGATACCTCTGCTGCGTGCCTATCATCCTATATAAAAAGGTCACTACTACAGAATATACCTTTAGTGTCGGTTATTTAAGGCCTTTAGTGTCGGTTTCCGAGCGACGTCTATGTGGACGACACTAAAAGGTCATCCATTACGCGTCGGTTCTAGGATCGACACCCAAACTCTTCGTGCGCGACTGAAAACGCGCCATCAGGGGACTATAGGCGTCGGTTATTAGATAAGAAACCGACGCCCAAACCCTTCGCGCCACAGAAAGGGCGCCATCTTGGGCGCTATCAGTGTCGGTTATAAGCCAACAACCGACGAAATATGTTTTCGCGCCAAAAGAATATGTGTCGGTTACATTTAAATAACCGACATTGTAATGTTATGTGTCGGTTGTTTACAACTACCGACGCCTGTTATTGGCGCCAGCTTGGGCACTATCAGTGTCGGTTTGTAGTAAGAAACCGACACCATATATGTTCGCGCCACAGGAAATAGGCGTCGGTTATATCTAAAAAACCAACATTACATCATTGTGAGTTGGTTTTTTACAAATAACCGACGCCTATTTTTTTTTTTACAGACCTGCAGACCTGCTGTGGCTGGTCGCATATGAGAAACCTGCAGTTCAGTTAACTGAACTGCAAGTTTTACGACATCCATTGATATCAGCCAACAACAGGCCACAAACCTGCAAATTTAACAACAAAAATATTCACACATGCATTTAGCAATACAACCTACAGTTCCATTTTATTTTCACACATTTAGAAACATTCATGTAGCTAGCAATTTGTAGTTCCATTCATTCACAATCACACATGTAGAAACATTCATATAGTAACCAACACTTTCATTCATTTTCACTCAGACACATGTAGAAACATCTAGACATGTAGAAACATTCACACATATTATAATTCAGAAATTCATTTACAAAATCCCCACTATTTGTATGGTTGTTGCCCATTCTTCTCTTACTTCATTTAATTCTCCCATCGTATAGGGAGCATGTACATCTGGTAAGTCCGTTCCTGTAGTGGGGTTAGCTTTAAACACCTGTAAAGAGAATGATGTATATATATATAATTAATGAGCTATAAATAAGATTGATATATTTCATATTATCTAATGAGACTATATAATACCTGAGCAATACAATCGATGTCCATACAACATGACAGACTAACACATATATAGTACATAACAACAGCAGCGTCGAATTTACATACAACACTAGCTTAGTACATATATAGTGGGACTTATAAGGTGACTGTTATGACCCACGTTTCGTTTTACCAGTAAGTACCTTGGTTAGTGCATAATTGAACTAGTTATGTTGAGATGAGTACTTACTTTTGTTAATAGTGTTTTGAGCTTTGAGCTAGTGTTAATGTATCATTATCTTGTTTTCTTGTCCTGAGGTTGAGGACAAGTTTGTGCTTAATCCGTTGCCGAAGAAATCATGTGAAACCGACCTACGAGTAAAAAGATATGAGCTTTTTAGTGTGCAGGGACCTATGTGCAATTTCGGAAAGTTTTTGGGCAATTTGCATCCGGCCCCCTGGGCGCCCTTCCTTATCCTTTCCTTCAGTTTTTCCTTTTTAACTCTATTAACCGACTTTGGAATGAACGATAGTTCATTTCCTTCGGCTGCCGCTTGGGAAGAACAGAGAAGGAGAAAGGGAGAGAGAGCAAGCTAGAGGAGAAGCTAGGCAACCAAGCCCCTTCCTTCTCCATTCTTCTTCGATTTCTTCATCTTCTCCAGCCAAACCAACCGGCTGCATCATCATCTTCTTCTTCTTCACCTTCTTCTTCCTCCTGCAGCCGCAAAGAAGACGACCATGGAAATGGTCTAGGGAGCGAACGGTGCTTTCCCCTCCGTTCTTTCTTCTTGCCAACTGCTTGCTAGGTCATTCCGAAGATATATGAGTGATTCGGGTGCACGGCGTGCAAAGTTAGTTTGCACGGCGTGCAAAGTTAGTTTGCACGGCGTGCAAAGTTACAGGAAGCGTAACGAGTTTCTGCCCAGGTGCACGGCGTGCAAAGTCAGTTTGCACGGCGTGCAAAGTGGCAGAAAAGTAGAACAGAAGTGCACTGAAGGTGCACGGCGTGCAGTCTGAGTGCACGGCGTGCGCGCTGTTGTAAAGAGCAGAATTAGGCGTGTTTGTGGACATTTTTCGGTGTATACGAACACACCGAAGTGGGTGAGTAGCAGTTCATTTAGAAATCATTATTTAACTCATTTTAAATGCTTATTTGCTTCAGTACCAGTTGATATGACTCTTAAACAGTGTAACATGTACTTTTTAGTATGATAAGTTCATTGGAACTTGAAATGCGTGATGTAAATGATGAAAAAGAAGAAATTCTATGTCTTACAGTTGCTATATGATATTTCTGTTTAATTGTTTATCTGTTAGTTTATTAATAGACCTAAGTACCCTAACACAGTAGAACCCCTAAAGGAAGGTCTGTTACTTAGGGGTGAAACTCGTGTCCAACATCAACCGGTTGAGTAATTCTTGTGGCACGAGGATAGAAAGAGAGGCAGTGTCTAACAATAATCGTGCGTGTGTCACGATGGCACTGGGGAAAAAAAATAAAGAAAACTTGGTTATCTAACACCATTCGTGCGTGTGTCACGAAGGTAACCCTGTGAGACCCTCCGCCGGTGTACTCAGGTTAAAGGAGGAGTCTGGAGCACACGTGGTTGTGCATTGAGGCCGTAGAGCCTATGTTTCTGGCCGGAGAGCCAGGGGTCCTGTAGCAGAGCAGGGCTGGTGTCAGACTTAGCATTTCCCGGGTGTGTCGCTAAGTCTTGTACGGTGGGACCGTAGCATGGACTTGTTGCGGATCTTTATATGCAGAGTACACTGCATATGATTAGGGCATAATAAAAAATGAATAAGTAATTATGTAGGATCACAGTAAATTTATATAACTGTTTATTTACCTGAAATACCTGTTGATGCTTAGAAGTGTGGTTATTATCTGTATATTTGCTATGCTAATAGAACTGCCCTGCTTGAACTGCATAAATGTTTATTTTCAGTTTATAAACCTGACGAGTTGTTTAGTGATAGTTGAGTGAAATGTTATTCACTGAGCGAGTAGGCTCATACCTCTACTCAAAACATTTTCAGGTCAGCATCAGCATCAGGAATCAGAAGGATCGTTTCACCCTAACGCTTAGTCGATAGAAGGTTTGTTGCTAGTCTAGTTAGAGGTCTCTTAGTCCATTCCCCTCGATCCTCGGGACAAGGTGTGAGTGAGAGAGAGAATGTGTATACATATGTAAATTAATGTTATGCTTCCTTTATGTTAATCAATGTATTATGCTGTAGAATAGAGAAGTTTCTGCAGTTTGTTTAGTTCTTGTTTACAGCTTAAACTTGGTTATCAATTAAATGCTTTGGATTGTTTTAAAAGCGACGAGTAGGTTGAGTATGTGTAATTTCCACCTGTCATGCCTTAATTTCGTGGTTATTCTTAATGTGAAATTGGGGCGCGACAACTCTTGGTATCAGAGCCTAGGTTGAGTACATAGTTACTCAGAGTCCAGGTCAGGGGACGATAAGAGACCAATAGGATTAAGGTTTAAGTGTCTTTCTTCTATCTGTAAGTGTTCTAATATGAAATATTCTATTATATCATTGCAGATGGCAGGAAGAGGCTTTGATCGTGATGATCAGGCCGAGAGCCATGTTGGCCCTGATCCTTTGTACTTGGGTCCAGGTGGTGGTGACCACGTGGATGAAGCATCCCGGATGTACAGGATGTTCCTGGAGACCAAAGAAAAGTACAAGGCTGATAGGCGAGACTCTTCTTCTACCAGCAGTAAAGATCTGATGCGATCTTATGAGCTTGTGAAGAAGCTTGGTGGCACAGAGTTTAGTGGCACTACAGATCCCGCCGAAGCTGATGAGTGGTTTAGACAGATAGAAAAGGTCTTTCGTCTGATGGGGCTTCCAGAAGATAAGAAGATCAATCATGCGGTCTATCTTTTAACAGGCGATGCAGAGTTGTGGTGGTGTGGTGTGGAAGAAAAGAGGAGAGGTACAGAGCTTTCCTGGCAGGATTTCTCTGACGAGTTTCATCTCAAATTCTATCCACCCACTTTTCTTAATGAGAAAATCAGGCAGTTACAGAATATCAAGCAGGGGAACATGACAGTTACTGAGTATGAAGCACTTTTCACACGGTTAGCGAACTTCTGTCCGCAGCTTGTTCCCGATAACATAGAGAGAGATGTAGAAGGTTTCAGGAAGGACTAAGGCCAGAGATTCGGCATACAGTTTCTGCTACTAGTAGGAGGAACAGAGAGAACTTTGGTGAGTTTGTCGAGGCTGCTAGACAGGTTGAAGAATCTGTGAATGTTGACAAGGTGCCTGAGTCTAAAAAGAGATCTGCATACTTCAGTAGAGGGCAATCCAGTAGTGGATACAGAGGTGGAGGTAGAGGTTTCTTTTCTAAACTTGGGCGTGGTTTTGGTTGTTTCGGCAGGCAGAGCTCTGAGGATGTCACTACTTCTAGAGGCAGAGGAGGATACAACCCAGGAAGATTGGGCAGTGCCGATAGTGGACAGTCTTCTGGGTCGTCAATGTCAGTGACAGGTCCTCAGAGGCAAGAAATACCGCCATGTGACAAATGCGGAAGGCCACATACTGGTCAGTGTTGGGGTGCAAATCCTCGAGGTTGTTTTATATGTGGACAAGTAGGACATTTCAAAAAGGAATGTCCTCAGCTTCGACAAGCAGCATCGCAAGCTTTTCAGCCTCAATACCATGATGTTCCAAGTTCTTCTGTGGCTTCTGGATCTAGAGGTGGTGGAGTGTCTAGTGGCAGGAATGGTCAGAGAGGACAGCGTGGCAGAGGGAGAACTTCAGCACGTTTCTTTTCTTTGACACCTCAGGAAGGTATAATTTCTTCACAAGTTGTTACAGGAGAGATGCTTTTGTTTAATAGTATACTAGTCTCAGTTTTGATAGATCCGGGTGATACTCATTCTTTTATACAACACTCTTTAGTCAGTAAACTTAATCTGTTAACTCGAGAGTTGGTAGATGAGTTAGTGTTGAGGGTTCCACTAGGTGGACCAACAGTTTTATCCGAGTTCTGTCCCGGATGCTTGTTATCTTTTGGAGGTTTCACCTTTGCTGCTAATCTCATACCTTTGGATGTAAATACCTTTCAAGTCATCTTGGGTATGGATTGTCTTGAGGCATATCGAGTGCAACTCGATTGTTGGAAGAAGGAAGCTACCTTTCAATTAGGAGAATTTTCTTGTGTCTTTACTAGAGACAGGAAAGTTCTACCTACGTGCATAATATCAGCTGCTGTAGCTGATAAGATGTTACAGAAAGGATGTGAAGCATTCCTTGCTCATGTGGTTGACACCAGAGTAGAGAAGAGCACTGCCAGTGTTTATGATGTGCCTGTGGTTCGTGAGTTCTCTGACATTTTTCCAGAAGAGTTACCAGGCTTACCTCCTGTCAGAGACATTGATTTTGAAATTCAGATATATCCAGGTAGTCATCCAGTAGCACTGCCAGCCTATAGAATGGCACCTGCTGAGTTGAAGGAACTCAAGGTGCAGTTACAGGAGTTGCTAGATAAGGGTTTCATTAGACCCAGTTCTTCACCGTGGGGTGCTCCAGTCCTGTTTGTTAAGAAAAAGGATGGTACCATGCGTCTCTGTATAGATTACAGGCAACTGAACAAGATCACTATAAAGAACAAGTATCCATTGCCGAGAATAGATGATCTGTTTGATCAGTTGCGTGGAGCAACGATCTTCTCTAAGATAGATTTGAGATCTGGATATCATCAGCTCAGAATAAAGGCTTCAGATATTCCCAAAATAGCTTTCAGAACCAGGTATGGGCATTATGAGTTTTTGGTCATGTCGTTTGGGCTAACCAATGCCCCAGCAACCTTTATGGATATGATGAACCGGATTTTCAAACCGTTCCTAGATCAGTTTATTGTAGTCTTTATAGATGATATTCTGATCTATTCTAGAGATGATGAACAACACGAGCAACACCTGAGAGTAGTGTTGCAGTTGTTGAGACAATACCAGTTGTTTGCTAAATTCAGCAAATGCGAGTTCTGGTTGGCCGAGGTAGCATTTCTTGGACATGTTATCTCGAGAGGTGGAGTTAGTGTTGACCCTAAGAAAGTTGATTCTGTACTTCAGTGGGAACAGCCTAAGACTCCTACTGAGATCAGAAGTTTCTTGGGACTAGCAGGTTATTACAGAAGGTTCATACAGAACTTCAGTGCGTTAGCATCACCTTTGACACGCTTGACGAGGAAGGATGTACCGTTTGTTTGGTCTGATAACTGTGAGAGAAGTTTTCAGGTTTTGAAGAAGAGATTGACTTCAGCACCAGTGTTAGTTTTGCCTGAAGAAGAAAAAGGCTATACAGTGTTCTGTGATGCTTCCAGGAGAGGTTTGGGCTGTAACTGATGCAAGAAGGCAAAGTTGTGGCTTACGCATCTAGACAGCTTAAGAAGAATGAAGAGAATTACTCGCTCCATGATTTGGAATTAGCTGCTATAGTTCATGCTCTTAAGACATGGCGTCACTACCTGTATGGTGAGACATGTCAGGTGTTTACAGACCATAAGAGCCTGAAATATATCTTCACTCAGAAGGATTTGAATTTGAGACAGCGCAGATGGCTGGAGCTGATCAAGGACTATGATGTGACAATCGATTACCATCCGGGTAAGGCAAATGTTGTAGCTGATGCTTTGAGTAGAAAGTCAAGTTCAACAGCAAATGCATTTTCTATGGCATGTTTCAAGAGAGACTTGCTTGTAGATATGCGAAAATTGAACTTGGACTTGGATGTGACTGGACAAAGTGGGTTGATTGCTCAGATGCAAGTCAGACCTACTTTTTATAATCAGATTAAGGAATTACAGCAGAGTGATGATGAGTTGTGGCAAATCATGCAGGATATGTCAGAAGGTAAGAGAACAGAGTTCAGGTTTTCTGATGAAGGCGTGTTGTATCTTCATGATAGGTTATGTGTACCTGGAAACAGTGAGTTGAAAGAGCAGATTCTTGAAGAAGCACATACTTCTATGTATGCTATGCATCCAGGTAACACAAAGATGTACAGGAACCTCAAAGAGCTGTACTGGTGGTCTGGTATGAAAAAGGATGTGGCTGAATACGTGGCTAGGTGCGGGGTGTATCAGCAGGTTAAGGCTGAGCATCAGAAACCTGTTGGTACTTTATAGTCGCTTCCTATACCAGAATGGAAATGGGAACACATCACGATGGACTTTGTGGTAGGATTACCCTGGACGCCTAAGGGTTCGGACTCGATATGGGTGATTGTGGATAGACTAACTAAGTCTGCTCACTTTCTTCCTGTCAAGTCAACCTTTGACGTTTCAAAGTTAGCCAAAGTTTATGTGGATGAAGTAGTCAGGTTGCATGGGATTCCAGTTTCCATTATTTCTGACAGAGATCCAAAGTTTACATCTAGATTCTGGAATCAGTTACATCATGTGTTGGGCACAAGGCTGAAGTTCAGTACAGCGTTTCACCCACGGACAGATGGTCAATCTGAGAGGACCATTCAGACCCTAGAAGACATGCTAAGAGCATGTGTGCTACAGTTCAGAGGTAATTGGGAAGAACACTTAAGCCTAATGGAGTTTGCATATAATAACAGTTACCATTCTAGTCTTGGAATGGCTCCATATGAAGCTCTTTATGGCAGGAAGTGTAGATCACCAGTTTGTTGGTACGAAGTTGGTGAGAAAGAAATTCTTGGACCTGAGCTAGTTGATGTAACTACAGAGAAGATATCTGTGATCAGGGATCAGTTGAAAGCTGCTCAGGATAGACAGAAAAGTTATGCAGAGAGACGACGTTGACCCCTTGAGTTTAAGGTTGGTGACGAGGTTTACTTGAAGGTTTCACCGTGGAAGAGAGTGCTGAGGTTTGGCAAGAGGGGTAAGTTGACCCCTAGGTATATGGGTCCATATCCTATTTTTGAGAGGATTGGACCTGTAGCTTACAGGTTGGATTTGTCGTCTGAGTTGGCAAATCTTCATGATGTCTTCCATGTGTCTATGCTGAAAAAGTGTCATCCCGGTACAGAAAAGATTCTAGATCCAGAACCGGCGCAGCTTAGAACAGATGTGTCCTATGTAGAAGGACCAGTGTAGATAGTTGATCACCGGATCAAAAAGCTTAAGAACCGGGAGATACCTTTAGTGAAGGTTTTGTGGAGGAATCACAATATAGAGGAAGCTACGTGGGAGCTTGAATCAGAAATGCGTAACAAGTTTCCTTTTCTCTTTTAGGAATTTCGGGACGAAATTCTTATAAGGAAGGGAGATTGTTATGACCCACGTTTCGTTTTACCAGTAAGTACCTTGGTTAGTGCATAATTGAACTAGTTATGTTGAGATGAGTACTTACTTTTGTTAATAGTGTTTTGAGCTTTGAGCTAGTGTTAATGTATCATTAGCTTGTTTTCTTGTCCTGAGGTTGAGGACAAGTTTGTGCTTAATCCGTTTCCGAAGAAATCATGTGAAACCGACCTACGAGTAAAAAGATATGAGCTTTTTAGTATGCAGGGACCTATGTGCAATTTCGGAAAGTTTTTGGGCAATTTGCATCCGGCCCCCTGGGCGCCCTTCCTTATCCTTTCCTTCAGTTTTTCCTTTTTAACTCTATTAACCGACTTTGGAATGAACGATAGTTCATTTCCTTCGGCTGCCGCTTGGGAAGAACAGAGAAGGAGAAAGGGAGAGAGAGCAAGCTAGAGGAGAAGCTAGGCAACCAAGCCCCTTCCTTCTCTGTTCTTCTTCGATTTCTTCATCTTCTCCAGCCAAACCAACCGGCTGCATCATCTTCTTCTTCTTCTTCACCTTCTTCTTCCTCCTGCAGCCGCGAAGAAGACGACCATGGAAATGGTCTAGGGAGCGAACGGTGCTTTCCCCTCCGTTCTTTCTTCTTGCCAACTGCTTGCTAGGTCATTCCGAAGATATAGGAGTGATTCGGGTGCACGGCGTGCAAAGTTAGTTTGCACGGCGTGAAAAGTTACAGGAAGCGGAACGATTTTCTGCCCAGGTGCACGGCGTGCAAAGTCAGTTTGCACGGCGTGCAAAGTGGCAGAAAAGTAGAACAGAAGTGCACTGAAGGTGCACGGCGTGCAGTCTGGGTGCACGGCGTGTGCGCTGCTGTAAAGGGCAGAATTAGGCGTGTTTGTGAACGTTTTTCGGTGTATACGAACACACCGAAGTGGGTGAGTAGCAGTTCATTTAGAAATCATTATTTAACTCATTTTAAATGCTTATTTGCTTCAGTACCAGTTGATATGACTCTTAAACAGTGTAACATGTACTTTTTAGTATGATAAGTTCATTGGAACTTGAAATGTGTGATGTAAATGATGAAAAAGAAGAAATTCTGTGTCTTACAGTTGCTATATGATATTTCTGTTTAATTGTTTATCTGTTAGTTTATTAATAGACCTAAGTGCCCTAACACCGTAGAACCCCTAAAGGAAGGTCTGTTACTTAGGGGTGAAACTCGTGTCCAACATCAACCGGTTGAGTAATTCTGGTGGCACGAGGATAGAAAGAGAGGCAGTGTCTAACAACAATCGTGCGTGTGTCGCGATGGCACTGGGGAAAAAAATAAAGAAAACTTGGTTATCTAACACCATTCGTGCGTGTGTCACGAAGGTAACCCTGTGAGACCCTCCGCCGGTGTACTCAGGTTAAAGGAGGAGTCTGGAGCACACGTGGTTGTGCATTGAGGCCGTAGAGCCTATGTTTCTGGCCGGAGAGCCAGGGGTCCTGTAGCAGAGCAGGGCTGGCGTCAGACTTAGCATTTCCCGGGTGTGTCGCTAAGTCTTGTACGGTGGGACCGTAGCATGGACTTGTTGCGGATCTTTATATGCAGAGTACACTGCATATGATTAGGGCATAATAAAAAATGAATAAGTAATTATGTAGGATCACAGTAAATTTATATAACTGTTTATTTACCTAAAATACCTGTTGATGCTTAGAAGTGTGGTTATTATCTGTATATTTGCTATGCTAATAGAACTGCCCTGCTTGAACTGCATAAATGTTTATTTTCAGTTTATAAACCTGACGAGTTGTTTAGTGATAGCTGAGTGAAATGTTATTCACTGAGCGAGTAGGCTCATACCTCTACTCAAAACATTTTCAGGTCAGCATCAGCATCAGGAATCAGAAGGATCGTTTCACCCTAACGCTTAGTCGATAGAAGGTTTGTTGCTAGTCTAGTTAGAGGTCTCTTAGTCCATTCCCCTCGATCCTTGGGACAAGGTGTGAGTGAGAGAGAGAATGTGTACACATATGTAAATTAATGTTATGCTTCCTTTATGTTAATCAATGTATTATGATGTAGACTTTGCTTGTATCTTCTATCAGTTTAATAGAGAAGTTTCTGCAGTTTGTTTAGTTCTTGCTTACAGCTTAAACTTGGTTATCAATTAAATGCTTTGGATTGTTTTAAAAGCGACGAGTAGGTTGAGTATGTGTAATTTCCACCTGTCATGCCTTAATTTCGTGGTTATTCTTAATGTGAAATTGGGGCGCGACAGTGACGATCCCACCTGGTAAAACAGGTTACCGACAACTACATGTTACGACTGGGAGGTCGTGATTCAGCAACAGTATGCATTAGCAGGAGGACAAACAGATCACCATATGTTTGTCCTCATATGGTGATCTGTTTGTCCTCCTGCTAATGCATACGTTGCTGAATCACGACCTCCCAGTCGTAACATGTAGTCGGTAACCTATTTTAGCAGGTGGTATCGTCACCTTAGTCCACTATATATGTACTAAGTTAGTGTTGTATGTAAATTCGGAGCTGTTGTTGTTATGCACTATATATGTGTTAGTCTGTCATGTTGTTATATGAATCTGAACCACTTGTATGTGTTGCACTTTATGTATTGTATCTGTATCCTGCTTCTCTTCATTGGGGCTTCTTCCTGCATATCCTGCATAGCTATGTGATGTTCGTCCTGCATATCCTTCTTCCTATATTTATTTTTCAAAGAGAATACATCAAATCAGAAAATGATATTGAAACATCAAATCAGAAAATGATATTGATATTAAAAAATTAAACATTTAGCTTCAATAAAAAAATATAAACATGCATGCCTCTAAAATTGTGATCTTTTATCAATTAACAATCCTTCATTGTGATCTCCGCGCACATATAAGTCATCATTAGCTTCAATATTTTCTGGAGTTGGCAATCCAACTGAGAATGGACTGGAGTCATCATATTTATCATAGTACTCTTCTTCATCTATAGGATCTTCAATGAACTGTCTTTTACCATGAAGAACAACCGACCATTTATCATTTGCAGGATCATCGATATAAAATACTTGTTTCGCATGTGATGCCAATATGAATGGTTCAGCCTTCTCGCCAATCTTTTCAAAGTTCACTAAAGTGAAACCCAATTCATCCACTATAACTCCTTTGGTGTTATCAACCCAATTACATTTGAAGAGCGGAATTCTGAAATTTATGTAGTCAAATTCCCATATCTCTTCAATGACACCGTAATATGACATTTTAGCTTCACGTGGACTCTTATCCTTTACACTTGCAAAAAACATATTCGATGCTTGAAGGGTGACCCCACTGTTTTGGACGACACTCTTATCATCTTGGCGCTTTGTGTAATATGTGAATCCATTAATGTCATACCCTTCATAAGACATAACAGTCAACTTTGGTTTAAAGGCGAGGCATTTGATAGTTTCAGTAATATCATCTGGTGTTTGAGACAGTTGATGTAAGACTTTATCTTCAAACCACTTAATAAAAGTCTTGTTATGCTCTCTAGCAAGCCACATTGTATTGGCTCGAGGATATTGTCTTTTGATGAAATTGGTATGTTCCTCGATATAAATGTTCACTTCGTCCATGTTGTGTAAAATATACAAATGACCTTGTTCCAACTGCTCACGGCTGATTACTTTCACACATGATCCCAAAATTCCTTTGCCAAATAGCTCGTCAATATTCTTGTCATTATCAGGAGTGTCATTACCACTGAGAAAGTCATTGCAGAAATCCATAACCTCTCTCGCCACATAACCTTCAATAATACTCCCTTCAGGCCGATAACGGTTTCGAACATCACCTTTAAAAACGCTCATGTATCGTTCAAAGGGATACATCCAATGCAAGAAAACTGAGCCCAAGATTTTCACTTCCCTAGTCAAGTGGACAACAAGATGTACCATGATATCAAAGAACGAAGGAGGGAAATACATCTCAAGCTGACATAGGGTAACAACCACTTCTCTTTGCAAATTATCGAGAGTCTCAGGGTCAATAACTTTGCTGCAGAGACTGTTGAAAAAGAAACAAAGTCTGGTGATTGCAAACCTTACATGCTTCGGCAATATAGATCGAATTGCCACGGGCAATATTTGTTGCATTAGAGTGTGACAATCATGAGATTTAAGTCCTATCAACTTCAGATCTTTCATTGATACCAATCTACGGATGTTGGATGGGTAACCATTTGGCACCTTAACATTTATCAAGCATTCACAAAAAGCTTTCTTCTCTTTTCTAGACAACGTGTAACATGCGGGAGGTAAGTATGTTCTTTTACTACCCATTTCACGTATTTATGTAAATTCTGACCTTATTCCCATTTCATGTAGGTCCAGTCTGGATTTTATCCCATCTTTAGTCTTACCTGGTATATTTAACAGAGTACCAATGATGCTATCACAGACATTTTTCTCAACGTGCATTACATCGATACAATGTCTGACTGTCAAAGAACTCCAATAAGGAAGATCCCAAAATATTGACTTCTTCTTAAATGAAGAATTGTCACTCCGTGTAGTACCTTGTGATCTCTTACCAAATTCATTGACAAAGTCTTTTATTCTTTCATAAAAAAACCTCCCCTGGTATAGGTTTAGGTGCATTGCGTTCCTCATTCAATCCATTGAATGCTTTGCGCTTCCTACGATACGGATGGAATTTTGGAAGAAACCTTCGATAACCGAGATATACATTCTTACCGCCATGTTTTAGTCTTGTTGAATTAGTGTTCTCTTCACATATAGGACACGCTTTAGCTCCTTTGACACTATATCCACATAAATTCCCATATGCTGGAAAGTCATTAATAGTGCAAAACAACATAGCATGCAAACGAAATGTCTCTTTTCGTGAAACATCATAGGTCATCACTGTTAGGTTTTAGGGGAGAAGAGAAGGCAGCGGAAACAAAAAATTTCTCCCCAACCCATACCGAGGAAATGCGTCAACGTCTATATAATAGGAAAGGATGGTTTGTGGAATCATACCTTGTCCCGAGGCTTGCTCGGCGACAATACCTCGCGCAATGCGCGGTCTTCAACTCCGGTCTTGGACGGTGTCTGTGCAGCTCCTGGTCGCACCGGGACTGACGACTCCTCCTCCTACCGGACTGTCGGATGACAGTTGTCCTCCTAAGCGGCAGTGTCCTCCCGCCTCTGTAGTAGTCCACACGGACCACCTGGAACTCCACTCTCCTTGTCCCACAAGGAAGTGGAAGGAGTCGCACCCTCATGTTGACGTACTAGTCGCCAACACACTCTCCTGCTACCAGTTGCAACTGCAGTTGTCCTTCCCTTGCTGCACCTCCCTTTTGCGGGAAGCACTTGCTCGGGATCTCTCACGGTTACCAAAACCAGAGAGAACGACAACTTCGCAAAGCAACCGGCTTGCATTGAGTTGTACTTTGAGAAGCCCCCAATACCCCTATATATATAGGTGGGTCATGGGACAGGATTCTCTGTGTCCGGCAATATGGGACTAAAGCAGGAGTAGAAGGGTTCGAGAATTTTCCACAAAAAGCAACCGGTTCGCAACTTGAAATGATCGGTTCACAACTGAACCGATCGGTTCGGCCATTGAGCCGATCGGTTGGACCTGAGCCGATCGTTTGGGGCACTCCAACCGATTGGTTGGTGCCCTGAACCGATCGGTTCATAGTCCTAATCCGGCTCAAAAAGACTTTCCTTGTTTCGTTCCCAATTGGTATCGAATACCAATGTTATTCCCAATCGAATTGGGCAATTTGAAACCAAAGGAAAATTCTTGCCGACATGACTTTTCCCAACTAGTCGGTTGCACCAGTTGAGTCGATCGGTTCAACCCTTGAACCGGTCGTTTCAACCTGGGCATGAGCCGATCGGCCTGGACACTCCAGTCGACCGGTTCATCACATGAACCGATCGGTTGGGAGCACAGGTTGGGCAAAATCAGTCAATTACGATTTCAATCAATCTGATACTCCAATCAATGCGTCCAACACCTTGAACCATACGATATTGAGCCATCGACTAATTGAGTGTTTAATTGAACTACTAAACTCCTTTAGTAATCAATCTAAACATTGCTTTGTGGACAAAACTCCTCTTCCAGGTTAAATCCTATGTGTGTGACCCTGCAGGTCCATTTCACGTTGGCAGTGAAAGTCCATAACACTTATGACTTCACAAGCAAAGAGCGGTGCCTAGTCACACATCAGTGCTACCCAAGTGAAAGTAGAAAGTTGGAGAACAACTTTCATCCTACAATCCGTGAATGGTGTTACAGTGAATGTATAATTCCTTTGTCACTGATATCCCGAATGAACTCAAGGCATGGAACAGTCATCCTGTCAACGTTCATTCACTTTCTTGATCTCAGAGTAGATTGAAGGAGATATGTATGACATCAATATCACATACTGATTCACACATGCGTGCGCACGCCTATCTCAATCCTACTCATCAAGTGGCCTTGGATATCAAACTCCCTTAGGAGGGACAAATCCCATATCTATCACTCACCCCTCAAAAGCCCCATGTGTCAAAGCCACCCAATCATCACCTTTATAACAACCCATGTTTCAGGACTGCGTTTGATGATGTCAAAGTGTGCCCAACGATAGGTGTTGAGTGCAGTGATTTCAGGTCTAAGAATCACACTCATCACCATCACTGTGAGTACTGACTGTGACTACCATCTTATGGTTCCATGTGTCAAACTCACGGTGGGTCTGTCTGGTACACTTGTTCTCTAACAAGTACCTATGTGTTTGGTTTGATATCTCTATATCATGACTAATGAGATTCTGTCATCAACCAACACCACAATCCAGTCTTGTGTGTCACTGCTGTCTATCTACCTTCCACAATGACATCCGACTAGGGACATAACAAGAATGTACAAACTCTTAGCATCCGTATGATCTCATCGTTCAGGTCCTTAACATGAAAGCATACGTCATTGAGTACTGTCATTCTCTAGACATTCAATATGTTCTATCACTATCTCATATGACTGAACCAGAATGAATTGGAAGCTTGCCTTTGATGTTTATCAAATCAATCTTAATGTATCCCACCAATCATCCCATGATTGGCTCTCAGGGCATACATACCAACAGACTCCCACTTGCACTGTGAGCCAATCACTCTTGAATCATATTCATAGTGATCTTCAAACATGTCCCACATGTCATTGTGCTCTAGTGCCAACATAGTGAGTAATGGCAACACCTTGCCAAAGTCAGTATAAATTGCATGTCTCTCATCTCTTCGATGTACGTCGCACGTATGAGATGGAGTTGTCGTAATATACGATCTAGTATTCCATTGCTAACCTTTAGCCACATTGCATGATCAAGGATTCCAGACTTGTCATCAATGAGTGTAATATAAGTTCATCTCATGAACTTTTAGATCCATATAGTATCCACTGTTGTTCTCTAACACACAGATACTCGGCATTTCCCTTTTAAATGGTTTTATTGGAACACTTCCAATTATCAACAAACTTTCACTTTTATACATCCTATGTATATTTTGCGATTAATTTTCTATACTTTCGGAAGTTCGCATCAATGTAACTCTTTACATCGAACTCTTCCTTATCTCCATAGAACTAGTACATCCCAAGTACTTATCAAGTTCTTATGGTATTCCAGTAACCCTTACTGGAAGTAGACAGACATCCATTCATCATGTCCTACATACGAGTTATCAGGATGAGCACATCATATTGACATGTCCTACATACAAGATGATGAATGCATTTTATTCTTGCCATGCAAGACAATGGGATGATTACATACATGATAGATCTATATCTATTCTTAGTGTTCCCATTCTTCATAAGAATTGGACACTTGGCCTTGGGATACTAATATCCATATAACATGGACAAGTTTTCTCCCACTGAATATGTGCATACTGAACCCTTCAGTACAGATTGCCAATGTATGCTCTCTCTTTTCCAGGTCAAGAGATTTGTCGAGAACTATCTCTATAGATCTCTATTCCTATCACATAGGAAACATCTCTATCTTCCTTAAAGATAATTTCCACTTTTGGATTTCCATTCTAGAACAATTCCATTTCACATCAATATGTGGAATGTGAATACGCTCCCACTAAATCACAGATCCCGTCTTTATCTTTGACATATCAGTCAAACCCTTTGACTATATCATCAAAGTAAAGATCCAATTTTGAGTTGCTTGTACTCAATCAATCACATTGATTAGTCCATTGTAACTTATAGACTTCATTTGCATTAATGGATTCATAAACCTTATAGGCTGTGTCACGTACACATCCTGATTTTATTCCTCAAAGGAATGCGGTTTTAGTATCCATATGCCAAATGTCTTAGTCATTAAGTTGCAATCAACAAGCATCATCCTTCTCAAAATGTTATCCATGTGTCTTAACACTTAAGACTTATTTGCACTTATGGATATGATCCAATGAGTGCTACCATCAAGGTCATACATTATGGTTCACACGGATGTCATTTAGGATGTAATGGTTTTATACCATAACTCAAAATCTGATTCCTCATATTCATCTAGATAGTTGACTCATCATATGAACAACTCATCACATAGATAATTGAGGTGTATCTGTCAAGAATATAAGAATTCACAACTCCTTGTGATTCTTAATGTCCTTTATTAGTGTGGGGTATCCTTTTATTAAGAAGAATTTAGTTATTTGATAATCATTCTCTAACTCCTTAGAGTATGATTCCTTCTTGATTTAGACATCACCATGCCTTAATCATGAGTTCACTATGATACATTATCATAATCACTCGTAAGGATCTCAAACATTTGGTTCAAGTGTTTCATTCATCGATCTTATCAAGAATTAACAATTTACTAAATTTGTACTTCATCTATGATAATCTTGAACACTTCAAGATATTCATATTGGTATTTCTCTAAACACCATTTGAAGTATTAGCATTTGTTCCAATAGGTATGTAAATACATCACATGTATTATATCTAATAGGATAATCACTCTCCCACTATATTAGTGAAGATTGATTAATCATGTCCAAGATATTCATGTCTCTTACTGGTTCTCTAACCAAAAGAGTCTAGATTTATCCATCATATGGAAACTAGAAATGAATTTCTCATGATTAATGCTAATTTCATTGTTTGAGTTATCTATAACTTTTAGGTATCATTTTATCTTATGCATATCAAATACCACAAGATAAGCAAGGCATTGCCACAAAGATCATATCTTTAAGATCGAAACATCAACTTTATTAATTGCCATCATTGTCATACAATATGCAATAATAAAGTGTTTCTATCTATTGGCAATATATGAAATAGCAGTTCTCAACTCTATTTCGTGCCCTTTTAGGCTGAAATAAACTGAAAGGTACTCCTATCTATGGCAGCAACACTTGCTCCAATGATAGGTACTTCTTTCTTGGTCCTTTCACAAAGGCCATCACTTCTTTGCGGATATTGCATATCATATATGACATATCCATATCTTGGTATCATATACCTCAAATAAAGAAGCAGTTCATTTCATGATACCTTAGGTGGAGATTTCCATCCCCTCCTTCATCTTCTTTTGTTCTTCCAGATATAGAGGGCAATCCCTCATACACCCTTTCCCCATGTGCCTTAAGGTTGAAGACGGCTTGGATTGCTAGCTAGCATCAGAACACTTCTTTGCTTTGCCCTTGTCCTTGCCCTTAAGACTTACCTTTTCTTTGATCACATCAAAGATTATGGTTTGTCTTTCTTCATCTTTGCCTCTACTATCCTCAACATGTCTAACAACTCTGTCAACGCTTGTCAAAGTTGTTCATGTTGTAGCTTATCATGAATTGTATGATTCTCGCAACATTTGCAGTATCATACCAATAGCCAATCCTTGGCTCAGAGGGAATCCTTCTCAGTCAGGTTTTCCACATACCCAATCACATTGAGTGTGTGAATCCCTTACTGGATCTCCTTCTGTCATGACATACTAGGACATTGTCTTAGAGACATCGTATGTCTCATGTTGTCTCTGCAACTCACAGTTCAGAGAACACAACATCAAACACTCCTCATCAATGTCTTTCTCAGTATGCTTCCATAAGCATACTTTCAGCCATTTATGTGGTGGGATCGAGTTTATCTGGTTCTGGTATAACTAGGACTTGGAGCTTTCACTCTTTGAGAACACTTCTCACCATCCTAACCAGTCGTGGAATTATTCCCATTTAATTTGTTGGTCTCAAAGACCGATTGCAAATAAAGTGATTTGTTGATTAACCATTTATTTTAACAAAAGGAAATATATGCAATTTTAGTCCAAAAACTCATTTTTGACTTGTTTGATTGATTTGAAAAGTTGACGATAAAATTAGGCCTTTAATTAATTATCGCTCCTACTATTTTACTTCAAATTGATAGCCCTCACCATCAATTCGGAAGATTGCAGCGTACAACCTTCTAGTGGGCAAGATCCTGAAATCCTCTAAGCCACGGACCAGCTAGGGCTGTCACCCACAACATAGATCTCTCAGGTAGGCAACTTTTGCCAATTGCATCATATGCAACTCTTGATAAGATGTCATATACAACTCCTTGCAATGATCATCTCCATGCATCAAGGTACTAGATCCCATCTAGATCACCTTGTTAAGTCCGACCCAAAGCAAACACGATGAATATGCACCCTGCTAGGGCAGACCCACACATTCATCCTTCACGCTTCCACGAGGTAGACGGTGCACCATGCTAGGGCGTGCCCACACTTGGTCGAACAAGCTTTTCACGTGTGTCGCATTTGGAAGGCATCTAAAACTTAATATTTTAATGAGGGATTTGGTTTTATATATATATACATATCCAATCACCACAATACATAATATGTATCATATACATGCTATATCCCACAGAAAACATGCACAAACGATAAAAAGTGATGATTATAGCCATCCTAATGTGATTCCTCGATCCAAGAGGAATCACGATCATCTAGGTCTACATCATATGCAACCTGTACAAGATGAACTTCTGTGCCTTGCCTTTCGAGTTGATTAACTCATCTCATGAATGATCTGTACTCTCCAACCGGTCGTCTGGGTGCCACCAGCCGATCGGTTGGCTCCTCCAACCGATTGGTTCGCCTGGTCATCGTGCATCTCGTCATGTCCGCCACCCGCTCGTCTCGCTCCTCGAACCGGTCATCAACCGATCGGTTCACTCCTTGAACCGACCGTCTGGAACATCAACCGATCGGTTCACGCCTTGAACTGATCGTCTGAGCAGTCGTCTTGATGTCCGCCGGTCTTCGACATAACAGGAAATAAAAATCTATCATATTTATTACATTGCTTCAAAAAGGGAAACCCCGAGTTACATTCGGGGGGAGCAAAGGTAGGAAAGAATCTCGAATTTATTTCGAGTTACATCAGGAATAAGAGAGGGAAGATCAGTGCGCAGACCGAGATGCAAGCAACCACAAACAACCACACACAGATAGGGGTTTATAGGCCATAATCACGCTACACACATCCACCACAAAACTCGTTTAAGGGCGACACGTATCGAGTGAATTAATAATACATATCATATATGTAATTAGGGATTTGTGGATTTAGGATTGGACATGCATAAAGCCGATATTATTCGCATCGCATGCAATAAATAAAGACGACAAACCAAAATCGATCATCGATATTCCTAAAATATAGAGCAGTTGACGTGGCTCTGATACCACTGTTAGGTTTTAGGGGAGAAGAGAAGGCAGCGGAAACAAAAATTTTCTCCCCAACCCATACCGAGGAAACGCGTCAACGTCTATATAATAAGAAAGGATGGTTTGTGGAATCATACCTTGTCCCGAGGCTTGCTCGGCGACAATATCTCGCGTAATGCGCGGTCTTCAACTCCGGTCTTGGATGGTGTCTGTGCAGCTCCTGGTCGCACCGGGACTGACGACTCCTCCTCCTACCGGACTGTCGGATGACAGTTGTCCTCCTAAGCGGCAGTGTCTTCCCGCCTCTGTAGTAGTCCACACGGACCACCTGGAACTCCACTCTCCTTGTCCCACAAGGAAGTGGAAGGAGTCGCACCCTCCTGTTGACGTACTAGTCGCCAACACACTCTCCTGCTACCAGTTGCAACTGCAGTTGTCCTTCCCTTGCTGCACCTCCCTTTTGCGGGAAGCACTTGCTCGGGATCTCTCACGGTTACCAAAACCAGAGAGAACGACAACTTCGCAAAGCAACCGGCTTGCATTGAGTTGTACTTTGAGAAGCCCCCAATACCCATATATATATAGGCGGGTCATGGGACAGGGTTCTCTGTGTCCGACAATATGGGACTAAAGCAGGAGTAGAAGGGTTCGAGAATTTTCCACAAAAAGCAACCGGTTCGCAACTTGAAATGATCGGTTCACAACTGAACCGATCGGTTCGGCCATTGAGCTGATCGGTTGGACCTGACCCGATCGTTTGGGGCACTCCAACCGATCGGTTGGTGCCCTGAACCGATCGGTTCATAGTCCTAATCCGGCTCAAAAAGACTTTCCTTGTTTCGTTCCCAATTGGTATCGAATACCAATGTTATTCCCAATCGAATTGGGCAATTTGAAACCAAAGGAAAATTCTTGCCGACATGACTTTTCCCAACTGGTCGGTTGCACCAGTTGAGCCGATCGGTTCAACCCTTGAACCGGTCGTTTCAACCTGGGCATGAGCCGATCGGCCTGGACACTCCAGCCGACCGGTTCATCACATGAACCGATCGGTTGGGAGCACAGGTTGGGCAAAATTAGTCAATTGCGATTTCAATCAATCTGATACTCCAATCAATGCGTCCAACACCTTGAACCATACGATATTGAGCCATCGACTGATTGAGTGTTTAATTGAACTACTAAACTCCTTTAGTAATCAATCTAAACATTGCTTTGTGGACAAAACTCCTCTTCCAGGTTAAATCCTATGTGTGTGACCCTGCAGGTCCATTTTACGTTGGCAGTGAAAGTCCATAACACTTATGACTTCACAAGCAAAGAGCGGTGCCTAGTCACACATCAGTGCTACCCAAGTGAAAGTAGAAAGTTGGAGAACAACTTTCATCCTACAATCCGTGAATGGTGTTACAGTGAATGTATAATTCCTTTGTCACTGATATCCCGAATGAACTCAAGGCATGGAACAGTCATCCTGTCAACGTTCATTCACTTTCTTGATCTCAGAGTAGATTGAAGGAGATATGTATGACATCAATATCACATACTGATTCACACATGCGTGCGCACGCCTATCTCAATCCTACTCATCAAGTGGCCTTGGATATCAAACTCCCTTAGGAGGGACAAATCCCATATCTATCACTCACCCCTCAAAAGCCCCATGTGTCAAAGCCACCCAATCATCACCTTTATAACAACCCATGTTTCAGGACTGCGTTTGATGATGTCAAAGTGTGCCCAACGACATGTGTTGAGTGCAGTGATTTCAGGTCTAAGAATCACACTCACCACCATCACTGTGAGTACTGACTGTGACTACCATCTTATGGTTCCATGTGTCAAACTCACGGTGGGTCTGTCCGGTACACTTGTTCTCTAACAAGTACCTATGTGTTTGGTTTGATATCTCTATATCATGACTAATGAGATTCTGTCATCAACCAACACCACAATCCAGTCTTGTGTGTCATTGTTGTCTATCTACCTTCCACAATGACATCCGACTAGGGACATAACAAGAATGTACAAACTCTTAGCATCCATATGATCTCATCGTTCAGGTCCTTAACATGAAAGCATACGTCATTGAGTACTGTCATTCTCTAGACATTCAATCTGTTCTATCACTATCTCATATGACTGAACCAAAATGAATTGGAAGCTTTCCTTTGATGTTTATCAAATCAATCTTAATGTATCCCACCAATCATCCCATGATTGGCTCTCAGGGCATACATACCAACAATCACACCTTCACCCCAGAGTTTCTTTAAGTTATCAATCAGAGGTTCAAGATAAACATCGATGTCATTTCCAGGTTGTTTAGGGCCCGATATCAACAATGACAGCATTACGTACTTATTTTTCATACACAGCCAGGGAGGAAGATTGTATATAACAAGCATGACTGGCCAATTGTTATGTTGGCTGCTCAATGTCCCGTACGGATTCATCCCGTCTGTACAAAGCCCAAGTCTTAGATTCCTGACTTCTTCACCAAATTCAGGGTACAATACATCAATCTTCTTCCACTGTGGGGAATCAGACGCATGTCGTAGGATCCCATCATTATTTTTCTTAACATCTGCATGCCACCTCAAATTCTTCGCATCTATCGGATTGGCAAACAAGCGTTGAAACCATGATATTATAGGTAGATACCACATCACCTTGGCAGGAGAACCAGTTTTGGACTCCCCCGAAGTCGTCAATTTATACCGTGACGCACCACATTTTGGACAATCTTTCAAATCTGCATAGTCCTTTTGAAATAATACACAATCATTAGGGCATGCGTGTATCTTCTTGGCATCCATTCTCATTGGGCACAACAATTTCTTTACCTGGTATATTGAGATTGGCAGCTCGTTTCCTTCAGGAAGCATTTCTTTCAACAAAGACAGCAATGACGTGAAGCTTTTGTCGCTCCATCTATTATTAGCTTTCAACTTATACAATCTCAACACAGCGTTAAGCTTCATAAACTTAGTACAGCCTGTGTATAACGGCATCTCAGCATCATGCACAATGTTTCTAAAAATGGGAGGTGGATCAGTGTGCTCTACCCCACAACTATCTAGCATCGCATCAACGATGTCTACTGGAACTGGTTCATTCACATCTACGTCATCGTAGGCAATTTCTTCTTCCATACAAGCACTGCTATCGACATCCACTGGTTTCGGGTTTGAAATCTCTCCATGCCAGTGCCATTCTGTATAGCCTTGTATAATCCCGTTGCACATGACATGAGTCATGATTTCGTCACCAGTGTTGACTTTCAAGTTGTTGCCGCAATGTCTACATGGACAGTAGAACCTATCTCCAGGTTGTTTCCTATGTTCCTTGGCAAATTTAAAGAACTGGTGAAGACCAGAAATAAACTCTGGGGTGCAGCGATTGCGAATGGACATCCATGATCTATCCATTCTATGATCAAAGAGAAAACAAGTATATATTAAGACAAGATTAGGGTCTAGGGTTAACAAATACATGTGATGTCATTATTATATATAATAAATGTGTACCACCTATCCATTCTTGAACACCTAATCTCACTAGTAAGTGTATAATGTGTATTGGGTTTTCAAGAAAATTTCGGCATCATTTCCCTGTTGTTCTCCAAGTACATATGTACTTAGAGAACAAACGGGGAAATGCTGTCAAATTTTCTTGAAAACCCAATACACATTATACACTTACATCCTAAGCGAGATTAGGTGTTCAAGAACAGTCCCAAACCGGGGACTATCCAAGATTTACTCCTAATGAGTAAATCTTGGACGGGTTTCTAGGCCAACAAATAATGTATTGTCATTCTTATACCTAAAATCCTAGTTCTTCAAGTTAGGGTGATTATTGATGTCTTTAAAATAGTATGTCATATTAAAATAGACTAAACAATATGAGAAAATAGTAGTGTAATCATGCAAATGGGAACATTCATGGGAACACACACTTCAGTTATAAGCATTCATGTAGCAACTTTCAGTTCCATTCATGGGAACACACACTTCAGTTATAACAATAACTAAACAAAGGGGTTGGTGTACCCCTAAACATGCGCATAATTAAAAAAACTATTAATACAGACAAGTCTAGATAGATAGACAACTAAATACTACACCAACATGGTCATGCATGCATCAGTAACTTCTTTTTGATGATGAAGTTGTGCCACGAAGCTCCTCACTGTATTTAGACAAATCTGAACTGACAGGGGCCTCAGATTTAGATTCCTCATAGATGATATTCGACGTCGTGCGCTCATACCGCAGAAGATGATCGGGGGTCTCGCAGTTGCTGTTGGTTATCCAAACTTTGATGGAATTATGGCCAACTGGACGGAGAAAAAGCCTGTTCCAACGGACCACATACAGCTCTCCAATCCAATCACGCCAACCGGATTTTGATACAAGATTTCCCGCCAAATCATACTCAACCTCGATAACATGTGAATAATTACCAAAAGTTAGGGTCACTTTACCAGGCATGTAGTGTCTTCCTTTTAGAAAACGCCAATGTTTGGGTATGACCAATTGGTTTAAGGAACGATCATCTAGGATGATGTCCAATTGTTCTTCAATAGGGAACGTTAACATTGACATAGAGGCCCAGTTCATAGTGACTGTTATGGGTGGACAGAGACTGCACAATATTAGTATTAACAAAGTGTAAGTACATATAACGATGTTATATATTTTCAGAAAAAGTTGTATAACATCAGTTAACCTTTTATTGCTTGTCATAACCAACTTTATTGTGGTAGACATGATAGCTTGAAAAGAAGTCTACAAATGTACTTAGAGAACAAACGAGGAAATGCTCCTAATGAGTAAATCTTGGACGGGTTTCTAGGTGCTTACTAAAATAGAATCATTATATGGAACTAATCCTACATTATACACATACTTTTCCTGAGTAAGATAATGTGCACTTCATGGAATTATTAAGATCTGAATATATATAAGTTGTTTCTACCTACTTTGATGGGATTTTATAACATTCGAGTCTTCCATTTATAACATTAAGATCTGAATATATATAAGAATCCCATTTGTTACACACGATTGAGAATCTTTCACGATACAAGAAAAATACACTAACTAGATATTCATTTAGGTGTTAGACATCAATATGTGTATGAGCCCTAATTAAAACTGATTCTCATAAGAAGTAAATAAATTTAAAAAAAAATGCCCAGCAGTAGGGCGGCACCTTGAGGGAAGACGAGCAGAGGAAGAAGAAGAAGGCAGGGCGGGCACCTTGAGGGAAGAGGAGCAGCGGCCGAGGCAAAGTCCTAGCAGCTTCCGGCGGCGAAGAGAGGAGCGGCAGAGAGGGCGGCGAGGCTAGGAGACCTAGCTGCTACCGGCGACGGCGGAGAAGAGGTCGGCGGGCGGAGAAGAGGCCGGCGGGCGGAGGAGAGGCCGACGGCGGAGGAGAGGCCGGCAGGCGGAGAGGGAGGCCGGCGGGCGGGCGGAGAGGGAGGCCGACTGCTTCTCGCTCGACGGCGACGAGCGGCGAGCACGGAGGAAGGAGCGGCGGCGGCAGGGAGCAAGGGAAATCGCCGGAGCTAGGGAAATCGGGAACGAAATAGGGAAATGGGAAGAATCGTTCAGGCAGGGTGAGCTATTAAGTTGAAAATACGTGTCGGTTATTTAAAACACCGACACCTAAACCAACAGTGTCGGTTCTTTGCCACAAACCGACAACTATACTAGATTATAGTCGTCGGTTTTTGATTAAACGACAATCGACAACTATTCCTATCTCACGAATACCCTTTAGTCGTTGGTTATTTAGTTACGAACCGACGCAATATGTAAAATATTGGAGCCAATTTTTTCGCTAGAATTTTGGGTTTGGCGGTTGATTTTAGGTGTCGGTTTTTATTAATTAACCGACACTTAATAAAAGCGGTACCCGTGTCTGGTCGACCTTCACGGATTGGATGTCGGTTTCTGTTCAAAACCGACACAGTAGGGTTTATGTGTCGGTTTTTGTATACAACCGACACCTTGAAAAGTGACTTTATAAGCCATTTCTGTAGTAGTGGGTATAAAAAGTAGATATCCGGTATTTTTATTAGGGTGAGCAGATCACTGTTGTTAAAAAAAATTGTGTACCTATTCACGCCAATTTCACCGTCAAGCTGCGTCTTAGCAAACAGCAGAAAATGAACCAGAATGGTTTCGATTACGTCAAACCAAATCAATATGTTATAGTTCCTATTCGAACCTTTTGATTTCCTGTTTCAGAATTCACGATGTGAAATAGTTTCTCAACCAGACATGCCCTAAGAGATAAAGGGCACGTTTGGTTTAACGGAGTTGGCCGTATTGGATTGTATTTCTTGATCCAGTAATACAAATAATAAGTTTGGTTTGTTGGAGCAGGAGAAAACAATGAATCCAGCAGTTTCGTGATATACTGTGAATGTTGGATGACATTTTCCTTCTCAAAACGGCGGGACGCCGGCATCCAGCTAGAGCTAACACTAGTCCCTCCGCCGAGACAAGTTGTCAATAGTTGGCTTTTTGCTTTTCAGATGGCTGCTATACGGAACCTTTTTGGTTTTCCGTCTGCTGCTGCTGCGAACTAATAAAAGCCCAAAAATCGTCAGACGTATCCCGTGCAAGGAATACATTTCACCAAACATAAACTTCAACTTCTTAAATCCTAGTCTATTTACAATACTGAATTGATTAAATGCAGGAGACTCAAGAATCCAACCGAATCCATTAAAGCAAACGTGCCCAAAGTCAAATAGTCAATCGGGCTAGGGTTCACTTTTGAAACTAGCATCCTGAGCGTGAACTTCCAGGCGCTATTGCGTCGTTTCCAATCCTCAATTTATGTTGATGCTAAATGATCCCGTTTTTAGTATCTTTTATCATTTCGTGTACTATATATCAGTAAAAGAATTACTGCGTCGGTTATAGCATATCCTCATTCCTAGCCGTGTTCACCGACAAGCTTGAGAAAACAAAAAGAAAAAGGGTTACAACTAAAGCTGGCCGACGCCCAAACACCACCAAACATTGCTTTCGAAACACTGAAAATCTGCTTTGCGAACAAACCGAGAGAGTCTTTTTATGTCAGTTGACACCAGTTATCATTGCAAACTAAACCTGGGAGGTTCACGCGTTATGTCACGTTGTTACGGGGGGGGGGGGGGGGGGGGGGGGGGGGCACATCATCAGTATTCTATTCCATCGCGTCCAAGGGTAAAAGGAATCGGCGAAAAAACGAAAAGCATATACACCGATTTCGCAAAAATAAAACTACTCCCTGATACTGCAAGGGCGGCAGGCAAGCAGCTCTGCCGTCCCCACCCCAAACAAGCCAATGTTGCCTGCTCCCTCGCCGCTTTGAGGACAAACACGATGTTACTAGGAGGGCTGACCGTGGGCTTCGGGCAGACTGGATAATAGTATGCTCTAGCCTAAACAGAATTGTTAACAGGTCTCAAGCCACATTGTCTGTTTGCAAAAATGCAAGTCTATATCAGACCTATCAAACGAATTTAGGTTGGCTTTGGTTTTATCTAAGTTACAATCTCGAATTAACAAGTGTCCAGGCAGATATATACATAAATTAATGTAATGACGAAACATTATCCTACAATATAGTAGGCCTTAGTCTATGTTATCGTAGGCCTCAATCTAAATCTGGATTGGTAAAACAGATTATAAACCATGTTTAGGCCATGATAGTGTCCAAAAATGCCAGCCCATATTTCACTCATTAAACAAGCCTAAGTTCCTAGGTTGGATCTCGGATTGCTTCATGTTGAATTGTTCGTGTAGGGAAGTGCATATAATTATAAGGTCGAAGAAAGAAGATCGAAGTGTAGGCTACTGGAATAAGAAGAGGAGGGCCTACTGTTGGTAGCAGCGTGGAGACGGAGGCGACGGTGTGAGGAGAAGGGCACCGAGCACACTAGCGGCAGGAGAAGCTAGGGCGTCGAGCACACCAGCGGCGGGAGAAGGGAGCCGAGCAGAGAAGGAAAAGCGTCGGCGACGAGCAGAACTAGAGAAGTAGCAGCAGGTAGCGGCGACGGCGAGCAGCAGCAGCGGCGGCGCGGAGGCAAGGGTCGACGGCGGCGACGCAGCAAGGGTCGGGAGTAGCAAAATTCGATCGATAAAATAGAAGAAAGGGGAAGAGTACTTTGCGCGGGGGCTATTAAGTTACTAAAAGACGTCGGTTATCTATAACAACCGACACCTTTATTATTAAGCATCGGTTATCCCAATAAAATCGACGTCAATTTATCCTAAAAAAATTTGGCAGGTAGGGCGCGTGAACCCTTATCAACATCGGTTATTCCACGACAACCGACGTCCATATGGTAAAATTTGTGCGCAATTTTTATCTTCTTTAGGCGTCGGTTATTAGGTAAAACACCGACGTTGTATGTTACACTTTGGGTCAATTTTTTTCGCTCAAAAAAATTGGATTTTGCGGGCTATTTTAGACGTCGGTTTCGTTTCTTCGACCGACGCTGAATAAAAAGTGATACTCGTATATGGCTGGTCTTCAAATATGCCATCGGTTTTCCTTAATAGCCGACGTGTAATGTTTATCAGCGTCGATTTTGTTAAATAACTAACGCCCCGAAAAACAACGTTGAACGTTGTTTCTGTAGCAGTGTTACTCTTTTGGAAAATTTGTAGGTACCTATATCATTTAAAGCAGATAGAAATTATATGAAATAAATGTTATATATGATTGTAACAGTGGCCACCTATGGGGTTGTGAAATGGTGGAACAAACAAAAGGCACATGGCATCTTTAGGGGGGGTCAAGAAGTGGGAGAATGCAACGACCCATTTTCAATCAAACTTAATCCTACATTAATTCCTATAATAATTATATAATCTCTTTCTTATATGTGATAGTTGGAAACTCTAGTTTGTATAATGGGATATGTGTGAATGAATTAAAGTGATGAAATCCTAATTTATGACGCGCCACCGCCACAAGAATGAATTTACACAAACCAAAACATCGATTAAAACATGACAATTATGATTACCAAAAATGTGTGACATAACAACATGAGTTGAAAATTTTGAATCTGCCATAGAGAAAAAATATCAACAAGGTTTTTTGGATTTCTACATTCTACATGTTATGTACAACATATGGATTAATGACTTCAATCACACTTGCATACAAAAGGGAAGACATGTACAACATTACAAGACATACATGCTAAATTTCTAAGTTAAAGATATAAAATAAAAAAACTTTCTATCTAGACCTAAGAGTACATGGACGATATATTCTAGAACTAACTACTTTCAACACACAAACATCACCTACCCCCAAGTGACCCCTCAAACTTCACCTACCTCCAAGTGACAAATGGCCTTCAAAAAAAACAAATCTTCTTCGCCTAATATGGGTTGTTTTTCTAGTCACCTAAAAAGATGTGAAAGTCCACCATCTGAGACCCCCAGTTCCAACAATATAATATAACAGAGCGGGCAATTCAGCTTAACAGTTACTACTTTCAATAGTTTCAATAATTGAGTTATAATATTCAGCTTAACCGAGCGTGCAATTCAACAAGAAGGAAACCTAAATCATGTACATACATGATTCATTCACATAAATGTACAAAGTATAAATCACATTATATATTTATACAAATTAAAGCATATCACTGTGCATCCATATTATTTATTAATTAAACCTAAACAAATACACTACACACCTGAATTATATATTTTGTTATGACATGAGCAGTTTGAGTATCACCACTTAAACTACTAACTAGCCTCTATGAAGTCTCTCTAGCTATATATGCAAGATCTAAGGATATCTGGCAAACACCTCAGGTGGAATTGAGAGTAACAAAAGATCCACATATTAGAAGTATGTCTTGTATATATAAGCCATGATACCAACCACAGGGTATAAAATCTAACAAATATTGATAAACAATTGTAACCTCTTTCATTCAAATATCGCTGCAACATCACTAAAAACTGAGTTGCATCAACATTTAAAGATGTAAGGGCATACCAATCCTAATTTGGTCAAAATTCCCCTGTGTGTAAATGATCATCGGGGAAGCTGACATTGTGGCAACCTACCACGCTAAACGAGATTACTCAAAAGCAAAATGTCAATCAAACACTAATCAAGCATATTATCATAATGTTACATAATTAAAATCAAAATGGACTCTTTAAACATGCCATAGAACATTTACACATAGGTCCATCATCTTACATATATGAAAAACAATATTAGATATCTTTCGATTTGTTATGTAATCTCAGCCACAACATGTTACACAAAAATATATCGTCCACATATTTACAACATGTACAAAAAACAAATACACTACCAAAAATCTCGAGTCATTGTACATCATGTACATATCTTTTTCACTCGGACCTGAGAGTACATGGATGCCTCTAGGACTCACTAAACAAACCACCAACATTCTTCCTCTATAGATGTCCAAACTTCTCCTCCTTGCTACCATGGGTCTAATGGTGCTGGTGATGATCACCTAAAAGGATATGGTGGCCCACGAGGTGAGACCTATGTCCCACTAAGCGATGTAACTTCTAAAAGCATTTATTGCTTACATAAGGATTATGTACTTTAAACAAATAAAGCATATAATTTTATAAAGTTGAAAGACTATAACTTACACACACAAAACATGCATAGCTAGAGTCATAAGCATAGTTGATTTTTCTTACTGCACTATAAATCATATATAGATTAAAAGAAACAAAGCAATGATCATCATCCAATGTGAGTCGCCAAGTGACCCTAACAGATATGCTACACGGCTAGTTTACATATTTTATTAAGCCTTGGATAGTTTGAGGCGTACCACTCAAACTACTAGTTGACTATTGAGAAGTCACAATCATCCCTGTATAAGATCTAAGATGTCGAGAATCTTAAGATCTCTTCTCCTTGGTCAGTATGAGTAACAAATGTAGTGGCACATCGTCCCAACTACTAACACAACCTAGTTTGTCCTGGGTACATAGACCACCACTAGAAATTAGGGTACAAACCCTCAAAATCTGAGTTACGGCCATAGTCACTCTCAACACATATCAACTCTAAAACATGGCCTCAACCTCTCTCTAAAACCTTAAAATCTAGATGACAGAGACATGCCCTCCTTGTACTCCCATATACTCAACAGTATATGACTCTCAGCTCCTCTTAGGGTTACCCATTTCACTATCCAACAAGTTCTGACATTTAATTAGTTCTATGGTCTCAGGGTGCTACATGATTAGGGTTACACTTGATTAATTATGTTGTTTAAGTATTTTTACTACATTATTCAAGTTGCATACAAAATTCTATAGTATGCGTACAAAAATAAATTGTATAATACAACTTCAGAATATATAAAACATATGAAACATGTCCCATGTCATTTCATCATGGTATATTCCATCACTCTTGGCCCTATAGAGGCCTAAGCATCAAACTAGGACACATAACAACCCAAACTATCATTTAGAAAAATAGTAATAAATTCTTATAGGAACATCATTATCATCCAAGATTTTGCATAGGGTTTAGTCAGAAACAAGAGTTCACCACCAAATTTCAGCATAAATGTCCATCGGATGTAAGATTTATGGCATTTGCAAGAACTAGGCATTGACATGACCAAAACCTAGCATAATGAGCTACTTTTAGTATTATGATTTCATCCAACTATCATTTCAGTACCAAAACGGTAATAAAAGAATTAAAACCATCATTGTTTAACCACTATATAATAAGGTTTAAAGTTTGGGTTGTGATAATGTGTCGAAGTACACTACAATCACTAAGATATTAATCTTAGAGTTTATTTTTTTTTTATTGTCCAATTAAGGCTAGTATAGAGGGGTCGATCCCACATGACAACATTTTTAAGATGGTAGACTCTAATCCCAATTTGTTTTCATTTGAACTTTTATTTCTTTTTGGTATTTTTATTTAGGGAACAAGAAAAAAAATGAGATTTGGGTTGGATGGTTTATGCTAGAACAGGAAATACAATGCAAAAGTAAAGGTTACACTATCACAAGAAAAAAGAGAGATTGTTAGCATAATAAAAATATTGAGAATGGAAAATTTAGAACTTAGAAGAAATGGATCAAACGATGTTTATGGAATGGTTGAATTCATATTTAAGGAATATCGAGGCTTTTAGGAGTTTTCACCACCTTAGCCTAGGTGAGAATGAACCAAATGTTTAAAACAACAAAACAAATGAAGGTATGTGAATTAAATAAATCCACAAAAGATGAACTCCACATGAGCCCATTGGTCTTGGTGCTCATATTTCTTAGTTCATCATCTAAAAAGAAATAAATCCATAGTCATTTCAAAATCTTTATGTGATTTGATTTTATCGTTCTAAATCTCAATTTCCATGGTCATTTCTGTCGGAATTAACATTAGATCTAATCGAGTAATTACTTCGATAGATCATCGATTTCCAAACCAAAAAGGCTTCTAATAAGAGTCGTCTTTAAAACTTAGTTCGATTCAAACCATGGCTAAGGGGCCCTTCTCCTTTTGCCTTGATAGAGAAACTACTCTCATGATTGTGGAGTAGAGGGATGTAGAGGAAGAAAATATTCTAGCCATAGTCTAGACTTAGAAAGGAATTCAATCCTTAGGCTAGATATTGTTAAATGGCTGAATCCTTAGACTAGAGACTGTTAAATGGCTGAATCTTTAGTCCCTTGCTCCAGAGTTAAAGAACGGGGAGAAGAAGAAGAACTAGATCTAACAATCAATCAAAAGTAGAGGAAGGCCGGAAAACAATCTAAAAGAAATTTAACTTTGAGAATGAATAAATGATCTGTATTGCTAATCCGAATAATTTCGTACAAAAGATGATGCATTGTGATGGGGAACAAATGATCGTTATTGTTTCAAACCTGACCATCAATACAAATCACTAATACATAACGGGGATACAGTGTTGGTTAAATTTGTAAGAGAAACCTACGGTGTTACTTTTTAGGCTGTGTTAGGGTCAGCAACCGTCGTAGTTAACACACCTGAAAAAATGTGGTTGTGCTTTCTTTTTGTCGTCGGTCACTTCGTAAGGAAACTGATACTATATATCACCCGCAAAAATGGAATTTTGTCCAACATTTTTAGGATCATTTCATTTTCCACCAAAAAACTTATATCGTCGGTTCATTTCTTAAAAATTGACGGAAAAAGATGTGCATGTGTCATCTGGCCTGTGGGAATGAATTGACATTTACCTTCGATTCGTTACAAAGATGTTCACGCCAAGTGTCCCAACGAATGTTTTCACATATCAAGGATCTAGGACGCTATCTTGATGTGGCTGATTCGAACACCATAAAAATATTCTAGAATCTATTGAGAGAGAATCGACTACTGTATTTCCTTTTGTCAAAGAATCAACCGTCGAATATGTCTAACTAACCCAAGTTTTGAGTTTGCATAATGGAAATTTTTGTAAAGAAGATTAACTAACACGTCAAAGTAGATTTGTATCAGCTCTAGTGTGTCAATGCCTCAATCCCTATGATAATAAGATCAATAAATTATGAGCCTCATATAAGGCATGCCTACGACAATTGATTTACATGAGTCCACCTAAAATTTTATTATGTACAATTATTATGAAGTGATATTATTTATGCCTTTATTTTCTTTGATTTGAGATTTTGTAAACCAAGCATGTGGAGTATGTGACACATTTACATGCCTGAAATAGACTCATGACAATAAGTATATAATGGTCTAGTGGTCATTGTACTATGAGATTAAACAACCTGGCGTTGGGGTCAATGCCTTCCTCTTCATGGAAGCATCGGGATCCTTGGTTAAGTGTTACGCTCTCAAAATGTTCGTTGACATTTGCATCATTTCAAAAAGAGAACATCTTTCACTATTTTAGTGTGTTGTGCGCCCTCAAATTACCTATTTAGTCGTTGTTTACCACCATAGACAAAACAGATAAAATAGAACATGCATTAATGAGGCTGTATGGAGATTTTATATAAACAAAATAGATAAAAGAGACCATTCATTAACGAGGCTACATGGAGATTTTATATAAACGACATCATCATAGTCAATTCATAGTGAACACTATCAATAGAGGAAGAATTGAGTACCCTATCGTTAAGGTAATACACAAGGACCACTATCAACAGATAGAAATTATAAACAAAGCTAAGATTCAGAACAAGGAAAATATGAAACATTGTAATAGCCAAATAATTATCTTCCAATCAGATGAAGCCAGTCCCATACGCAGCATCAGTTAAGTGTTGTTGACAAGACCATTGGTAAGGGTAACAGAATTGTGTCTTATAAAGAATATACCAAAGGTTAGACATCTTAATTTGGTACCAAGCCATACCTGGAGCGAGAGACAAAACCTCACCAAAGATATCCAAGCCCTTCTCTTCAATTCAATGGATAATTGTGTCATTTATCTTCCGAACAATGATGACACTCAAAGAGCGACTACGGTGATTAGACAAGCTGGTCTGAATCTAACATTATTTAATGCATATTATGATTAGTCTCCTTTTTAGTAATATCTCCATAACACAAATAACAGATGCAGCATTGATGGATAAAAAGACGCTGTTCTGGTCTAGGCATCTCAGGTAGAGATGTGGTCGGCATTTGATGGGTTCTCCGTGTAGGAGGTTTTTATGTAGAATTGTAAGGCAACCACGATGAGTGGAGGGTCCTCATCACATAAGGATCCAATGCGTTGAAGAAAAATCACTTTTAAGTCTTACCGAGACTTTAAGGTGCATTTAGAACGTAACGTAGTAGTAGCTCTTTACTTCTTTGAATGAAGCCACGAGAAACGGTAAATAATAAGACATACTAAGGTACTTCCAAGCGGAAGTAAACACATAAACCAGACTGTTTGCCTCTGCGCACCTTGATAATAGTCTGAAATTTATGAATATTTATAGGTGACGACTAAACTGTTTGTGGCCACCAGCAATGGTTTGACCTTGAGCCTGAGAATGTAGTTTATTTAGGAACACACCGTCCAAACGCTAAAACCGTAAGCTTTCCGTGCGAAATTGCCCTTCATGCCCTACTTCGTTTGTAGTTTGCCGACAGGCACAAGGCTTGGTCGTCTGTGAGACATTAAACAATTGCCAACAACAAACACGTCTTTATCATTACAATAAATACGTTTAGCAGTACTGCCTACTGAAAAAAATATTACTCCACATGCGTACAAACAAATAAAAACACGTTTAAAGAGGATCCGAACGTCATCAACACTAGAAATTCAAAACAAAACATGACTGGTTGACTGTAAAGATAAAAACATATATCTGTGACAACATCCTAAGTTTGTCAATCATTTATCTTTCAAAAGCATTTCTTATGTCCAGCTGAACAAGAATGCCCAACAACATAAGAAAACAAAGTCCACAACTGTATTACTACGTAGTTAACAGTCACATTCAAAGGTGACATAGGTAAGCAACACCACTCACCTAAAACCTCTGACACAGCCCCTTGTACAAGGCCACTGATTAAAAAAAAAAGGAGCTGGCCATTACATACGGGGACCTCCTTTACTATTTCCTTCTCACTACTTTTTTTCTTGGTAGCTATATCCTCCCTTCAGCAACAAAAAAACGGATGAAGGTAGTTGAGTATGATTATGTGGCGGTAGGTCGCAGGTGCACATCCCGCCGAACCCGTACCGGAACTCACTACTACTACTATATACTATTTTTAGTATTTATACTCGGTACCAAAACGTCCAAAATACCGTAGTACTCGGTACTAGTTATATATGCGCCAACAACAATAAAAAAAAGTAGGGCGCTCCGATTACCGTGTCGGCCTTATCCATCCACGGCGTCAAGGATGATGGATGCGAGGCCTGTCACCACTTTCAACCCCCTTGGGGTTGGTGCTTTGGGTGTCACCGCCGGTGGCTGCCACTCCGACGCCGGCGGCTCGATCGCGACGGGCAGGCCCAGCGCCAGTGCGATTCCGCCGGGTTTTTCCACAACCGCCTGCCCGTCAGTCACGAGATCAGCGGGAGGCGGTTTGGTTAGTGGGTTGTCACCATCAGTAGTTATCGTCACTGGTAGATGTTTAGGGTCCCCCACCACCACGTACCCAACGCCGCCTCCTGCTCCGTTCGCTTTCAAGTCTTTATCGCTCTGTTCTGTATTTCCCTTCACAACAGGTATAAGGTTAGTCGGGGCAACGCCATCAGCGATTGTTCTCTCGTAAGAAGAGAACCACTTGGCCGCCATGTACTGGGACTTCCGCCATGGAGGGACGTGAAGCCCCCTTTTCTTCAGACTCTGCCTGGCGGCCTCCGAAGCCACGGCGACGATCTGCTGCAGCCGAGCGGGTTTCCCTACAAAAACCACCGGCAGCGACTGCAGGACCGCACGGTACCGCTTCGTCGCTCGAGCAATCTGGAACTCGGATCGGAAATCTATGTCGATAAGTAGCCGGCGATCCGCCTCCCGGCCGCCGGCGCCTTCCAGAAGGACGTCTATGTAGTCGTAGTCCCCTGAAACACAAAGTCATTTGTTATGAACCGAGTCTAAAGAAAACGATAAGATGCCAAGAGACGCCTTTTTGCGTTTACTGCTTCCCACGGATGAACACAGATCCTATACATACCTGCGGGAGTGGTAGCAGTTTGTTCCCATTTAGACTTGCAGACGGAGGCGTCGTATCCCAGAGCGATCAGCGCTTCGACCACGACGATCCTCCTCCGCAGACCATCCTCCTTGTCGTTCTTGGACCGCATCCTCTCAAGTACCTTGCACACCTCCGACATGATGTTCCTCTCCAAGACGCTGTTGCAATTGACCAACCCCTGTTCGTATATATATGTTAATATGTATCAATCAAAACGGAGAACTTGTTAATAAAATGCTTTTACGTTCATACAGCACACAACAAACAATACCTTAACAATCTCCGAGACATGGATCTGGGCCGAGTACTCGCCGCAAGAGTCGAATTCGTCATCGGAACTATCATCTCCGTTCCCATTGAAGCAGCTGCATCTGCGGCGGCCGCACCTGGCAGGCTTGTCGTTGTTGCCTTCGAGGAAGTTGCGGACCATCTTGGAAAGACACAGCGAGCTCGGCTCGGGCTCCGAAATAACAACAGCAGCACCGCCGCCGCCGCCGGAAGCGACTTCATTGTCCTTTTCCTTGGCTTCGGTGAACGGCGTTGGGGCGTTGTTTTCTGGAACGGGTGCGGCAGGGACTGGGACAGGGGGCGTCGCTTGCCTAAACTGCCGCTCGAGGATCCTCTTGAGGCGGGACTTGTAAGGCAGCGGCTGCTTCAGCGCCACCGCCGGCAGCTGGAGGTTCGTTTCGAGGGCAGCGGGCGCCGATCGGGAGTCCAATGGCATGACTTTCATAGGGAAAGGCATGGTCGGTTTGTAAGGGGACGTGAAACCTGAAAAACTAGTATTTGTTTTCCTCTTTTCAGCGATAACTAACTAGTAGCAAGCAAGTACGTCCAGAGAATTCCATCTTCCAAAGATCAGCAGCTGTAGACCTTAGCACCCTGAACTAAGAAACTCGCCGACAGAGCGTCTCAAGATCGCTGATCTTCACAGAATTCCTAGTGTCACATTCACCGACGATCGCACGGGGGAAGACGATACGCACTGGAGTAGCCAGGAAAGAAAGAAAAAAAGAATAGAAACACGATTTATAACGCTGCTGGGATAGTGGTTCCTAGTCCTAGTAGAAGTAGGAAGCGCACTGAAAAAGTATAACAAACACATGGATATAGATGCCACACCGGGCTATTTACCACGGAAACGCCAAAAAACGCCAGCAGAAGAGCCCCGTGTGTACTCGGAACGCTAAAGCCCCCGAGAAAGCCGGCGATCGCCCCGCGTGTACTCGGAACGGCAGCAGCAGAGCCCCGTCGGCTCGTGATCAGCCGACGATCGGCTTTCCCAGTCGGATCGGTCTTTCTAGACGACGTCTTGGTGTCAGCCCGCTAGCGAGAACTAAAGAAGGAAGATCGTGGCGGCGGCGGCGGCGGCGGTTCCGAGGCAGCGATCCAGTCCAGCCATGACGTAGAGAGGCCTAAAATCCCGGTCAAGGATGTAACCGGCGGCGATCCGCAGCAACGGAGAGGGGAGAAAGATGGATCGGCGGTACCTTCGAGTGGAAGAAAGGTAGCAATGGACGGGAAGGGAGAAAGGGGGGGGAATGAGACGGCGACCAGACTCTTGCGATTTGGATGAGGGGAAATGGGAAAAAACGGGACGAGTGGATGATGGTCGGTGGCCTGTTTGGCGGACGAAGCGCAGACAGGGTAAGTTCCAGAAGGGGGGGGTTTGGGTTTTTATAATGAACCGGGGTAGGCGCTTGGACGGATAGGATGAAGAAGATATGATGATGATGACCTGGCTGGCTAGAGGCTTCTCCCACACTGCTGCTCGTGCAAGGGGTGTGGGGGAGCCTCGGTGGTCGCTCGACGCATGGTCGCTACGTGCCCCGCGATGCTTACACGTGTCGGTCCGGACCCACGTGAGCGGCGTCGGGAGGCAGGCTCCATCGTCGCTGTTTGGAGGAGGAAGGGCAAAAGGTTTGGGAAGAAGGAAAGGGAGTGTTTGGGGTTGTTGGAGACTGCTTTTAGCGCATAATGACGAGTTTAGCCCCTACTGCCAACCTACCGTCGGTGGAGAATGACGCCTCTCCTTTTCCGGGAAGGGGACTGCGGTTTTGGATGCCCGGGGGGAAAGAGAGGGAGAGGGCGATAGCGAATTAGCAGGAGGGAAGGGGTGGAGTGCCGCATGAAAAGCTTTTTACCGGGTAGTGGGCCTGCTTCTTCTTTTTTTTGATAAACGGGCAATTCTATTAAAATATCATAAAGCCTACATATATGCAAGTTAGCACATGCAAGGGTACAAGTTCATAGCAAAGACATAAATGAGTACGACGATAGAAAAAGAAAAATATAAGCAATGAAGATAAATGTTTCATGGGGAGGCACTGCTTAGACAACTCTCAAAATGATGTAAAAACTTGAGTAATAAAAACTGAAGATAAGCATCAGCACTTTTCAGAAGTCTTCTAAAATCTCCTCCAGGGTGTAGAAGACATCACCATTTATTGTTTTTTTTACGGACTTTTTTTAGCTAGAGTCATCCTAGATGACGTTGGCGCATGTCCTCTGAGTATGTAGAATATCGAGATCTGATGTTATCTTCAGTATAATGATGTTGAGAGGATTTTTAGCATTATTAAATTTCCTATGATTTCGTTCTATCCAAATATGTCATAAGATGGCGATAATTATATCTTCTGGGTAAAAAATTGCTACTCTTTGGAAGGTTTAATATTGAATGGCATTGTGGTTAGATTTTGATTTTCAATTATATTATCAATAAAGTTTTTTATAATGAGTTTTGTGACAGGACAGTTTTTGAAGATATGATATGTTGTTTCAGAGTCTGATTGGCAAAGATAGCATCTAGATGGTCCAACAAATCCTCTCTTTGCAATGTTTTGATCTGTGAGAAGCTTGTTGTTTTGAAGGAGTCAGAAGAAAATTTTATGCTTTTGAGACCATTTGCTTTTCCAAATAAGAGAGTGATTTGGTATGGTGCCTCTGTAAGTGATGAAGGTGTAAGTTGCCTTTGGGGAGTAGGACTCCCCCCATTTCCATGATATCTTATTTTTTGTGTTGAATTCCAGCTCATGTATGATGTTGCTGATTTTCGAATTATCAAGATTTGTGAGGAGGAAACGCTTGAGTTCATTTGATTTTTTGCTGGTGAGGAGGTTAAGGGCTTTGGCTTTAGTGATGGAAGATAGTTTTTTTTTGTATAAACCATTGCGTGTGTAGGTTTTTTATGGAACCAAGGGTCTTTCCAGACGTTTATATGGCAGTGGGCGTGTGGAGGGGTGTGGAGGAGAGTCATGATCAAAGGGGTATGTCTGTTAATGTATTTCCAGAGAGGGGATGCAAATCGTTTTGCGGTTTTGTGCCATGATGGGATTTTTTGTAGTATTTGTTCTGGATTAGGTCGCTCCATATTTTGTTTTTGTTGTTGGCCAAGCTGTTAATGATCTTAGTCACTAAGCATAGAGCATGAGTTTCAATATCTATGATGCCCCATCCTCCAAAGCTTGTAGGGGCTGAGATAGTTTTCCAGTTAACCAGGGGAAGATGTTTTTTATTGTCCTAAGAGTGTTTGTGGTTATTCCAGAGAAAACACATCCTGGTTTTGTCGATGGTATTTTTTGTTTTGGTAGGTAGTGGAATGCAGCTAAGGTAGTGAATAATGATGGGGGTGATGACACTATTCAGGAGAGTTAGGCGGCCAACAAAGTTGAGGAAGTCATTTGTCCAAGAGTTTAGTTTGGTGTTGATCTTGTCTATGATGGGGACCCAAACAGAATGAGTGATGTTGTGGGGGGTGATGGGTAGGCCAAGATAATTTGTCGGGAATTCTTCATACTTGCATTGGGTTGACTGTGTTTCCAATCTAAGATCTTGTGTTTCATGAGTTTGGTGTTTCTCTGTATGTGGTATCCCAAATTTCTTATTCTGTGGTCTGCCAACATCTAGTTGTTTTCACAAAGATTGCCAAATTGGGGGATTTGGGCTAGAAATTTTCAAATCAAAAAGATTTTCCCCCAAATTTCCCTATGGGTGTCAATGATTAAGGGAAAGTGGTCAGATATAGGTCTATGGGCTATATGGACAGATGCTAGAGGAAATTGTTCTTCACAAGAGGAGGAACAGATGAAATGGTCTAGCCTGGATCTAATATTATTTCTTGACCACGTGAAACCAGCATTAGAGAGAGAGATGTATATCATTTTGTGTGTAGAGAGGAGGTGTATAAAAATTTTGTCAGCTGGAGATAGGACAGTGGTTGTGGAGACTAAGTTTTGTTTGTCTGCGATCCTGGTAATGAGGTTAAAATCTCCACCAAGAAGCCAAGGCTTGTGATGGTAATCTTGCATGATATCTGATAGTTCTGATAGAAAAGAGATTTGTTATGACCTGGCTCACCATATAAGCCTGTAAAGGTCTGGTTGAAGTTGTCAGATGAATTTGTCAGGGATATAGAGATAGAGAAAATTTTGAGATCCCAGTGAGAGAGGGTGAAAGTGTTTTTGTTATATCCCACTAGGAGTCCTCCTGTAAAGCCATCAGATGGGATTTGAAACCAATCAGTAATCTTGTTTCCCCCAATAGTTTTTAAAGCAAATTGAGAGAGGATAGTTTTGGTCTCTTGAATGGTAATAATGTTTATGCTATTTTTATAGATATGATATCTAATCTCTTTTTTTCTACGTGTGTTGGCCGCACCATAAACATTCCAGGATGTAATTTTCATTTTTTCAGAAAGATTGCAAACAATCAGTATAAAAACAGGATGTTATGAAGTTAAGAGATGCTCAAAAAAATTATTTTCTGGTTTGTCTCTCCTAATGGCATTTGGTTTGTCCAGTTCATGAATTTTTCTATGTTATTTAATGTTGTGTTTGCTGTATTTTCTTCTTCAAACTGTATTCCTATTTTATTAGCAAAGCTGGTGAAACTGTCAATATCAGGCCATGACGCCAGATCTTCAATATTGTCAATATCATGGTCTTCTAATGAGACGGTTGGTGATAAACTAGAGTTTGAAATAGTATCAGAGCTGGAAGATGAGAATACAGTACATGTTTCTGGAGCAGCGAAGATGTTCCTCCTGAGCATCCCATCAGGACTGGTTTGCATAGTGTTGATGGACTTAATGATGCTTGTGTCCTTTCCTTTACTCTTCTTCTTTGGACTCTGCGATGATTTAATCTCGTCAATGATAATTGTTTTGAGCTTCTTAATAGTGTCTAGATCTAAGTTAAGAGAAAAGTTATCATCTTCTGGGATGGAGGAGAAAGGTTGAAAAGTGCCATTGGGGGAGGGAAGAGAGTTTTTGGCAGGTGGTGAAAAAGTTCTTTGTCTTTTGAGACTATGAGATTGTTAGTATGTATGCCCTGAGAGCCAATCATGGGATGATTGGTGGGATACATTAATATTGATTTGATAAACATCAAAGGCAAGCTTCCAATTCTTTCCGGTTCAGTCATATGAGATAGTGATAGAACAGATTAAATGTCTAGAGAATGACAGTACTCAATGGCGTATGCTTTCAGGTTAAGGACCTGAACGATGAGATCATACGGATGCTAAGTGTTTGTACATTCTTATTATGTCCCTAGTCGGATGTCATTGTGGAAGGTAGATAGATAGCAATGACACACTAGACTAGATTGTGGTGTTGGTTGATGACAGAATCTCATTAGTCATGATATAGAGATATCAAACCAAACACATAGGTACTTGTTAGAGAACAAGTGTGCCGGACAGACCCACCGTGAGTTTGACACATGGAACCATGACATGGTAGTCACAGTCAGTACTCACAGTGATGGTGGTGAGTGTGATTCTTTGACCTGAAATCACTACACTCAACACATGTCATTGGGCATACTTTGACATCATCAAACGCAGTCCTGAAACATGTGTTGTTATAAAGGTGATGATTGGGTGGCTTTGACACATGGGGCTTTTGAGGGGTGAGTGATAGTGTGGGCTCTGATCTCCAAAACACAAGATAAACATAGCGGAAGCGATTCGATTAATCAGCGGAATACGAAAATCATGAGAAATTAAAACTTTTCGAAAACGAGATCTTAAAAACCTGAAACTCCTTTTATTAAAGTAAGATGAACTGTTTACATCTCTGATAAATCACTTCTCGAGTGATTATATACGTCATGATACAAAATCTCAAGATTTCACAATTCTCATATCAACAAACTCCTAGGACCTGAGTGTACAGAGACGACATAAGACCATTCTAACTACAAGGCTAGACAGCACAGTGTTTCCACCTAAAATCACTACTGCTCCTGAATTCGCTGTTGTTGCTGTTGTCCTCCTGCAGATCGGTTCCTTCGACCTCGACGTCCACCTAAAGGTAGAAATCTACGGGGTGAGATAATTTTAAATAATTGTCCCAGCGAGAGTTATAACTCTTCACCAGAAGCTTTATATAGCAACCAAGAATAACATAAGCAATAAAATCTCTAAGGTAATCAGCAGCAGATTGTTATTAATTAGAACAACAACATTTAAGGAATATGAAAAACATATATACTAAGTAATGTATCATCAACCAATGTATTTCGTGGTTCAACCTAAGCAGATATGCTACGCGGTTGATTATGTTTTACAAACATCATTATGCCCTGCGGAGATGAGGTATACCACTCATACTCCAACCGATCACTATTAAGTCGCATCGGTATCATACATAGGTCATCAAAAGAGTCAGATTCTTATGACCTCATCTTCCTCAGTCAGTATGAGGATCAACATGCAGGACATCTAGTGTCTCTGTTACAATAGCTTACCAGGGTATTCTGGTACTTCACTATTAGAGTCACAGTGGCATTCTGTACTCTCTTCGCCATCGAAAGATTTCTTGTTTATCTCTCATCGATGCGGTATAAAAGATTTCCTCGGGAGATTAGTGTTACATCACCCCGGCATAAACACATAGTGAAGTATTGATGGATTAAGATACATCAACATCAACTCCTACACTAGGATGTAAGGATATACACATCCATATTCCCCCACATACTCTAAAGTATGTGATCCAGGAGTTCCCTTAGGAAAACCTGTTTCACCATCATTTAAATTATGACAATGATGGATCTATGATCAGGGCTTTACATGGTATGATTAAACTTGATTATTAGGTACATTCCAGTATTCTTTTATCATCATACATGTTTTCAAACATTAATCATTAGCATAGCAGCTATGAAGGAAGAATACTAAATGTAACAAGCCTAACACTCATCAATTGTCATTTCTCAATATTCTCATCACAAGTCATCTCTTAAGCATGACCTTGATGGTATTCATGGCCCTCACAGCCTATCAATCTCATAAGATGCTATTAACAAGGCATCAGGATATATCACTATTCATAAAGCTAACAACATGCTTTCAATGAATATAGTATCATCATCCATACCTGGATATGATCATTCTTATGAAGAAACATGCATGGTTAAATCAACTGATAACAGTAAATAACTTATTTAAAGAAGTTGTATCTCCTTAATTATTCAAGAGCTAGGTTTCCCTAGTTTTCATCAATAAGGGTTTACTATTCACATTACATGTCTTCACCCTAGAATTAGGGTTTACTATTCACATTACATGTCTTCACCCTAGAATTAGGGTTTACTATTCACATTACATGTCTTCACCTTAGAATTAGGGTTTACTATTCACATTACATGTCTTCACCCTAGATTTAGGGTTTACTATTCACATTACATGTCTTCACCCTAGATTTAGGGTTTACTATTCACATATTGGTGAATTGATCTCTTAACATCACTATGTATGAGAAACATCATCATTAAAGTCCTCAGATAAGATTAAGATTCATCAATTATCATATTTAGGGTTTCCATGATCTCGTCTGGTGGATCATACCCTAATCATGCACATACATATATATTGAAGGTATTTTACTTGAGTTTCCATCATAATTGGTACTTTCTCTCTCCTCTTACTAGTAGATGGTGATTACACCACTCTAGATTAGGTTGGGTTAAGTCCTCATTGATTAACACAAGTCAACTCATCACTATCATATGATTAGGGTTTGATTAAAACAAGGTATCACTCAATTGAACCTCTTAGGGGCATTTTGGTAATTTACCCATTGATCTCATCATGGGTCAATTCATTAATCACTTGGTCCCTTAATATCTTGAGTTACCATTATGGTTTAAATAAGATCATCATTGGACCATTTACACCTTCAAGTGATTAAGTATAATCAACCTTGAAAACCTCTAACTGGTTTAGGGTTTGACCTTCAACCTTCAACCCATTTGATTCTTAGATGACCTTGAACTCGTTTAACCTCAAACGACCTAGAACCCATTTGGGCCTTAAACGAGTGTGGACCCTCTTAAGTCTAAACGGGTGTGAACCCAAAGGAGTCTAAACGGGTGTGAACGCGTTTGAGGTCAAACGAGTGTGAACCCGTTTGAGGTCAAACGAGTGTGGACTCGTTTGGACTCAAACGAGTGTGGACTCGTTTGGACTCAAACGAGTGTGGACTCGTTTGGACTCAAACGAGTGTGGACCAACTTGGTTTCAAACCGCATAAACATAAAAAGTGACACATAGGTTATGATTGAAAAGTATTTCTTAAGTTGAAGCCTTCAATTGGCCCAAGCCATGTTAACCACTTACAAATTGGGTCAAAATAGGATGAGTCTCAACCAATTGGGCACCAATTTGACCTTCAATTGAAAGCTAATTATGGTTAAGTCTAACTCAATTAAGGTTTCTAATCGGCTACCCATCAATTTTCAACAATGTGAATCAAAACAAGGTTGAACCTATCAATTGAACTCCAATTGGGCCCAAACTTGGCCCAAATGGTCTTGAGATCATTTGGATGATCTCCAAACGGTCTTGAGACTGTTTGCCCAAAGTTTGACCAAAAATTAAGTTGATTTGATAAGGGTTGAGTCCTAATTAAATTACAAATCAACACTTTTCATCAATTTATCAATATCTTATGATTGGACCCTCAAACCATCACATTCTTTAACCCTAGACCTTCAAACGGTCTTGGGGTGTCACTAAACGAGTGTGAGATCGTTTGGATGAACCCCCAAACGGGTTTGAACTCGTTTGGGTCCTTCAACCCAACACTCAACAAAATCTATATGAAAAACAACAATTTAACCCGATTAGGGTTAGTGTGACGACCGTCTCGTGAAAACCAGGTCAACGAATGCGGAAGCAAATTATTAGCAGCGGAATTACTGAAAATCACTAAAAATTAAAACTTTTTGCAAGAAGATCCACAAACTGTGAAACTTTGACATAAAGAACCAAAGTAAATTATTTACAAACTGATTCATCATTACATCTCTGTATCATTTCATCTCGAGAGTCATATCATTGTCAGCCCTGTTAAACTATACATGAGCAGGATACAAAAATCTCGAGGCTTCAAGCCAAAATCTCATATCAACATCAAACACTCTACTGACTCCTAGGACCTGAGAGTACAGAGACGACACATAGGACTCTCTATTTACAGAACTTCACAGACAGTGACTCCACCTGAGGATCACTGCTGTCCTTGTTGTTGTTGCTGCTGCTGATCACCCTGTAATAGGTTCCTTGCCTTTTCGTCGGCGGTTACCTAAAAATTTAATTCCACGGGAGTGAGACAATTGAATAATTGCCCCAGCGAGAGATATAACTCTCCGCCAAAAACATTGTTATTGCAGATAATAGAATAACACTGAGCAGTAGAAAAATAAACATTTATCAGTAGGTAATTCATTAGATAAACTAAATAGAGCAGCATTCTCTATGCAATCATTTCAGTTGTAACTTAAATAAGTAGCAAGTTATCCATTTAGGAAGAAATATAAAGATAATGTAAATCATTTATCCAACTGGAACATGTTAATCAATGTATTCTCAACCATTGATTCTCGTAGTTCAACCCTAAGCAAATATGCTACACGGCTGATTACATATTACAAACATACTTATGCCCTGAGGAGATGAGATATACCGCTCATACTCCAACCGACCACTGTGAAGTCGAAATCGGTACCATACATAGGTCATCAGAAGAGCTAGATTTCTATGACCTCATCCTCCTCAGTCAGTGTGAGGAACAACATGCAGGACATATCGTGTCTCTGCTGTAATAGCTTTCCAGGGTATTCTGGCAACTTCGCTATTAGAGTTACAGTGGCATTATGTACTCTCTTCTCCATCGAGGGATTTCTTGTTTATCTCTCATCGATGCGGCATTAACAACATCATCGGGAGTTTAGTGATACATCATCCCGGCATATACATATAATGAAGAATTGAGAGATTTAGTGTTTATCTCACATCAATTCCTTCATTAGGGTGTAAGGATATTCGTGCCCATAACCCCCACATACTCAAAAGTATGCTCTCCAGGAGTTCCCTTAGGAAAACATGTTTTACCATCACCTAACTACTGACGATGATGGATCTATGGTCAGGGCTCTACATTATATCATTTCACTTGATTATTTAAGTACATTACAGCATTCTTTTAGCATCAGGCATGTTGTCAATCATATAACATTATAACATTTGCTATAAAGAATGAGTACTATTTCTATCAAGTTCATTTCACAGCTTTGCTAACATTGGGATCTCAATCCCTTATCATCTCATCATCATGATTCAAGAATATGGGTGTTCAAACCCTTAAATCATCAAGACACATGTTACCACTTTAACAGGTAACTTAATGCCATCAATCATCTAACAGTGTAAACATGATAAATGTAATGCAGGTATTTCACATGGCTCTTAAAGCCTATCAATCTCTTCTGTTACCTTTCACTAGGAAACATAGCATATCATTGCTTATAGAACTTATAAAGTGTTTTCAATACACAAGGCATCATAACTCATACATGGCTATGTTCAATATCTCATGAAACCTGCATGATTAGTACAGATGATAACAACACATCAATTTCATATCAGTACAATGCAAAATAATGATAACATCACTATTCAAGGATTACCCCACTATGCCCTTGCTAGGGTTAGGGTTTCCTTTTTAATTCAATTAGGGTAACCATTCCCTTATCTCAATTAGGGTTAATAATTTATCACTTCATTATCCAACCTTGAAGCTTTACATTATAAAGAATAACCCAAAATTAGGGTTTCTCTCGTAGTTTCACCTTATTTGGAATTAGGGTGTACTATACATTCAATTTCAAATCAAGAATAGTGTACCACGGCCGTGCTTCCAAAAACGGCCGTGCAAAGGGGAATCACCACGGCCGTGCTACCTTGCACGGTCGTGCAAAAGGTATCCACCATGGCCGTGCTGCCTAGCATGGTCGTGCTACAACAGATCCCAATTATTTTACATTTGTGAATTTAATACTCCAAACCAATTAGGGTTTAATGTTAACCCAAAGTGGAGATGATCAACAAGTACCTTTAATTTAAAGCTTGCCATGTCATCATTATGAATTAGGTTTATATCATCATCATATAATAGAACTTCATCTATCAATGCCCTCTAATAGGGTTATGATTCATTAACCTTCATAACTAGGGTTTCATGATCTCACTATTAAGAATCATGCCCTGATTAGACATTCATACATGAAGAACATCTTCTCTCTCATCTTCTATAAGATGAAGTTTACCTCATCCTTGATTAAGCTAAGTCAACTCAACTTGAAAGAAGAATTGACATCATAGGATATGTCATTGTACCAAGGTCATTAGAGCTTAATCTCCCTTGGATTACATCATGTGATTGATTACTTAAACCATTGACCTTCACTCACTTTGAGAGTTCATACTCTTTGGTTGATTACCTTCCAAGTGATCTTGGAATAGGTGAAACCATTTAGTAGAATAGCAATTGAAACCACTTAACAAAATTGAACTTCTGAAACTGTTTAAGCCTCAACTGATTTGGGATCGTTTGGTCCCAAATGGTCTTGAGACCGTTTGGTCCCAAACGGTCTTGAGACCGTTTGGACTCAAACGGTCCTGAGACCGTTTGGTCCAAACCACCTCAAAACCGAAAGGACCAAATATGGTTTCCATCAATCACATTGAATTAGGGTTTTCAATGTTGAACCCTTCAATCGATCTTGCACATGTTAGACACTAATCAATTGAGTTAATTAGATCAACCCTCAACTGATTTGACACTCAATTGACCCTCAATTGATCCTCAATTAGGGTTGGAATCAATTGAATTAGGGTTTAGAATCAATGAACCTTCAATATTCATCAATGTGTGACTAGTTACTTCATAACTATTGAACCACCATTCAAATGGGGTATGACCTGACCCCAAATGGTCTTGAGGTCGTTTGGATGACCTCCAAACGGTCTTGAGACCATTTTCCCATCATATCACTCAAAACCAAGCAATCCAATTAGGGTTTGGTTCATTGAAGTGCTCACCAAATCAGCAATTTATTGCAGATCAACTTGATATCTTTAGACCTTCAACCACTGAACTATACCCAACCCTAGACCTCCAAACGGTCTTGGGTGACCACCAAACGGTCTTGAGACCGTTTGGATGAGCTCCAAACGGTCTTGAGACCGTTTGGCCCATCCAACCTTTGGACTTTAGTGAAAAATCATCATGGATTGGTCTATCAAGTTGATCAACAAATCAGCACTACCTTGCAATATGTTTAGTACCTTTGGACCTTCAATTGGTCAACTATACTTGAACCCAGACCTCCAAACGGTCTTGGGGTGATCCCCAAACGGTCTTGAGACCGTTTGGGCTAATCAACCCAAAATCTCAACTTAACTCATTGGAATTTCAGCACTGTTTTCAATTAGGGTTTGCCTAACTGATTAGGCTTCAACTCACGATTCCTTGGGAGTTAACCCATAAAATTTGGTGAGTCATTAGCCAACATAATAGGGATCAATAATCCCAAACGGTCAACGCTTGGTCAACGCACTCAAATGGTCTTGAAACCGTTTGCCAAAAAAGTTCAAATTAATCAGGTTGAAAATCAGCACTTAATTCAGTTCAATTTGCCTAATTGATTGGCCTTCAACCTATGATTCCTTTGTAGTTAACCCCTCAAATTTGGAGGGTCATTAGCCTACATAATTAGGAACGAGATTCCCAAACGGTCCACGCTTGGTCAACTCTTTCATACGGTTTTGAAACCGTTTGCCACAAAACGGTTTGCAAACTGTTTGGTCACCAAACGGTTTTGGTGAAACCGTTTGGTCCCAACCAATGAGATCATTTTCTCCCAAGATATTTGGTGAGGTGCTTGCTTATGATGATGTCATCATCATCTTCCTTCGTGCACCCAAGAACAGCAACCGTTCTTGATGGAATTTGCAGCAAAGAAGCAAAAGTTTATCAAATTGAAGAAATCAATCAACAAAGCATAGAAGATTGATGCAATAGCAATGTTTGAGGGTTTAAGTTATAAAACCCGCCTCAAATTTGATCTCCAAGCTCCAAGCTCCGTGGCTTTAATGGTGGATGGAGCTCCAGCAACTATCCAAGGTTCGTTCTTGAGCTTTTGGATGAAATGGATGGCTAGAAATGGAAATCGAGTGAAGAAAACCTAGAATCAATCATTGATTTAGGGTTTTCACCATGAATCCAAGGTAGAAGATGATCTAACCTTACCTACAGGTGGTGTTCGTCCTTCTCCTGCTCCAGAGCTTCCCCTTGGTCGTCCAAAGCAAAAGGAATAAGGAAAAGGCTAAGGAAACGTGCCTTATGTGTTGTTGAAATAAGGTATATATAAAGACTATGTATATGGTTATTTTTATGAAAGAGAAAATGAAATCATTTTCTTTTAATTAATTCCATACTAATTTCCCCCTAATCCTCCTTCATTACTTGATCATGAAACCACCTTCAAAATTTCGTAAAAGCTCTTCATTATCCAAGAATTAATGGAAAAGAAATTAAGCACCTTAATCCATTATAATAATAATATATATTTTTGAGTGGGAATTCTTTTCCTTATAATAAGGTGAGTGGAATTTCACCTCCTTAGGATATTTTTGATCTTTGAAAGCTCAAGGAAGTACACACACACATCTGAATTACACCATTTAAGTTTTGATTGAAATCCCTTCAATTATTTTTATTTATTTTTGCATTAATTGCATTAGGGTTTCAATTATGCTTATATCTTGATTATTTTAATGTCAAGATTCTCTCTCCTCCAAGATAATTCAAATGAGGTTCCCTTCTCATTTTCTTTGCTCTACATGATGCCAAAGATTATTAGGGACCTTATTGAAGTGGTAATTTGCATATTGAACCCTAGGTTTTGGGTAAATTGCACTTTACACCAAAACTAGGTTTTAATGTACAAACTTTGCTTTATCAGCTCTTTCTTGGTATTCAGGCTATCACAAGCCATACCTCTGCATCATCTTCATTCTTAGGATGCATCAACACATGAGGAACTTATTATCATGCACAATTTGCAATTTAACCTCTCAACTTGGGTAATTTGCACTTTAGTCCAAAATTAGCAAAACAATGTTTCAACATCATTCAAAAAGGACTGAAATTGAAATATAAGTTCCTCAAGAGCCTTAATTACATTTCAAAAGTTAACCACAAGCATCTAATCACATATTTAAGAAAAACACCTAGGGTTAGTTCATAACCCAGGTCAGAGATGTTACAGTTAGGGTGTTGAAATGCCTTCAACTCTTAATTGGTTAGGAATTAGATCATGATTCTTGGTATAAATGAAATTCAATATATTATGAACAGGAATCCCAAATGGTCAATGCTTGGTCAACTCCTTCAAATGGGTTGGAACCCGTTTGCCCAAAGATTCAAGTTAATCAGTTTAGAAAAACAGCACTTAATTCAATTCACTTGCCTAATTGATTGGCCTTCAACCTACGATTCCTTTGTAGTTAACCCCTCAAATTTGGTGGGTCACTAACCTACATAATTGTGAACAGAAATCCCAAACGGTCAATGCTTGGTCAACTCCTTCAAACGGGTTGGAACCAGTTTGGCCAAACCGACCTATTGAACCCGTTTGGATTGAAATGAGTGTGAGATCGTTTGACCTATTGGTCCAAGATCGTTTAGTAAAGTTGGATAAGGACCAACATAGGTATTAACTCCCTTTGTATTCAACCTTGAAACCAAGGTCTGTTCTTCACGAAAAAGCTTGCAAGGGTGCAAAGAAGGATGGGGAAGAAGAAGAACTAACTATTTTTGCACGAATAAAAGTATGCATAACAAGGTAAAAGGTTTAGAATTATAAAACCCGCCTTAAGGTCGTTCCTTGAGCTCCAAGCTTCCAAGCTTCAAGTCTTTAATGGTGTCTTGAGCTCCACAGGTCGGCCAAGGGTTTTTCTCCAAGGAAAGGTTGGGAAAAGATGGCTAGAACGAGAAAGCTAAGTAAGAAAACTAGCAAACCAACCTTGTAACATGATACCCTCCATGAATTTGAGCAAGATGATGATCAAAGATTACCTAGAACTGCTTGGCCATTCTCCTCTTCTCCAGAGCTCTGTCCTAAGTCGGTCTAAGCAAGGAAATAAGAAAGGAAGTGAAGGAAACATTCCTTTACAAACAAAGGAAGGGTGTATATATATCTTGGGGTCATTTCCAACATAAGGACAACTAGTTTCTCCTTTTCACAACTTGGTCCTTCCTTTCTTTTAGGCACGTCCCTCCTCTTCTTCTAAGATAAAACTCCTTCTAAAACTAAGAACTAAAGGCAAGGAAGGTCAACTTATCACTAAGGTACATATGTACATAAGGGTCTCCTTACTTACATCTTCATGATTTAATTACAAAGGTGTTCCTCATTATATGATTATTCAAAAGAAGTGCCCCCTTCATCATTATTACTCTAAATGATGTCAAAAGTCATAAAAGATGTTCTAGATGGTGTATTTTATAAGTTGCACCCCATATTTGGGTGAATTGCACTTTAATCCAAAATAGGGTTTTTAAGCACAAGGATCATTCCACAAGCTGTATCTTGATGCCCAAGCTTGGGAAATCCATCTTACCTCATCATATTTACTCATATGATGTCTCATCACCAGAGAAACATCTTAACTTGTGAAATTTGCAAGTTACACCCTTTAACTGGGTAATTTGCACATAGGCCCCTGCATTACCAAATAATTCTACAACATTGTTTTAAAAGGACAGAAATGAAAATGTATGTTCCTTAGGAACTTAATTACATGTCAAAAGAAAAACACCAGGGTTTTATTACATATTTAAGCAAAACACCTAGGGTTAGTTCATAACCCAGGTCAGGGATGTTATAGATAGATATGGGATTTGTCCCTCCTGAGGGAGTATGATATCCATGGCCACTTGATGAGTAGGATTGAGAAAGGCGTGCACACATGTGTGAATCAATATGTGATATCGATGTCATACATATCTCTTCCAATCTACTCTGAGATCAAGAAAGTGAATGAACGTTGACATGATGACTATTCCATGCCTTGAGTTCATTCGGGATATCAGTGACAAAGGAATTATACATTCACTGTAACACCATTCATGGATTGTAGGATTGAAAGTTGTTCTCCAACTTTCTATTTCACTTGGGTAGTACTGATGTGTGACTAGGCACCGCTCTTTGCTTGTGAAGTCATAAGTGTTATGGACTTTCACTGCCAACGTGAAATGGACCTGCAGGGTCACACACATAGGATTTAACCTGGAAGAGGAGTTTTGTCCACAAATAATGTTTAGATTGATTATTAAAGGAGTTTAGTAGTTCAATTAAACACTCAATTAATTGATAGCTCAATGTCATAATGTTCAAGGTGTTGGACACATTGATTGGAGTATCGGATTGATTGAAACTGCAATTGACTGATTCTGCACAACCTGCACTCCCAACCGATCGGCTCATGTGATGAACTGATCGGCTGAGCTTGGTGAACCGATCGGCTCAGATGGTGAATCGATCAGCTCATGGACAGGGTGAAATGATTGCTTCAAGTGTTGAAACGATTGGTTCAACTGTTGCAACCGAGCAAGTTGGGAAAGTAGGATTGGTGAGAAATTTCCTTTCGTTTGACTTGCCCAATTTAATTGGAACAAGGATTGGTATTTGGTACCAATTAGAAATAAAATAAGAAAAGTCAATCGGGAACTGACCAGGACCACGAACCGACCGGTTCAGAAGTGAACCAACCGTTTCATGGGTCCCAACTGATCGGTTGAGGTGTCAACCGACCGGCTCAGGTCCCTAACCAACCATTTTAGAAATGAAACGATCGGTTCGGGTTACGCAGTTGGTTGTTTTTGTGGAAAATCTCGAACCCTTCTACTCCTGTTTTAGTCCTGCATTGCCCAGGATAGAGAACCCTGTTCCATGACCCTCCTATATATAGGGGTATTGGGGGCTTCTCAAAACACAACACAGTGCAACCAGTTGCTCTGTAAAGTTGTCGTTCTCTCTGATTTTGGTAACCGAGAGAGCCTGAGCAAGTGCTACCCGATAAGGGAGGCATAGCAAGGGAAAGACAACTGCAGAAAGCGACTGGTGGCAGGAGAGTGTGTCAGTGACTAGTACACTGACAGGAGGGTGCGACTCCTTCCAATTCTTTGTGAGATAAGGAGATTGGAGTTCCAGGTGGTCTGTGTAGACTACTTCAGAGGCGGGAGATTGCTGTCGCTTGGAGGACAGCTGTCAATCCCGACAGTCCTGGTGAGACCAGGAGTCGTCAGTCGCGGTGCAACCAGGAGCTGCACAGACATCGTCCAAGACCGGAGGTGAAGACCGCGCAAGTCGCGAGGTATTGTCTCCGAGCAAGCCTCGGGACAAGGTATGATTCCACGAACCATCCTTTCCTATTGTATAGATGTTGACACGTTTCCTTGTTCTGGGTTTGGGGAGGAGAATTTTTTTTGTTTCCGATGCCTTCTCTGCCTCCCCTAAAACCCAACAGTGGTATCAGAGCCACATCAACTGCACTGTACTTTAGGATTATCGATATGATCGATTTTGGTTTGTCGCCTTTATTTATTGCATACGATGCAAATAAAATTGGCTTTATGCATGTCCAATCCTAAATCCATAAATCCCAATTTACATATATGATATGTATTATGAATGCACTCGATACGCGTCGCCCTTAAATGAGTTTTATGGTGGATGTATAGCGTGGTTATGGCCAATAAACCCTATCTGTGTATGGTTGTATGTGGTTTCTTGCATCTCGGTCTGTGCACCAATCTTCCTTCTCCTATTCCTGATGTAACTCGAAATAATTTGAGATTTCTTTCCTACCTTTGCTCCCCTCGAATATAACTCGAGGTTTCTCTTTTTACAATGTAAAATAGGATATAATTTTATTTCCTGTTATGTCAAAGAATGGAGGACATCCTGACGACAGCTGAGATGATTGGTTCAAGGCGTGAACCGATCGGTTGACATTCGAGACGATCGGTTCAAGGAGTGAGCCGATCGGTTGATGACCGGTTTGAGGAGCGAGACGAGCGGGTGGCGGCCATGATGAGATGCACCACAACTAGGCGAACTGATCGGTTGGATGAGCCAACCGATCGGCTGGTGGCACCCAGCCGACTGGCCTGATGGCGAGCCGATCAATCATGTGATGAGTTGATCAAATCCAGAAAGGGAAAGCACAGAGTTCATCTTGTACAGGTTGCATGTGATGTAGACCTAGATGACTGTAATTCCTCTTGGCTCGAGGAATCACATTAGGATGGCCATAATTATCACTTTTATCATTTTGCATGTTTTCAGTGGGATATAGCATGTATATGATACATACTATGTATTGTGGTGATTGCATACATATATGTATATAAAAACCAAATCTCTCATTAAATATTAAGTTTTAGATGCCTTCCAAATGCGACACACGTGAAAAGCTTGATCGAACAAGTGTGGGCACGCCCTAGCGTGGTGCACCGTCTATCTCATGGAAGCGTGAAGGATGGATCTGTGGGTCTGCCCTAGCAGGGTGAATATTCATCGTGTTTGCTTTGGGTCAGACTTAACAAGGTGACCTAGATAGGATCTAGCACCTTGATGCATGGAGATGGTCATGGCAAAGAGTTGCATATGAAATCTTATCAAGAGTTGCATATGATGCAATTGGCAAGAGTTGCCTACCTGAGAGATCTAAGTTGTGGGTGACAGCCCTAGCTGGTCCATGATTTAGAGGATTTCAGGATCTTGCCCACTAGAAGGTTGTACGCTGCAATTTTCCGAATTGATGGTGAGGGCTATCAATTTGAACTAAAATAGTGGGAGCGATAATTAATTAAAGGCCTAATTATATCGTCAACTTTTCAAATCAATCAAATAAGTCAAAATGAGTTTTTGGACTAAAATTGCATATTTCCTTTTGTAGTACAAATGACAACAAATAACAATCACTTTTCTTTGTGATCGGTCCTTGCAAAGGACAAGCTAAATGGGACAAACTTCCACGACTGGTATAGGACATTGAGAATTGTTCTCACTCAAGAGCAAAAGCTCTATGTCCTGGATACTCTAATTCTAGAGGAACCTGCTCCTAATGCACCAAAGGCAGAAAGGGATGCTTACAAGAAGCATTCTGATGATGCCATTGATGCAAAGTGCTTAATGTTGTGCTCTATGAACCACGAGTTGCAGAGACAACATGAGAACATGGGTGTCATTGAGATGATTCAGCATCTCAGGAACATGTATGAAGATCAAGCACGGCAAGAGAGATATGACGTCTCAAGGGCACTGTTCAAGTGTGTCATGATAGAAGGAGATCTAGCTGGTCGTCACACACTCAAGATGATTGGGTATGTGGAGAACCTGACAAGACTGGGATTTCCACTGAGCCAAGAGTTGGCTACTGACGTGATACTGCAATCATTGCCAGAATCCTACATTCAGTTTGTGATGAACTACAACATGAACAACTTTGATAGGCCACTATCAGAGTTGTTGGGCATGTTGAGGACAGCCGAGACACAGATGAAGAAGGACAAGCCTAAGTCTGTGATGGTGATCACAAGCAAGAAAGGCAAGTCCAAGCGCAAGGGTAAGGGCAAAGCTAAGAAAGGTTCTGATGCTAGCCAGGAGCCCAAGTCATCTTCAGCTCTCAAGGCCAAGGGAGGCGTGACCAAGAAAGGCAATTGCCACCATTGTCAAAAGCCAGGACATTAGAAAAGGAATTATCCTCTCTATCTGGAAGAACAAAAGAAGAAGGAGGTGACAGACGTCTCTACTTAAAGGTGTCATGAAAGTAAACTTGTAACACTTTTGAGGTATATGATACCAAGAAGTAAAGTGTAAAGCACTCAATAAATGGGGCAAGTGTTTCCGCCATAGATATGAGTACTTTAGTTTATTTTCAGCCTAAAAGGCATGTAATACAGTTATGAACTACTATTTCATATTTGCCAATAGATAGAAACATTTTATTTTTGCATATTGTATGACAATGACGACAATTAATAAAGTTGATGTTTCAATCTCAAAGATATGATCTTTATGGCAATGCCTTGTTTACCTTGTGGTATTTGATATGCATAAGATAAAATGATACCTAAAAGTTATATATAACTCAAATAATCAAATTAGCATCAATCATGAGAAATTCATTTCTAGTTTCCATGTGATGGATAAATCTAGACTCTTTTGGTTAGAGAACCAGTAAGAGACATGAATATCTTGGACATGATTAATCAATCTTCACTAATGGTAGTGGGAGAATGATTGTCCTATTAGGTATAATACATGTGATGTATTTACATACCTATTGGAACAAATGCTAATACTTCAAATGGTGTTTAGAGAAATATCAATATGAATATCTTGAAGTGTTCAAGATTATCATAGATGAAGTGCAAATTTGGTAAAGTGTTAATTCTTGACGAGACCAATGAATGAAATACTTGGACCAAATGTTTGAGATCTTTATGAGTGATTATGATAGTGTATCATAGTGAACTCATGATTAAGGCATGGTGATGTCTAAATCAAGAAGGAATCATACTCTAAAGAGTTAGAGAATGATTATCAAATAACTAAATTCTTCTTAATAAAAGAATACCCCACACTAATAAAGGACATTAAGAATCACAAGGAGTTGTAAGTTCTTATATCCTTGACGGATACACCTCATTTATCTATGTGATGAGTTGTTCATGTGATGAGTCAACTATCTGGATGAAAATGAGGAACTGAATTTTGAGTTATGGTTTATGACCATTACATCCTAAATGACTTCCATGTGAACCATAAGGTATGACCTTGATGGTAGCACCCATTGGAATAAAATCCATAAGTGCAAATAAATCTTAAGTGTTAAGACACATGGATAACATTTTGAGAAGGATGATGCTTGTTGATTGCAACTTAATGACTAAGACATTTGGCATATGGATACTAAAACTGCATTCCTATGAGGAATAAAACAAGGATGTGTATGTGATACAACCTATAAGGTTTATGAATCCACTAATGCAAATGAAGTCTATAAGTTACAATGGACTAATCAATGTGATTGATTGAGTACAAGCAACTCAGAATTGGATCTTTACTTTGATGATATAGTCAAAAGGTTTGACTGATATGTCAAAGATAAAGAAGGGATCTGTGATTTAGTGGGAGCGTGTTCACATTCCACATGTTGATGTGAAATGGAAATGTTCTAGAATGGAAATCCAAAAGTGGAAATTATCTTTAAGGAAGATAGAGATGTTTCCTATGTGATAGGAATAGAGATCTATATAGATAGTTCTCGAAAACCTCTTGACCTGAAAAGAGAAAGCATACATTAGCAATTTGTACTGAAGGGTTCAGTATGCACAGATTCAGTGGGAGAAAACCTGTCCATGTTATATGGAGTTAGTATCCCAAGTCCAAGTGTCCAATTCTTATGAAGAATGGAAATACTAAGAATAGATATTGTGGAAACACATCCCATTATCACACAGATAACGAGGTGTTACGTGAAAACGTGCGGAAATCACCATAACCACAGCTTATGAAAACACGGGTTGCCACATCCATTATCATATAGATAATGAGGTGTTACGCGAAAACGTGCGGAAATCACCATAACCACAGATTATAGAAAACACGGGTTAATTAAAACCGATTGCGGAAAATTGATAAACTGTGAAATTATTACTTTCCAGTCCTCATCATGCACAGAAACATGTCATATATATACACATACACGAGATCTGATACGTGTCCACAGCTGTTCATCCATCACATGAGTTCACCACCTGTTCATATACATAAAGGCCCACATCCGGCCAACAGCAGGATATACAAACATCATCGATCGATCATCGTGAAACAACGTCAAAACACTGCCAAGGACCTGAGAGTACAGGGATGACTCTAGACTCTACTACAAAACGTCCAAAATAGCAGCATATCCATCGCTTGCCTTCTACTGCTCGTCAAGCTGCTCGGCCGCAACACCACGACCACGACCACGTCTACCTCGACCACCTAAAAAGGGTGTAAACCAGCGGAGTGAGACAATTGAACAATTGTCTCAGCGGGAAACATAACTCCCCACCGCAACTACAAAACCTCAGCAAGAAAGACTATAACAGCTGATATCTAATAACAGGTATAACAAGAGCAGTCTATATAAAGCAGATTATTCTTACCGACAAGCTTACCTGTTATACAAAAGCATATAACCAGATATCTCTCAAAGGAATATGATTGAAAAGATAAGATATATCACTATACAACATGATTATCAGAACAAGATATAATGCCTCATAACCTGATTATCAAGATCAGACATATTATCACATAACCTGCAAGATATAACGAAGATATTACACAAACAAGGCCTCAACCAATGTTTCGTGTTTATCCTAAGCAATAAGTACTAAACGGCTGTATTACATATTATTATGCCCTGAGGATTTGAACCGTACCGTTCAAATCCAACCTTCGGTTACGAAACCCAAGCCGGTGCCATACAAGGTCAATGGAAGAGTCGGACTCCACGACCTCCCACCTCATGGTCAATACACGAGTACAACACAAGAAGGACCGCAGTCACATGCTGAAGTGGTCTAAGCCACAGGGTCAGCTCCATAGGCTACCCTCATTCTAGCCCGCCTTGGTACAGGTCTCGGCACTAGTAAAACTGAGCCACGGGCCTGTTCACCGTGCTCTGAGCCATGAACGCATTCACGTTCCACACATCACATATCCTGAGCCATGGGCATGTTCACCATGCTCTATATACATATCTGAGTCTGTAACCGAAGTTACACTCTTACCTCCTCATTTTCAGGCTAGGAGCAACCTACACATATTCAACAATATGCGCTTCCAGATTAACCCGTAGGAGAACTTGTTTCACCACCACCAAGTCCTGACGATGATGGATCTATGGCCAGGGCAAACTATATGATATATTTCACTGTGATTAATTAGTATCTTTTAGATGGATTGCAGGATTCAACCAAGTTGTATAACATGCAAGATATAACGGAAAGTAAACAACATTATATTATTATTGAAAACACATCAACCTGACCCATCTCAAGGATCCAACCTCACATGTTACCACTTGGCCTCTTGCCAACCATCCAGATCCATCTCAAGGATCATCACATACCACAGGATCTCAATCCCTCATCATGTACTGTCACTGCCTCTCAAGGCTTACATCATCATCATGGAACTTAATACATTATACATATCATCTCATTAACCAGAGTAATTATCAAGTGATGTTACTCATCACATATATTTCATAGCCTTTTCATGGCTAGTCATCACCTGCATGGTTAGGGTATACAATAATCGTAGATTCAACATAAGGAATATGCTACCATCATAAATGCCATTCAAGATACTCTACTTATCATTCTTACACTATTTGCTGATTGTTGTGTGATTTGTATATCATCTTTTCACATATTATCACACACAAATTCGGTTCTTTCTAGTGTAATTCAATCTTTTTCATATTAGTTTTGCCATCCTTTTCTTGTTCTATGTGTTCCATAACTTGTATTGCAAGTTTGTCACAAAAATGACTGATTTCAGATGTTTTTCTACAGAAACAGTAAAGTGCACGGTGTGCAAACTCAGATGCACGGCGTGCACCGTTCCAGAGAAGATTTATTTGCTTAAACAGTAAAATGCACGACGTGCACTTCCAAAATGCACGGCGTGCACTTCCAAAATGCACGGCGTGCGACATTACAGGGGAATTCCATTCTGTTCGGCCACGAAGATGCACGGCGTGCACATCCAAAAGACACGTCGTGCACGTATCAGTTCGATGTCAACTGCAGCTCGATTTACAACTGCATTGCAGGTGCACGGCGTGCACCTGGGAGTTTCAGAATTCCGAAAAATGCAGAATACGATTTTAAAAGAAAGAGGGAAGTAATGGGACGGTCACGTTTGTCCAATTGGAGGTTTTCTCTCGTCCCAAAGACATAGGAGAGCAGAGGAGGGAAATTTGGGAGGAAACTAAGGTGGTTTCTTGCACAAAGAGACCATTTCTTCTTCTCCACTTCTCCATTTTCTTCTCCAAGGTGCAGCCAAGCTTCCCCAACTCCGAGCAACTTCTTGGGAGAGGAGTTAGTCCAACTTGGAGCAGCTAAAGGAAGGGAATTTCGTCCTAAAGCCGGAACTCTTGCTCCTTGTGGTTACATCTTCAGTTCTTCTTGTCTTTTCTTCTCTAAATCATGGCTAGTATTGAGAATTCTGTAGAAATTCTGTTGTACCTTGTTATGGACGAGTAGATCTCTTCTTTCTTGGGCATGGGAGAGTAGCTCCCATGCCATAGCATGTAATGAACAAATAATTTTGTACTAAATACGTTTGCTTCTTGTTTCCTTACCTTGAGAGTGTTGGTTACTTCTTTCTTTGCATGTATTGTTGGCCACCTTATATGCATATTTTCTGCTTTCTTGCTTAGTTTGAGAAAACAAGTAGGAATGTATGGAGACGCTTCTCTTGGCAAATCTTCTTCTTCTATGAGAGTAGAGAAGAAGGAGTTGAGGTTTTGTTGTGATCATAAATGAAATTCATGTGCGAGAGTGTTGTTTTGAGTTATGATCGTTGCATTTACATTGGGAGGTGAAATGTAACACAACTCTTCCTTGAAATATGATCTTATGTATGTTTAAATTATTTGGTTCTCTTGATTGCTATGGTATGTGGGTGAAATCCTAATGTCCAAGATCCCTCAATTCTCTGAAATCGAACTTTTCTTGTGATCCTTGTTTGTTAATTAAGATCTTAATTTCCTGTAGTTAAATTCTTTTTCATGCTTTTAGAACAAACCTTCTCTACTTTTAAAAATCGGTCTAGATTGTTGAACTTTAGTACTGTTGCGTTCAGTTAAATTAGCTAAGCTCCTTGTGTTCGACCTTGACTATACTACCTCTGTATACTTGCGGAGTTTGGTTAAGTTGAGTAAACTGTCCATTGCTTGGATTGAAACTCGTTTGTGTAAACTTACCAACAAGTTTTTGGCGTCGTTGTCGGGGAGCTACGGTAAATTAATTGGAGTAATAAGTGCTGATTAGTATTCGAGACTAGATCATCATTTGCATTTTTGAAATTCCACATACCTTTTAGTTGTGTTCTCAAATTTTTCTTGTTATTTTCAGGTTGCATGCGTCGCTCGCAACAAGGTCTCCAAACAACCCCGTTGTTAGACCTTGAAATAGAGTGGAGTCTTTCAAGCTTGAGGAGATCAAGGAGAAAGGAACAGTTACTACTAGAGGGTACTCCATCACCATCTTCATCATCATCCACGCCATTTTTTCATCCGTTGAAGGAGCTTCACCAAGCACTTCAACCATGGAAGACGATCGTCCATTGAAGGATTTTGCTATGCCGGTTGCCACCAACATATGTGGAGACATTGACTTGCCAGCCGTAGAAGTGAACAATTTCTCTATTGCTCCTTCTATGATGCAGATGATTCAACAGAATCGTTTTGGAGGTACCGCCAATGAGGACCCAGGTCTTCATATTGTAGAATTTTTGGAGTACTTAAACACTTTCAAAATTAACGGTGTATCTGTTGATGTGATAAGACTTATGATATTTCCTTTTACTCTAAGAGATAAAGCCAAGGCTTGGATTTTGTCTTTACCAAAGAAGTCTATTAAAACCTGGGATCAGCTTCTTAATGTCTTTCTTGCAAAGTATTTTCCACCTAGCAAAACTGCTCACTTGAGGAACCAACTTACAAATTTTTCTCAAAACGATGGTGAGACTCTCTATGACACATGGGAGAGGTTTAAAGACCTTCAACGTCTTTGCCCACACCATGGTCTTACAAATTGGTTACTTCTTCAGACCTTCTATAACGGACTGTTCTACAACACCCGGTTGACTCTAGATGCCGCAGTCGGTGGTGCGCTAATGACTAAGTCCTACAGGGAGGCCTATGACCTCATTGAAGACATATCACTCAACCACTGCCAATGGGGAGGTGATAGGGGATCTAAATCATCATCGTCTACTGCAAGTTCTTCAACCCCAAAGCAAGGAGGAAAATACACCGTTGATGTCGTTGATCTCATTGCTGCAAAACTAGATGTTCTTACTCAAAAGTTTGAGAAGCTGACTACATTGCCGGTTCAATCTGCTGAAGCCACATGTGAAGCTTGTGGTAATCTAGGGAATACTTCTTCACAATGTTTTGCTCCCAACACTATGGGGGGAGATCTTGAACAGGTTAATGCTATTGAGATGCAGAGGAACAAGCAATATAATCCTTATTCAAATCAATATAATCCAGGGTGGAGAGATCACCCCAACTTCTCTTACAAGAATACTAGCAATGCTCAAAATTTTCAGCAAGGGCAACAACAACCACCACAGCAATCACAGTTCAACCGCCAAGGTAATCCGCAGGGTTACAACAACAGAAGTTATCAGCAGCAGCAACAACAACCTCAAAATTCCTCTCTTGAAGCTATGATGGAGAAATTCATAAACACACAAACTCATCAAAACGAAGAGCTTAGGGGGAATGACAAGCTACTTAAAGATGCTATTCTTCAACTCTCCGCCAAAGTGGACATCATATCCACTCACACAAAGATGCTAGAGAACCAAATAGCTCAACAAGCTCTTTCTCAACAAGGACAACAATCCGGTTCTCTCCCTAGTGTGCCAGAAGTAAATCTGAGACAGCATGCCAATGCTATCATTCTAAGGAGTGGGGCTGAGATTGAAAGACCTTCGCCATCTAAGGAAAAGGACATGAAGATACTTGATGAAGAAGAGCCTAGTATTCCTAATTGCAGCAAGGAGAAAGGTAAAATTGAAGAGTCATCATCTTTTAAAGCTACTACACCTTTCCCTCATAGGCTTGTCAACAATAAGGATGATATCAAGTTCAAGAAATTTATGGACATTCTTAGCAAGTTGCAAGTTAATCTTCCTTTCACTGATATTATTGCTGAAATGCCTTCCTATGCCAAGTTCTTTAAAGATATCTTGTCTAACAGGAGAAGGGTTGATCAAGTAGAAACAGTTAAGCTTTCCGAACGTGTGAGTTCTATTATTCAAAACCGCATTCCAACTATTCCGGAAAAGCTGGATGATATGGGACCTTTCACATTGCCATGCAAGATCAACAATGTCACGTTTGATAAAGGTCTAGTGGATTTGGGGGCTAGCATTAGTCTCATTCCAACCACTTTATGGCATGAATTAGACCTAGGTGATCTAAAGCCAACCAAGATGGTTATAGAGTTAGCCGATCATTCTCTTAAGCACCCAAAAGGTGTATTAGAAGATATACTTGTACAAATTGGCAAGTTCTATATACCATGTGATTTTGTAGTTCTTGATATGGTGGAGACTCCCCGCAATCCAGTTCTTTTTGGAAGACCTTTCTTGCGGATGGCCGGTTTCCTCATAGACGTTAGAGAAGGAAAGCTAACTCTCTGTGTGGGTGAAGAAGAGATAGAGTTCTCTATTTCTGATGCCATGAAAGCACCCGCACAAGTCAAAGAAATCTGTTTGTTTGACACCGTTGATCCCATAGAAGAGTTTGTTGATGACATGATTGAATTCATGATAAACTATTGTGATGATGTTATTGCTGAAAATCACGTTTCTGAAAATTCTGAAGCTATTCCTATTTTCAAAGCACAAGCAAATAATGTGGAAGCTCTACATGATGAAAAAAAGGTTGATGAAGGAACAACAAAAAATAAGATAGAACTAAAGGCCCTTCCACCGGGGTTGAGGTATGCTTTTCTTGATCCAAACTCCTCATCTCCTGTTATCATAAATGATGAATTAACCAATGAACAAGAGAATAAATTGCTTGATGAACTGCGGTTATATAAAGATGTCATTGGTTATTCTATTGATGATTTGAAAGGCATTCATCCTAAAATCTGTATGCATAGAATAAACATGGAAGATGATGCCAAACCAACTGTTGAACTACCTAGGCGTTTAAATCAAAACATGCTTGATGTGGTTAAGAAAGAAATCTTTAAATTAATGGATGCCAGAATCATTTATCCCATTAGTGACAACCCCTGGGTTAGTGCTATTCATGTAGTACCTAAGAAGGGGGGTGCAACTGTCATAAAAGGAGATAATGATGAGTTAATACAGACACACATGGTCACAGGCTGGCGTATGTGTATTGACTACCGGCTTTTAAACAAGGCAACCCGCAAGGACCATTTCTCATTGCCTTTCATTGATTTAATGTTAGAACGCCTTACAAAGCATTCATATTTTTGTTACTTGGACGGGTATTCCGGATTTTTTCAGATTCCTATCTATCCGCCCGATCAAGAAAAGACCACTTTTACTTGCACCTATGGTACCTATGCTTATCGCCGCATGCCTTTCGGTCTTTGCAACACTCCCGCTACTTTTCAGCGGTGTATGATGACGATTTTCTCAGATTTCATTGAAAACATAATGGAAATTTTCATGGACGATTTTAGTGTATATGGTGATTCATTTAATCAATGCTTGTCAAATTTGTCTTTAGTCTTAGCCAGATGCAAAAAGGTTAACCTAGTGCTAAACTGGGAGAAGTGCCATTTTATGGTACAATCCGGTGTAGTGCTAGGACATGTGGTATCTAATAAGGGTATTGAAGTTGACAGGGCAAAAGTTGAAGCTATTGAGAAAATGTCTACCCCATCTTCAGTCAAAGACATCCGAAGTTTCCTTGGACATGCAGGTTTTTATAGAAGATTTATCAAGGACTTCTCAAAAATTGCAAAGCCATTATGTTCTCTTCTTGCAAAGGACGCAGAATTTGTGTTTGATGATGAATGCCAAAAGGCTTTTTCTACACTCAAGGAGGCTCTCATTTCTTCCCCTATCATTCAACCTCCGGATTGGGACGCTCCATTTGAGTTGATGTGTGATGCAAGTGATTATGCTGTAGGAGCAGTGCTAGGACAATAGAAAGACAAGAAACTTCATGCTGTCTATTATGCAAGCAAAACCCTTAATGATGCACAAATCAACTATACAACTACGTAGAAGGAGATGTTGGCCATTGTGTATGCTTTTGAAAAATTCTGACAATACTTAGTGGGATCTAAGGTGATAGTGTACACTGATCATGCTGCAATCAAATACTTGCTGAGTAAAAAAGATGCCAAGCCACGCCTCATCCGCTGGGTATTGCTTCTACAAGAATATGATCTTGAAATCCGTGATAAAAAGGGGACTGAAAACAATGTTGCCGACCACCTTTCTAGACTGTCCACAAAGGCTGAAGACTCATTACCTATTGATGATCATCTGCCAATTGAACGACTCTATGCGTTGTCATCCGTTCAAACATCGTGGTTTGCCGACATAGATAATTTCCTTGCTACAGGACAGCTTCCACCGGGTTTGACATTTCAACAAAAGAAGAAGTTCTTTCATGATGTCAAATTTTACTATTGGGATGATCCTTTCTTGTTCAAACATGGGAGTGATGGGTTAATTCGCCGTTGTGTGATTGAAGAGGAAATTCCTACTATTATTTCTGAATGCCATGATTCATCTTATGGAGGCCACTTTGGAGGAGAGAAAACTGTAGAAAAAATACTTCAAGCCAGTTTCTATTGACCTACATTGTTCAAAGACGTGAATCTATTTGTCAAGTCTTGTGATAAATGTCAAAGAACTGGAGGCATATCCCGCCGTGATGACATGCCACTCAACTCTATCTTAGAGGTTGAGGTGTTTGATATATGGGGTGTAGACTATATGGGACCATTCCCATCTTCATGTGGATATCAATATATTCTTGTTGCAGTTGACTATGTGTCCAAATGGGTTGAGGCCATTCCAACCCAAGCATCATATGCCAAATCCGTAATCAAGCTCTTTTAGAAGATCATTTTCCCCCGGTTTGGAGTCCCACGTGCTATTATTTCTGATGGAGGGACACACTTTGCTGAAAGACAATTCAACAATCTTCTCTCCAAATATGGTGTCACTCATAAAATCTCTACGCCCTACCATCCTCAAACATCCGGGCAAGTGGAGGTTTCCAATAGGAAATTGAAGAACATTCTTGAGAAGACCGTTTCTAGTTCAAGGAAAGATTGGGCATTGAAGATAGATGATGCATTGTGGGCATACCGCACAGCCTACAAGACTATCATAGGGACAACTCCTTTCAAGCTGATCTATGGAAAGTCTTGCCATCTTCCGCTGGAGCTATAGCACCGTGCTTTATGGGCTATCAAAGTCTTGAACTTTGATATGAAGAAAGCAGGGGAGAAACGTCTTTTACAATTGCAGGAATTAGAAGAACTTCGTCTTGATGCTTATGAGAATGCGAAGCTATACAAAGAGAGGACAAAAGCATGGCATGAAAAGAGAATTAGAAGGAAGGACTTCCAAGAAGGAGACCAAGTGTTATTGTTTAACTCAAGGTTGAAATTGTTTCCAGGAAAGCTAAAGTCGAAATGGTCCGACCCATTTCTTGTATTGAAGATCTTCCCGTATGGAGCTGTGGAACTACAAGGAAAGGACGAAAGCTTCAAAGTGAATGGACAGAGATGCACACTTTATTTTTCTTCTGAAGTGTTAGACAAAGGGGCCTCTTGCCCCCTCCAAGACGCATGAAATGATTGAAGAGTCTTACTCCGAACTCTAAACGGAGGACCTTGTGGGAGTTGACCCCACATTAGGATAGATTTCTTTTAAGTTTTTCCAAATCAAAAATAGTCTTTAATTTTGTCAATAAGCATGCCATGGATGAATGTAATAATTTAGACTTGATTTCTATTCGATCCGTCATAATTTTCTGCTGATAAAATGCAATTTTCTACAGAAATCGCACATTGCACGGCGTGCATTTCAGAATGCACGGCGTGCACTTCATTACGAAATGCAGCAGATAATGTTCTGGAAGAAGACACAACATGCATGTTCAAATTGCACGCCGTGCACGCCGGTATGCGAGATTTATAGGAAACCGTCTGGAATCATGCACGCCATGCACCTCAAGAATGCACACCGTGCAGCTGGAGATTTGGTGGTCCAAAAACTTACAGGAAACATGCACGGCGTGCACCGCAGAATTGCACGGCGTGCACCTGGGCGATTGAAAATTTGTAAACGGTCTGGAAACATGCACGTCGTGCACCTCAAGAATGCACGCCGTGCACTTTTAAGTGAAATGTGGACAAAAAGGGCCGGAGTGCACGGCCCAACACTCTAACCCTAGAGCCCGTGCACCCCGACCCCAGGAGCTCTAACCCTAGAAGCCGCCCGTGCACTGCTCTGCCGTCTACCAGCCGTGCACTCCGCCCTCTAGCCGTGCGCAGCACAGCAACGCCAGAGATCTACGTCGTTCTCTTCACCCCTTCTTCTCCACGAGTCCAACCGTCAGCAACCGGCGTGCGCCGTCCACAGCAGACCACAACTCCAGACATTCCACAGCAGCCCCAGGACAACCAGCAGCAACCGGAAGCATCCGCAACGCCGATGGATATACCCGACATCATTACTCAGTTCTTCCCTGAGCAGGGAGGCGGCAGATCATTTTTCTGATCTCATACATGATAGGTACCCGGTTGTGAACTCCTAAAGTTGATTGAAGCAGTGAGGTCACTGCTGATTTCAGGCTTAGGGGGGAGCAACCGGACGGTATCAGTATCCTAGCTAGCTTTTACTTTCCATGTTATTTGCTTCATGTCATTTGTTTTTGTACTTTTGTTTTGTTCTCTATTTTTAGTTGTTGTTTTTAGTTCTTCTTTTTCTGATGGCAAATCTAATATGATATGAGATTTATCCTCTTTATGTGGAAAGAACTCCTATGCTTAACTGTTCGTCCTCCTTTGATGAGAAATTTCAATTGAAGAAGTTGTAAAAATCATGCTTTAATCAAATGAAACCTTTGGACCATCAACATGTGTTTGACTCAAGTTTATGCTTCTAGCCTGAACCTTCATCTTTCACATCCCTGATTGTTTAAAACATGTAATGGTTTCAATTTTTGTGAATAAATTCAACTGTACAACACCATTTAGAATACGGGATGACTTTTCCAAACTCTTAGTGCATATGCAAACAAACTTTCAATGAAAAATTTTCAAAACAGATGAATGAAATCTAGTTAATGTTGCAATTCAGTTGACTCTCCAAAGTTTTGGAAAATTTTGAATAACTCTATACCCCATTAAAGATGGCTAATCTGCCCACATATCATGCTAGCCTAGTGTAAGTCCGATCTGGCCACGATGGTTAGGTGGTATGCCTTAAAAGAGGGTAAAATACCCCAACCGACACTCCTCGTGTGCATAAGCCTACATTAGCAGCCGAGTGTCGGAGCCCTTAATCATTTGTTATATCATTTCTGGGAAAAAGAGAGTACAACAAAAATTGTCAAATTTTTAACTAAGATTTTATCTTTTGTTATCCTTAATAATTGAGAGTTGGAGTTGTACATCTACTGATTGTTTGGCTTGGTCATCCAAATTCTACCTAGTGTTGTTTAATTGATTGTTTCATTGAAATTGATGCCACCCCTACTAAACTAAAATCTTTTTCTTGAGTGTTTGAGTTGAATTGATGGCTATGAGCATAAACATGTTGAGCATGGTTGGTTTGGTTTTATACACATCTTTCATTTCATTTGATTTATTCATGTTCTTCACAATTCTTCAGTTGTTTTTCCATGCTCTTTTTTCTTGAGGACAAGCAATGGTTTAAGCTTAGGGGGATTTGTTGTGTGATTTGTATATCATCTTTTCACATATTATCACACACAAATTCGTTTCTTTCTAGTGTAATTCAATCTTTTTCATATTAGTTTTGCCATCCTTTTCTTGTTCTATGTGTTCCATAACTTGTATTGCAAGTTTGTCACAAAAATGACTGATTTCAGATGTTTTTCTACAGAAACAGTAAAGTGCACGGCGTGCAAACTCAGATGCACGGCGTGCACAGTTCCAGAGAAGATTTATTTGCTTAAACAGTAAAATGCACGACGTGCACTTCCAAAATGCACGGCGTGCGACATTACAGGGGAATTCCATTCTGTTCGGCCACGAAGATGCACGACGTGCACATTCAAAAGACACGCCGTGCACATATCAGTTCGATGTCAACTGCATCTCGATTTACAACTGCATTGTAGGTGCACGGCGTGCACCCCAAAGTGCACGGCGTGCACCTGGCAGTTTCAGAATTCCGAAAATGCAGAATACGATTTTAAAAGAAAGAGGGAAGTAATGGGACGGTCACGTTCGGCCATTTGGAGGTTTTCTCTCATCCCAAAGACAGAGGAGAGCAGAGGAGGGCGATTTGGGAGGAAACTAAGGTGGTTTCTTGCACAAAGGTTAGTTAATGAGGACTTAACCCAACCTGATCTAGAGTGGTATCATCACCATCTACTAATAAGAGGAGAGAGAAAGTATCCTAAGAGAGAAAGTATCCTAAGAGAGAGAAAGTACCCTTTTATGGTGGAAACTCAAGTAAGATACTTTCAATACACATGAATGTGCATGATTAGGGAATGATCCACCTATGTGAGATCATGGAAACCCTAATTATGATGTCTAGTGAATCTTAATCTTATTTAAGAGCTTTAATGATGATGTTTCTCATACATGATGATGTAATGAGTACAATTCACCATGGAGTGAATAGTAAACCCTAATTCTAGGGTGGTGACATGAAAGATGAATAGTAAACCCTGATTGATGAATTGTTTACTATTACCAGTTGAATTAACCTTGCAGGTTGTTATGAGATGATGATCATATCCAGGTATGGATTATAATACTATATTCATTGAAAGCATGTCTTAAGCTTTATGAATAAGTGAAATATCTTGATGCACTGCTAGTGACATCTATTGAGATTTATGGGCTGTGAGAGCCATGAATACCATCAAAGTCATGCTTTAGAGATGACTTGTGATGAGTATAATGAGAAATGATGATTGATGTGAGTTAGGCTTGTTACATTTAGTATTCTCCTTCTATAGCTGTTATGCTATTGTTATTGTTTGAAGAACAATGTTTGATGTTAAAAGAATACTAAATGTACCTAATTAATCAAGTATAATGTAGAGCCCTGATCATAGATCCATCATTGTCAGAGTCTAAATGATGGTGAAACAAGTTTTCCCAAGGGAACTCCTGGATCACATACTTTTGAGTATGTGGGGTATATGGATGTGTAGAACCTTACATCCTAGTGTAGGAATTGATGTAGATTTTTATAGTCCGTCAAACCTCCACTACAAGATCCAAAAGGTGAGATATATCACTATTCTCCCAAATCAAACATAAACACCGCATCGGTGAAAGATAATCAAGAAATCTTCCGATGACGAAGAGAGTACAGAACGCCACTGTAACTCTAAAAACATAGCGAAGGTCCAGTTTACCCTGGTGAGCTATAAATAGCAGACGTCCTGCCAGATGTCCTGCAAACAATCCTCTAACTCACTGAGGAAGATGAGGTCATAAGAATCCGGCTCTTTTAATGACCTATGTATGATACTGATGTGACTTCTTAGCGATCAGTTGGAGTATGAGTGGTATGCCTCATCTCCACAGGGCATAATAATGTTTGAAAAACATAATCAACAGTGTAGTATATCTGTTAGAGTTAACTATGAGTTACTTGATTGATGTTACACTGGATAAAGTATATGTCCTTCATGTTTCATAAATGTTGAACTCTTGCTTATTATCAAAACTGCTAATGAATGCTTTGAAAAGCTTTTACTGCTTAAGTTATTCTTTGCTTGCTTATAAAGCTTCTAGTGGAGAGTTATAACTCTCGCTGGGGCAATTATGTATAATTGTCTCACCCCGTAGACTTCAACTTTTTAGGTGGTCGTCGAAGACGGAGGAACCGGTCTAAAGGTGACCAACCCCAGCAGCAGCAGCACCAGGAGCAGCAGTAAATCTCAGGTGGAGATTCAGTCTGCTATGTGGTGTAGTTAGAGTCAGTCCTATGTGTCCTCTGTACTCTCAGGTCTTGGAGTGTTTTGGTTATGAGTTCTTGAGATTTTGTATCATGTTGTATATAATTACTCAAGAAGTAATTTGACAGAGATGTATACAGTTTAAATCCTTTTTCTATGTAAAAGGTTTGTGGTTTCAAGCTCTTATCTCGAAAAGTTTTAATTTCTCGTGATTTTTGTCTTCCGCTGATTATCGATTGCTTCCGCTCAAGTTTAAATCGTGATTATTTCGTGGTTTGGAGATCGGAGCCCACAATTAAGTGGTATCAGAGCTCTAGGTTCGCCGAGTCTACAGAGGCATAGGACTTAGGAAGTCGAGTCTATCTTTAGTATTCCTTCCTTATCTAATAGAATCTTTTGCTCCTCAGGAGAAGAAGATACATAAGAATGTCAGAGCCACATGAGGAGCACGTGGTAGAAAGTAGTGCTAGTGCACCGCAAGGCGGTGCAGGAGTACCAGAAATAGAACAACCTATACCTGAGCCACCCCAGTTCGACCCAGCCGACATGGGTAACCCAGCAGTTCAGATGATGTTCGGGCAGTTTATGACCGCCATGACACACATAACCGACAGGATGCCTATGCCTATACCCAGGGCACCTGTCCAACCAGAAGGTCAAGGTATCGGAAAAACGTTCGAGCGACTATGTCGTGTCGGAGCTACCGAGTACCTTGGGACTACTGACCCCGCAGATGCTGATCTATGGTTGATGGAGTTGGAGAAGGCTTTCAGGATCCTCAATATCCCTGAAGCTGAGAAGGTCAGACATGCTGTCTATCTTCTCAAAGGAAGCGCTGGTCATTGGTGGACAATGGAAGAGCAGAAGAGACCTGGAATAGAGATCTCGTGGGAAGACTTTCGGCAGGAGTTTGTTCATAGATATTTCCCAAAGACCTTCCTAGACGAGAAGATCTCTCAATTCGAGAGACGGAGGCAGGGAATAATGAACATTAGTGAGTATGAAGCTAAGTTCATGGAGTTGTTGCGGTTTTGTCCGCACATGGCTGCCACAGAAGAAGAAAGAATCAGGAGATTCGAGAGGGGTTTGAATGCTGACATGAATACCCCTGTCTCTGCCTTAGAAAACCAAGAGAGATTCTCTACCTTCGTTGAGTCAGTCCGAAGGATAGAGAGATCTGTGGTTGAGAAGAGGCAAACTCAGAAAATATATCCACAGTTCCAGGGTTCTTCATCTAGGGACTTTAAGAAGCCTAGATCCTCTGCACCTAACCCTCCACCACCTAGATCCAGTTCTCAGACTCAGTGGTCTCCAAGTAGAGGTAGAGGACGAAGACAACCACCTCAGGAGACTCAGAGTTCTGCATCAATGTCAGTTACTGGACCACCCAGACCACAACAACTGGAGAGAAGCTGCTACAACTGTGGTAAAGTGGGACACTTGATGAAGGACTGCCGATCTAAGCTCGTCAGTGTGACACAGCCTCCGAGACAGAGTCAATAAGGATCTCAGAGAATGCAATCTCAAGGAGCAGCTCGAGGACATGGACAAGCGTCTCAAGCTGGATCATCAGCACCACCTCAACACCAGGCGACAGCGAGGTTCTATGCTATGAACCCACCAGAGGCAGTGGTCGATCCACAAGTGGTGACAGGTCAGATGGAACTTTTATATTCTGATATGTCTAAACCTTATGTAGTATCTGTTCTGATTGACCCGGGTGCTACGCACTCTTTCATCACTCGAAGAGTGATTCGCAACTGCAATATGACAGTTAGTCATAGGGCAGATAGTTTGCTGTTGGAGACTCCGTTGAGAGGGTCTGCCGTTCTGTAGGAGGTATGCTCTCCCTGCATCCTCTTCTCTTCTGATCATCGCATTCAAGTGGACCTTATACCACTTGATATGCAAGGATTTGATGTAATCCTAGGGATGGATACCTTGGAAAGGTATCGAGTTGTCTTGGTTTGTGAGTCCAAGTTGGCAGTGTTTGCTGATGAAAGCAACACATGGATCTTTCAAGGAGAAAGAAAGATTCTGTCCACTTGTCTTGTATCAGCTATGGTTGCTGATAAGCTGATGAGGCAAGGATGTTATGCATTCTTGGCCCATGTGGTAGATGTTACCAAGGAGAGTCCCAACCCTGTTGAAGTTCTTATAGTCAGGGAATTCGAGGATGTGTTTCCTGAAGAACTTCCTGGTATACCACCACCTCGGGAGATTGATTTTGAAATCAATTTAGTCCCAGATACAAAACCTATAGCCCAGACTCCTTATAGAATGGCGCCTGCCGAGATGGCAGAACTCAAGAAACAACTTCAAGAGTTACTTGAGAAAGGTTTTATCTGACCGAGCACTTCACCTTGGGGTGCTCCGGTTTTGTTTGTTAAAAAGAAAGATGGATCAATGCGGTTGTGCATTGACTATAGACAACTCAATAAAATAACAATAAAGAACAAGTACCCTTTGCCGAGGATTGATGATCTTTTTGACCAGTTGCGTGGTGCAACAGTCTTCTCAAAGATAGATTTGAGATCTGGATATCATCAACTCCGCATTAAGGACAGTGACATATCCAAGTCTGCCTTTAGGACAAGATATGGTCACTATGAGTTCACGGTTATGTCATTTGGACTAACCAATGCACCACCTGCATTCATGGAACTCATGAATAGAGTCTTTCAATCTTTCCTTGATCAGTGTGTCATCGTTTTCATAGATGACATACTGATTTATAGTAAGGATGCTCAGCAACATGAGCAGCACCTTCGCCAAGCTTTGACCTTGCTAAGAGAACACAAGCTGTATGCAAAGTTTAGCAAGTGTGAGTTCTGGCTGCCTGAGGTATCTTTTCTTGGGCATGTGATATCTGCCTCGGGAATTCGTGTTGATCCTGCAAAGGTAGAATCTGTTCTACAATGGGGACAACCGAAGACACCGACAGAGATTCGAAGTTTCTTGGGATTAGCTGGTTACTATCGAAGGTTTATTAAGAATTTCAGTTCTATAGCCTTACCTTTGACCAAGTTAACCCGGAAAGATGTATCTTTTGCCTGGAGTGATAAGTGTCAACAGTCTTTTCAGCTGTTGAAAGAAAGGTTGACAAGTGCACCTGTGCTTGTGCTACCTGAACAAGGAAAAGGATATGTAGTCTTCTGTGATGCCTCCAAGAATGGACTTGGATGTGTGTTGATGCAGGATAAACATGTGATTTCTTTTGCTTCCCGACAGCTTAAGAAACACGAGGAGAATTATCCGACACACGATCTAGAGTTAGCTGCTGTGGTCCATGCCTTGAATATATGGAGACATTATCTCTACGGAGAAACCTTCCAGATTTTCACAGACCACAAAAACCTCAAGTATATCTTCTCTCAACATGAGCTTAACATGAGGCAACGTCGCTGGATGGAGTTAATCAAGGACTATGATTGTACAATTGATTACCATACGGGCAAGGCCAATGTGGTTGCAGATGCCTTGAGTAGGAAATCAGCAACATCAACCATGGATAGAGCACAACTAAGTTCCTTAGTATGCTCTAGGAGAGATATGCTTATCTCTTTAAGGCAAGACAATGTGCAGTTGAAGGTATCATTGTTAGCTGGTTTGTTAGCTGAGATGTAGATTAAACCTACCCTAAGAGAGCAGATAAAGGAGGCACAACAAGTAGATGCTGCAGTTCAGCAGTTTAGATCTGCGTATGGTAGTGAGAAGCAAGAAGGTTTTCATGATTCAGATGACCAGGTGGCATGCTATCATGGGAGGATGATAGTGCCAGATGTAGATAACCTGAGGAAATTAGTTTTGGAGGAAGCTCATTCTTCGATGTATGCCATGCATCCAGGGAGCACCAAGATGTATCGAAACTTGAAGTATATGTATTGGTGGCTTGGGATGAAGAAGGATATAGCTGAGTTTGTTCTAAGGTGTTCTGTGTGTCAGCAGGTCAAGGCTGAGCACCAGAAACCTGCAGGAACAATGCAAACCTTACCCATACCACAATGGAAGTGGGACCATGTGACCATGGACTTTGTTGTTGGCCTACCCAGGACAAACAAAGGACATGATTCCATTTGGGTAGTTGTTGATAGGTTGACAAAGACAGCACATTTCCTACCTGTCAAAACAACCTATTCTGCTGAAAGGTTATCCCAGTTGTATGCACAAGAGATAGTGCGTTTGCACGGAGTTCCTATCACAATAGTTTCTGACAGAGGTCCCCAATTTACAAGTCGCTTTTGGGAGCAGTTACACAGAGCTCTAGGCACCAAGTTAAGGTTTAGTACAGCCTTTCACCCACAGACTGATGGACAGTCGGAAAGGACTATACAGACCTTGGAAGATCTGTTGAGAGCATGTGTTCTCCAGTTTACTGGAAGTTGGGATCTACATCTGAACTTGATAGAGTTTTCTTATAACAATAGCTATCATCATAGCATTGATATGGCACCCTATGAAGCTTTGTATGGTAGACGTTGTAGATCACCCTTGTGTTGGTATGAGACTGGTGAGCACCAGTTGTTAGGTCCTGATCTTGTGCAGCAAACTACAGAGAAGATTAAAGTTATACAACAACAACTTAAGACTGCACAGGATAGACAGAAATCATATGCTGATAAACGTCGTAGACCCCTAGAATTCCAGGTTGGAGACAGAGTGTATCTCAAGGTCTCACCTTGGAAAGGAGTCCTTCGTTTTGGAAGAAAAGGAAAGTTAGCTCCTAGATTTATGGGACCTTATCCAATTGTTGAGAGAGTTGGAAAGGTGGCCTATAGACTAGAATTACCTCAAGAGTTGCAGAAGTTACATCCTGTGTTTCACATTTCCATGCTGAGGAAATGTCACCCAGACACCGAGTCAGTTCTACAACCAATGGAAGTAGAATTAAATGATGATATAACATATGAGGAGGGACCAGTGTCAATCCTTGATACCAGAACTAAAAAGTTAAAGAAGAAAGATATAAGCCTCGTGAAAGTCCTTTGGAACCATCGTGGTGTTGAAGAAGCCACTTGGGAACTAGAGGATGAGATAAGAAGGAAATACCCTGCTCTTTTCTCCTAATACGTTTTATCGATTTCGGGGACGAAATCCTTGTGAAGGGGTGGATAATTTGTAACATCCCTGACCTGGGTTATAACCTAACCCTAGAAGTTTTGCCTAAATATGTAATTATATACTTGTGAATACTCCCTGGCATGTAATTAAGTTCCTCAGGAACATTTACTTTCAATTTTGCTCCTTTATATGAAGTTGTAGCATTGTTTTGTAGTGCAGGGACCTATGTGCAATTTACCCAAATTGATGGGTGTAATTTGTAGAATTCACCTTCTAGAACATCTTTTATAACTCTTGCCATCATTTAGAGTAGAAATGATGAAAAGGGGACATCAATGAATAATCAGATAAGAAAAATGATCCTTGTGGTAAAAATCACCTAATAGGGGTATGGAAACCTTCCATGTATGTACCTTAGTTGAAAGTTGGCTTTCTTTACCCTTAGATCTTGAGATTTCATGAGCTTTGCATAAGTTTAGATGAGTTTGGACGTGCCTTGAGCAAGGGGGTACTTAGATGTAAATTCTATACTTTAGAGGTCCTTATGGTGTAAAAAGGCCTAAAGTATATAAGCCCTTTCCTTGTAACAAGTGAACGAACCTTTCATTTCCTTCACTTCTTCTCTTCTTTCTCAACCGACCAAGGCTAGCTCTGGAGCAGAGAGGGACGACCAAGGGTTCTAGGTAAGTTTAGATCATCCCTTTTGTGGGCTCCGATCTCCAAACCACGAATTAAGCCCGATTTAATCATGTGCGGAAGCAATCGGTAAACAGCGGAAGACAAAAATCACGGGAAATTAAAACTTTTCGAGACAAGAGCCTGAAACCACAAACCTTTTCCATAGAAAAAGGATTTAACTGTTTACATCACTGACAATTACTTCTTGAGTAATTATATACAACATGATACCAAAATTCTCAAGAATTCATACTCCAAAACACTCCAGGACCTGAGAGTACAGAGGACACATAGGACTTGACTCTAACTACACCATGAAGCAGGCTAGATCTCCACCTGAGATATTTACTGCTCCTGATGCTGCTGTTGTTGGGATTGGTCACCTGTGTTCTTGTTCCTCCGTCTTCGACGACCACCTAAAAAGTAGAAGTCTACGGGGTGAGACAATTATACATAATTGCCCCAGCGAGAGTTATAACTCTCCACTAGGCTTTATAAGCAAAGCAAGGAATAACTAAAGCAATAAGAGCCTTCAAGATATTCACTAGCAGTTCTGATGATGAGCAAGAGTTCAATCAATATTAAAACATGAGAACATCTATGCTATTCAAAATAACATCAATCAAATATCTCGTAGATAACTCTAACAGATATACTACACTGTTGATTATGTTTTTCAAACATTATTGTTATGCCCTGTGGAGATGAGGCTTACCACTCATACTCCAACTGATCGCTAAGAAGTCACATCAGTATCATACATAGGTCATTAAAAGAGCCGAATTCTTATGACCTCATCTTCCTCAGTCAGTTAGAGGATCAAATGTTAGATATCTGGCGGGATATCTTTTGTTATAGCTCTCCAGGGTAAACTGGACCTTCGCTATTTTAGAGTTACAGTGGCGTTCTGTACTCTCTTCGTCATCGGAAGATTTCTTGTTTATCTTTTATCGATGCGGTGTTTGTGTCTTTAAGGGAGTGTAGATATACATCTCACCTTTAGGACTTTATGGTGGGGTCTGATGGACTACTAGAATCTACATCATCCTCTCACCTTTTCTTTTATAGTGAAGGTATGACGGACTACAAGAATCTACATCAAATACCTACACTAGGATGTAAGGTTCTACACATCCATGTACCCCACATACTCAAAAGTATGTGATCCAGGAGTTCCCTGAGGAAAACCTGTTTCACCATCATTTAGATTCTGACAATGATGGATCTATGATCAGGGCTCTACATTTCACTTGATTAGTTAGGTACATTCAGTATTCATATCATCATACAAAATCACTAGCATCACAGCTATATATGAGAATACTAAAATGTAGCAGGCCTAACTCATTTCAATTACCATTTTTCAATTATCTCATCACAAGTCATCTGTTAAGCATGACCTTGATGGTGTTTATGGCTCTTACAGCCCATAAATCACAAAAGATGTCACTTAGCAGTGCATCAAGATGATTCACTATTCATAAAGCTTAAAACATGCTTCCAATGAATATAACATGGTATTTCATACCTGGGTATGACCATTATCTCATAATAACCTGCACAGTTAGTTCAACGGATAATAATAAACAATTCAATAATTAGGGATGCATTCCCAATTAGGGTCCCACTTGGAATCACCCTCAACTAAGGTTTCACATGGAATCACCCTCAACTAGGGTTTCACATGGAATCACCCTCAACTAGGGTTTAATTCAATAACCCTGTCAATTAGGGTTTACTGTTCATCTTTCATGTCATCACCCTAAAATTAGGGTTTACTATTCACTCCATGGTGAATTGTACTCATTACATCATTATGTAAGAGAAACATCATCATTAAGGCTCTTAATTAGAATTAAGATCCATTAGATATTATAAATAGGGTTTCCATGACCTCACATAGGTGGGTCATTCCCTAATCATGCACATTCATGTGTAATTAAAGTATCTCACTTGAGTTTCCTCCTTAAAAGGGTACTTTCCCTCTCTAGGATACTTTCTCTCTCTAGAAATACTTTCTCTCTTCTCTCACTAGTAGATGGTGACAACACCACTCTAGATCAGGTTGAGGTAAGTCTTCATTGACTAACATAATCCAAAACATCAACATCATGTGATTAGGGTTTGATTAGAACAAGGTTTTACCCCTTTAGACCCCTCAAGGGTATTTTGGTAATTTGCCACATGATTACCATCATGGGTTAACTCACTAATCACATAGTCCCTTAATGACCTAGGTTACCATTAGGATTTAGATTGAATCATCATTGAACTAATTACATCATCAAATGGTTAAGTACAAACCATCACCAATCTCCAAACGGTTTCAACCACCCAAACGGTCTTGAGACTGTTTGACCCCAAACGGCCGTTTGGATCCAAACGGTCTTGAGACCGTTTGGAGGTGAAGACCGTTTGGAAGGGTTGACTTCCAAACCGTTTGGAGCTTCAATCGGTTTGAGACCGTTTGATCAAACTTACTTGAGATCGATTGGACCAAACGATCCTGAGGTCGTTTGAGCCCAAACGGTCTTGAGACCGTTTGGACCTCCAAAGTGGTTCAAAGGTTACCAATGTTCATGGATATGTGTGTTGAAGTCCTCAAATGGTTAAAGCTATGCTAACCACTTATAATTTGAGTTAGTCAGGGTTAGCCTTAACCACTTAGACATCCAATTGACCCTCAATTGCAAGCCAATTAGGGTTCAATCCTCCTCAATTAGGGTTTCAATTCGATTGGTCATCAATGTTCAACAATGTGAATCAATTCAAGGTTGAACCTATCAATTGACCTCCAACTGGGCTCAAACTTGGACCAAAATCCAAGTCGTTTTGACTAAGGTTGAAGTCCAATTAGGTCAAAATCAGCAATTTTCATCAATTCATCAATTTCCTACAATTGGACCCTCAAACCATTAGATTAACTTAACCCTAGACCTTCAAACGGTCTTGGGTTGTGCCCAAACGGTCTTAGGACCGTTTGGAGGAATCCCCAAATGGTCTTGAGACCGTTTGGGTCCTTCAACCCAAAACTCAACAAGATCTATATGTCAAATCAGCACTCTTTCACCCGATTAGGGTTCCATGTTGAAGTACCTTCAACTCTCAATTGGTTAAGAATTAGACTTTGATTCTTTGCAGAGATGAAATTCAATATGTTAGGAACAGACCCTCAAACGGTCGTTCCTTGGTCAACTCTTTCAAACGGTCTTGAGACCGTTTCAATCCAAACGGTCTTGCAAGACCGTTTGAGAGCAAACGGTTTGAAACCGTTTGAACCCAAACGGTTTGCAACCGTTTGGACCAAAAGGTCCAAGGTCGTTTAAAAAAGTAACATAGGGAGTCACGCCCCTCATCTTCAACCTCTTGCAAGGTCGGTTTCTCCACTGATTTTCTTGCAAACGTGCAAGATAGAAGGGTGGTAGAAGGAGAATTTACCAAGTAAATTGCAAGAATTGAACATACATATAAAGCATAAGTTTAGAGTTATAAAACCCGCCTAAAGGTTGATCTTAGAGCTCCAAGCCTTCAAGCTCCAAGCTTTAATGGCATCCTTGAGCTTCCACAACTTGGTCAGAGGTGAATTCTCCAAGGAAACGTTGCTTTGGTCAGCTAGAACAAGAAGACTAAGTAAGCTAACCATAAAACCAACCTTAGAAAGTGAATTCCTCCATGAATTCGAGCTAGAAGGTGGGGTTTTCTTACCTAGGACAGGTTGGTCGTCCCCCCTCTGAGCTCCAGAGCTATCCTTGGCCGTTTGAGCAAGAAAAGAAGAGAAGTGAAGGAAAGAAAGTTCGTTCACTTAATTGCAAGGGAAAAGGGCTTATATACTTTAGCCTCTTTTACACCCTAAGGACCTCACAAGATTGGAAATCACATCTAGGCCCCTCCTTGCTCAAGGGCACGACCAAACCTATCTATCCTTATGCAAAACTCATGAAATCTCAAGATCTAAGGGTAAAGGAATCCAACCTTCATCTAGGGTACATACATGAAAGGGTTTCATACCCATTCTAGGTGATTTCTATCACAAAGGTCATTTTTCTCATCTGATTATTAAATGATGTATCCCTTTCATCATTTCTACTCTAAATGATGATAAGAGTCATAAAAGATGTTTTAGATATTAAGAATTACAACTTGGACCCCTCAATTTGGGTAATTTGCACTTTACCCCAAATTAGGGTTTCTAAGCATGGGAATTGCTTCCACAGCTGCACCTTGGTGCTCAAGCTTGGGAAATCCCTCAAACTTTACCATAACCATTCTCATTATGTCTCAACATCAAAGGAACATCTTATCTTGTGAATTTTGCAAGTTCAACCCTTAAACTGGGTAATTTGCACATAGGTTCCTGCATACAACACAATGCTACAATTTTATACAAAAAGGAGCAATATTGAAAGTAAATGTTCCTGAGGAACTTAATTACATGCCAGGGAGTGTTCACAAGTATATTAATTACATATTTAGGCAAAACTTCCAGGGTTAGGTCATAACCCAGGTCAAGGGTGTTACAAATTCTTTACCCCTTCAAAAGGATTTCGTCCCCGAAATCGATAAAGCATATTATAAGAAAAGAGCAGGATATTTTCTTCTCATTTCATCTTCTAGTTCCCAAGTGGCTTCTTCAACACCACGATGGTTCCAGAGGACTTTTACAAGGCTTATATCCTTCTTCTTTAACTTTTTAGTTCTGTTATCGAGGATTGACACTGGTCCCTCCTCATACGTTATATCTTCATTCAATTCTACTTCCATAGGTTGTAGAACTGACTCGGTATCTGGATGACATTTCCTCAGCATGGAAATGTGAAACACAGGGTGCAGCTTCTGCAACTCCTGAGGTAACTCTAGTCTATAGGCCACCTTCCCAACTTTTTCAACAATTGGATAAGGTCCCATAAATCTAGGAGCTAACTTTCCTTTCTTCCCAAAATGAAGGACTCCTTTCCAAGGTGAGACCTTGAGATACACTCTGTCTCCAACCTGGAATTCTAGGGGTCTACGACGTTTATCGGCATACGACTTCTGCCTATCTTGTGCAGTCTTAAGTTGTTGTTGTATAACTTTAATCTTTTCTGTAGTTTGCTGCACAAGATCAGGGCCTAACAACTGGTGCTCACCAGTTTCATACCAACACAAGGGTGATCTACAACGTCTACCATATAAGGCTTCATATGGTGCCATATCAATGCTATGTTGATAGCTATTGTTATAGGCAAACTCTATCAAGCTTAGATGTAGATCCCAACTCCCGGTAAACTGGAGAACACATGCTCTCAACAGATCTTCTAAGGTCTGTATAGTTCTTTCTGACTGTCCATCAGTCTGGGGATGAAAGGCTGTACTAAACCTTAGCTTGGTGCCTAGGGATCTGTGTAACTGTTCCCAAAAGCGACTTGTAAACTGGGGACCTCTATCAGAAACTATAGTGACAGGAACTCCGTGCAAACGCACTATCTCTTGGACATATATCTGGGATAACCTTTCAGCAGTATAGGTTGTTTTGACAGGTAAGAAATGCGCTGTCTTTGTCAACCTATCAACAACTACCCAAATGGAATCATGTCCTTTGTTTGTCCTGGGTAGGCCAACAACAAAGTCCATGGTTACATGGTCCCACTTCCACTGTGGTATGGGTAAGGGTTGCATTGTTCCTGCAGGTCTCTGGTGTTCAGCCTTGACCTGCTGACACACAGGACACCTCAGAACAAACTCAGCTACATCCTTCTTCATCCCAGGCCACCAATACATATCCTTCAAGTTTCGATACATCTTGGTGCTCCCTGGATGCATAGCATACATCGAAGAATGAACTTCTTCCAGGACTAACTTCCTCAGGTTATCCACATCTGGTACTATCATCCTTCCATGATAGCATGCCACCTGGTCATCTGACTCATGAAAACCTTCTCATTTCTCATCACCAAACTCAGATTTAATCTACTGTACAAACACATCTACTTTTTGTGCCTCCTTTATCTGCTCTCTTAAGGTAGGTTTAATCTGCATCTCAGCCAATAGACTAGCTAACAATGATGCCTTCAACTGCACATTGTCTTGCCTTAAAGAGATAAGCATATCTCTTTTAGAGCATACTAAGGAACTTAGTTGTGCTCTATCCATGGTTGATGTTGCTGATTTCCTACTCAGGGCATCTGCAACCACATTGGCTTTGCCCAGATGGTAATCAATTGTACAATCGTAGTCCTTGATTAACTCCATCCAGCGACGTTGCCTCATATTAAGTTCATGCTGAGTGAAGATGTACTTAAGGTTCTTGTGGTCTGTGAAAATTTGAAAAGTTTCTCCGTAGAGATAATGTCTCCAGATTTTCAAAGCATGGACCACAGCAGCTAACTCTAGATCGTGTGTCGGATAATTCTCCTCGTGTTTCTTAAGCTGTCGGGAAGCAAAAGAAATCACTTGTTTATCCTGCATCAACACACATCCAAGTCCATTCTTGGAGGCATCACAAAAGATTATATATTCCTTTCCTTGCTCAGGTAACACAAGCACAGGTGCACTCGTTAACCTCTCCTTCAACAGCTAAAAAGACTGTTGACACTTATCACTCCAAGTAAAAGGAACATCCTTCCGGGTTAACTTGGTCAAAGGTAAGGCTATAGAACTGAAATTCTTAATAAACCTTCGATAATAGCCAGCTAACCCCAAGAAACTTCTAATCTCCGTCGATGTCTTCGGTTGTTCCCACTGCAGAACAGACTCTATCTTTGCAGGGTCAACACGAATTCCCGAGGCAGATACCACATGTCCAAGGAAGGATACTTCAGATAACCAAAACTCACACTTGCTAAACTTAGCGTATAGCTTATGTTCCCTTAGCAAGGTCAAAGTCCGGCGAAGGTGCTGCTCATGCTGCTGAGCATCCTTACTATAAATCAGTATGTCATCTATGAAGACGACAACACACTGATCAAGAAAAGGTCGAAAGACTCTATTCATGAGTTCCATAAATGCAGCCGGTGCATTGGTTAGTCCAAACGACATAACTGTGAACTCATAGTGAGCATATCTTGTCCTAAAGGCAGACTTGGATATGTCACTGTCCTTAATGCGGATTTGATGATATCCAGACCTTAAGTCTATCTTGGAAAAGACTGTTGCCCCACGCAACTGGTCGAAAAGATCATCAATCCTCGGCAAAGGATACTTATTCTTTATTGTTACTTTATTGAGTTGTCTATAATCAATGCATAACCGCATCGATCCATCTTTCTTTTTAACAAACAAAACCGGAGCACCCCAAGGTGAGGTACTCGGTCGGATGAAACCCTTCTCAAGTAACTCTTGAAGCTGTTTCTTGAGTTCTGCCATCTCAGGAGGCGCCATCCTATACGGAGTCTGGGCTATGGGTTTCGTATCTGGGACCAAATTGATCTCAAAATCAATTTCCCGGGGTGGTGGTATACCAGGAAGTTCTTCGGGAAACACATCCTCGAATTCCCTGACTATCGGAATTTCAGCAGGGTTGGAACTCTCCTTGGTAACATCTACCACATGGGCTAAGAATGCGTAGCATCCTTGCCTCATCAACTTATCAGCAACCATAGCTGATACAAGACAGGTGGGCAGAATCTTTCTTTCACCTTGAAAGATCCATGTGTTGCTTTCATCAGCAAACACGGCCAGCTTGGACTCACAATCCAAGACAACTCGATACCTTTCCAAGGTATCCATCCCTAGGATTATATCAAATCCTTGCATATCAAGCGGTATGAGATCCACTTGAATGCGATGCTTAGAAAAGGAAAGTACACAAGGAGAGCATACTTCTTGCAGAACAGCAGACCCACTCAACGGAGTCTCCAACAACAACTTATCTGCCCTATGACTAGTTGTCATATTGCAGTTACGAATCACTCTTCGAGCGATGAAAGAGTGCGTAGCACCCGGGTCAATCAAAACAGATACTACACAAGATTTAGACATATCAGAATATAAAAGTTCCATCTGACCTGTCACTACTTGTGGATTGACCACCGCCTCTGGTGGGTTCATAGCATAGAACCTCGCTGTAGCCTGTTGTTGAGGTGGTGCTGATGATCCAGCTTGAGACGCTTGCCCGCGTCCTCGACCTGTTCCTTGAGATTGTCCTCCCTGTGATCCCTTTTGTCCTTGTCTTGGAGGCTGTGTCACACTGACAGGCCTAGATCGGCAGTCCTTCATCAAATGTCCCACCTTACCACAGTTGTAGCATCTTCCTTCTTGCGGTCTTTGTGGTCCGGTAACAGACATTGATGCAGAACTTTGTGTCCCCCGAGGTGGTTGTCCTCTTCCTCTACCTCTACTAGGAGACCACTGAGTCTGAGGACTAGATCTAGATGGTGGGGGGTTAGGTGCAGAGGATCTAGATTTCTTAAAGTACATAGATGAAGAACCCTGGAACTGTGGATACCTCTTCTGTGTTTGCCTCTTCTCAACCACAGATCTCTCTATCCTTCGGACTGACTCAACGAAGGTAGAGAATCTCTCTCGGTTCTCTAAGGCAGACACTGGGGTAGACATGTCAGCATTCAACCCCTTCTCAAATCTCCTGATTCTCTCTTCATCCGTAGCAGCCATGTGCGGACAGAACCGCAACAACTCCATAAACTTAGCTTCATACTCGCTAATGTTCATCATACCCTGTCTCAGTCTCTCAAACTGAGAGATCTTCTCGTCTAGGAAGGTCTTTGGGAAATATCTTTGGACAAACTTTCACCAAAAATCTTCCCACGAGATCTCTATTCCAGGTCTCTTCTGCTCTTCCATGGTCCACCAGTGACCAGCACTTCCTTTGAGAAGATAGACAGCATGTCTAACCTTCTCAGCTTCAGGGATGTTGAGGATCCTAAAAGCCTTCTCCAGCTCTGTCAACCACAGATCAGCATCTGCGGGGTCAGCAGTCCCATGGTACTCGGTAGCTCCGATACGACGTAGTCGCTCGAACGTCTTCCCGATACCTTGCCCCTCAGGCTGGACAGGTGCCCTAGGTGCAGGCATAGGCAACCTGTCGGTTATATGTGTCATGGCAGTCATGAACTGCCCAAACATTGTCTGGACTGCTGGGTTACCCATGTCAGCTGGGTCAAGCTGGGGTGGCTCTCTAGGTTGTTCTGGTACAGGCTGTTCCACCTCTGGTACTCCTGCACCGCCTTGAGGTGCACTGGCACTACTTTCTTCCACATACTCATCATGTGGCTCTGACATTCTTACGTATCTTCTTCTCCTGAGGAGCAGAAGATTCTATTAGATGAGGAAGGAGTACTAAAAGTAGACTCGACATCCTAAGTCCTATGCCTCTGTAGACTCGACTGAACCTGGAGCTCTGATACCACTTAATTGTGGGCTCCGATCTCCAAACCACGAATTAAGCCCGATTTAATCATGTGCGGAAGCAATCGGTAAACAGCGGAAGACAAAAATCACGGGAAATTAAAACTTTTCGAGACAAGAGCCTGAAACCACAAACCTTTTCCATAGAAAAAGGATTTAACTGTTTACATCACTGACAATTACTTCTTGAGTAATTATATACAACATGATACCAAAATTCTCAAGAATTCATACTCCAAAACACTCCAGGACCTGAGAGTACAGAGGACACATAGGACTTGACTCTAACTACACCATGAAGCAGGCTAGATCTCCACCTGAGATATTTACTGCTCCTGATGCTGCTGTTGCTGGGATTGGTCACCTGTGTTCTTGTTCCTCCGTCTTCGATGACCACCTAAAAAGTAGAAGTCTACGGGGTGAGACAATTATACATAATTGCCCCAGCGAGAGTTATAACTCTCCACTAGGCTTTATAAGCAAAGCAAGGAATAACTAAAGCAATAAGAGCCTTCAAGATATTCACTAGCAGTTCTGATGATGAGCAAGAGTTCAATCAATATTAAAACATGAGAACATCTATGCTATTCAAAATAACATCAATCAAATATCTCGTAGATAACTCTAACAGATATACTACGCTGTTGATTATGTTTTTCAAACATTATTGTTATGCCCTGTGGAGATGAGGCTTACCACTCATACTCCAACTGATCGCTAAGAAGTCACATCAGTATCATACATAGGTCATTAAAAGAGCCGGATTCTTATGACCTCATCTTCCTCAGTCAGTTAGAGGATCAAATGTTAGATATCTGGCGGGATATCTTTTGTTATAGCTCTCCAGGGTAAACTGGACCTTCGCTATTTTAGAGTTACAGTGGCGTTCTGTACTCTCTTCGTCATCGGAAGATTTCTTGTTTATCTTTTATCGATGCGGTGTTTGTGTCTTTAAGGGAGTGTAGATATACATCTCACCTTTAGGACTTTATGGTGGGGTCTGATGGACTACTAGAATCTACATCATCCTCTCACCTTTTCTTTTATAGTGAAGGTATGACGGACTACAAGAATCTACATCAAATACCTACACTAGGATGTAAGGTTCTACACATCCATGTACCCCACATACTCAAAAGTATGTGATCCAGGAGTTCCCTGAGGAAAACCTGTTTCACCATCATTTAGATTCTGACAATGATGGATCTATGATCAGGGCTCTACATTTCACTTGATTAGTTAGGTACATTCAGTATTCATATCATCATACAAAATCACTAGCATCACAGCTATATATGAGAATACTAAAATGTAGCAGGCCTAACTCATTTCAATTACCATTTTTCAATTATCTCATCACAAGTCATCTGTTAAGCATGACCTTGATGGTGTTTATGGCTCTTACAGCCCATAAATCACAAAAGATGTCACTTAGCAGTGCATCAAGATGATTCACTATTCATAAAGCTTAAAACATGCTTCCAATGAATATAACATGGTATTTCATACCTGGGTATGACCATTATCTCATAATAACTTGCACGGTTAGTTCAACGGATAATAATAAACAATTCAATAATTAGGGATGCATTCCCAATTAGGGTCCCACTTGGAATCACCCTCAACTAAGGTTTCACATGGAATCACCCTCAACTAGGGTTTCACATGGAATCACCCTCAACTAGGGTTTAATTCAATAACCCTGTCAATTAGGGTTTACTGTTCATCTTTCATGTCATCACCCTAAAATTAGGGTTTACTATTCACTCCATGGTGAATTGTACTCATTACATCATTATGTAAGAGAAACATCATCATTAAGGCTCTTAATTAGAATTAAGATCCATTAGATATTATAAATAGGGTTTCCATGACCTCACATAGGTGGGTCATTCCCTAATCATGCACATTCATGTGTAATTAAAGTATCTCACTTGAGTTTCCTCCTTAAAAGGGTACTTTCCCTCTCTAGGATACTTTCTCTCTCTAGAAATACTTTCTCTCTTCTCTCACTAGTAGATGGTGACAACACCACTCTAGATCAGGTTGAGATAAGTCTTCATTGACTAACATAATCCAAAACATCAACATCATGTGATTAGGGTTTGATTAGAACAAGGTTTTACCCCTTTAGACCCCTCAAGGGTATTTTGGTAATTTGCCACATGATTACCATCATGGGTTAACTCACTAATCACATAGTCCCTTAATGACCTAGGTTACCATTAGGGTTTAGATTGAATCATCATTGAACTAATTACATCATCAAATGGTTAAGTACAAACCATCACCAATCTCCAAACGGTTTCAACCTTCAAACGGTTTCAACCACCCAAACGGTCTTGAGACCGTTTGGATCCAAACGGTCTTGAGACCGTTTGGAGGTGAAGACCGTTTGGAAGGGTTGACTTCCAAACCGTTTGGAGCTTCAATCGGTTTGAGACCGTTTGATCAAACTTACTTGAGATCGATTGGACCAAACGATCCTGAGGTCGTTTGAGCCCAAACGGTCTTGAGACCGTTTGGTCTCAAACGGTCTTGAGACCGTTTGGTCCAAAAAGGGCTCAAACCGTTTGGACCTCCAAAGTGGTTCAAAGGTTACCAATGTTCATGGATATGTGTGTTGAAGTCCTCAAATGGTTAAAGCTATGCTAACCACTTATAATTTGAGTTAGTCAGGGTTAGCATTAACCACTTAGACATCCAATTGACCCTCAATTGCAAGCCAATTAGGGTTCAATCCTCCTCAATTAGGGTTTCAATTCGATTGGTCATCAATGTTCAACAATGTGAATCAATTCAAGGTTGAACCTATCAATTGACCTCCAACTGGGCTCAAACTTGGACCAAAATCCAAGTCGTTTTGACTAAGGTTGAAGTCCAATTAGGTCAAAATCAGCAATTTTCATCAATTCATCAATTTCCTACAATTGGACCCTCAAACCATTAGATTAACTTAACCCTAGACCTTCAAACGGTCTTGGGTTGTGCCCAAACGGTCTTAGGACCGTTTGGAGGAATCCCCAAATGGTCTTGAGACCGTTTGGGTCCTTCAACCCAAAACTCAACAAGATCTATATGTCAAATCAGCACTCTTTCACCCGATTAGGGTTCCATGTTGAAGTACCTTCAACTCTCAATTGGTTAAGAATTAGACTTTGATTCTTTGCAGAGATGAAATTCAATATGTTAGGAACAGACCCTCAAACGGTCGTCCCTTGGTCAACTCTTTCAAACGGTCTTGAGACCGTTTCAATCCAAACGGTCTTGCAAGACCGTTTGAGAGCAAATGGTTTGAAACCGTTTGAACCCAAACGGTTTGCAACCGTTTGGACCAAAAGGTCCAAGGTCGTTTGAAAAAGTAACATAGGGAGTCACGCCCCTCATCTTCAACCTCTTGCAAGGTCGGTTTCTCCACTGATTTTCTTGCAAACGTGCAAGATAGAAGGGTGGTAGAAGGAGAATTTACCAAGTAAATTGCAAGAATTGAACATACATATAAAGCATAAGTTTAGAGTTATAAAACCCGCCTAAAGGTTGATCTTAGAGCTCCAAGCCTTCAAGCTCCAAGCTTTAATGGCGTCCTTGAGCTTCCACAACTTGGTCAGAGGTGAATTCTCCAAGGAAACGTTGCTTTGGTCGGCTAGAACAAGAAGACTAAGTAAGCTAACCATAAAACCAACCTTAGAAAGTGAATTCCTCCATGAATTCGAGCTAGAAGGTGGGGTTTTCTTACCTAGGACAGGTTGGTCGTCCCCCCTCTGAGCTCCAGAGCTATCCTTGGCCGTTTGAGTAAGAAAAGAAGAGAAGTGAAGGAAAGAAAGTTCGTTCACTTAATTGCAAGGGAAAAGGGCTTATATACTTTAGCCTCTTTTACACCCTAAGGACCTCACAAGATTGGAAATCACATCTAGGCCCCTCCTTGCTCAAGGGCACGACCAAACCTATCTATCCTTATGCAAAACTCATGAAATATCAAGATCTAAGGGTAAAGGAATCCAACCTTCATCTAGGGTACATACATGAAAGGGTTTCATACCCATTCTAGGTGATTTCTATCACAAAGGTCATTTTTCTCATCTGATTATTAAATGATGTATCCCTTTCATCATTTCTACTCTAAATGATGATAAGAGTCATAAAAGATGTTTTAGATATTAAGAATTACAACTTGGACCCCTCAATTTGGGTAATTTGCACTTTACCCCAAATTAGGGTTTCTAAGCATGGGAATTGCTTCCACAGCTGCACCTTGGTGCTCAAGCTTGGGAAATCCCTCAAACTTTACCATAACCATTCTCATGATGTCTCAACATCAAAGGAACATCTTATCTTGTGAATTTTGCAAGTTCAACCCTTAAACTGGGTAATTTGCACATAGGTCCCTGCATACAACACAATGCTACAATTTTATACAAAAAGGAGCAATATTGAAAGTAAATGTTCCTGAGGAACTTAATTACATGCCAGGGAGTGTTCAAAAGTATATTAATTACATATTTAGGCAAAACTTCCAGGGTTAGGTCATAACCCAGGTCAGGGGTGTTACAAATTCTTTACCCCTTCAAAAGGATTTCGTCCCCGAAATCGATAAAGCATATTATAAGAAAAGAGCAGGATATTTTCTTCTCATTTCATCTTCTAGTTCCCAAGTGGCTTCTTCAACACCACGATGGTTCCAGAGGACTTTTACAAGGCTTATATCCTTCTTCTTTAACTTTTTAGTTCTGTTATCGAGGATTGACACTGGTCCCTCCTCATACGTTATATCTTCATTCAATTCTACTTCCATAGGTTGTAGAACTGACTCGGTATCTGGATGACATTTCCTCAGCATGGAAATGTGAAACACAGGGTGCAGCTTCTGCAACTCCTGAGGTAACTCTAGTCTATAGGCCACCTTCCCAACTTTTTCAACAATTGGATAAGGTCCCATAAATCTAGGAGCTAACTTTCCTTTCTTCCCAAAACGAAGGACTCCTTTCCAAGGTGAGACCTTGAGATACACTCTGTCTCCAACCTGGAATTCTAGGGGTCTACGACGTTTATCGGCATACGACTTCTGCCTATCTTGTGCAGTCTTAAGTTGTTGTTGTATAACTTTAATCTTTTCTGTAGTTTGCTGCACAAGATCAGGGCCTAACAACTGGTGCTCACCAGTTTCATACCAACACAAGGGTGATCTACAACGTCTACCATATAAGGCTTCATATGGTGCCATATCAATGCTATGTTGATAGCTATTGTTATAGGCAAACTCTATCAAGCTTAGATGTAGATCCCAACTCCCGGTAAACTGGAGAACACATGCTCTCAACAGATCTTCTAAGGTCTGTATAGTTCTTTCTGACTGTCCATCAGTCTGGGGATGAAAGGCTGTACTAAACCTTAGCTTGGTGCCTAGGGATCTGTGTAACTGTTCCCAAAAGCGACTTGTAAATTGGGGACCTCTATCAGAAACTATAGTGACAGGAACTCCGTGCAAACGCACTATCTCTTGGACATATATCTGGGATAACCTTTCAGCAGTATAGGTTGTTTTGACAGGTAAGAAATGCGCTATCTTTGTCAACCTATCAACAACTACCCAAATGGAATCATGTCCTTTGTTTGTCCTGGGTAGGCCAACAACAAAGTCCATGGTTACATGGTCCCACTTCCACTGTGGTATGGGTAAGGGTTGCATTGTTCCTGCAGGTCTCTGGTGTTCAGCCTTGACCTGCTGACACACAGGACACCTCAGAACAAACTCAGCTACATCCTTCTTCATCCCAGGCCACCAATACATATCCTTCAAGTTTCGATACATCTTGGTGCTCCCTGGATGCATAGCATACATCGAAGAATGAACTTCTTCCAGGACTAACTTCCTCAGGTTATCCACATCTGGTACTATCATCCTTCCATGATAGCATGCCACCTGGTCATCTGACTCATGAAAACCTTCTCATTTCTCATCACCAAACTCAGATTTAATCTACTGTACAAACACATCTACTTTTTGTGCCTCCTTTATCTGCTCTCTTAAGGTAGGTTTAATCTGCATCTCAGCCAATAGACTAGCTAACAATGATGCCTTCAACTGCACATTGTCTTGCCTTAAAGAGATAAGCATATCTCTTTTAGAGCATACTAAGGAACTTAGTTGTGCTCTATCCATGGTTGATGTTGCTGATTTCCTACTCAGGGCATCTGCAACCACATTGGCTTTGCCCGGATGGTAATCAATTGTACAATCGTAGTCCTTGATTAACTCCATCCAGCGACGTTGCCTCATATTAAGTTCATGCTGAGTGAAGATGTACTTAAGGTTCTTGTGGTCTGTGAAAATCTGAAAAGTTTCTCCGTAGAGATAATGTCTCCAGATTTTCAAAGCATGGACCACAGCAGCTAACTCTAGATCGTGTGTCGGATAATTCTCCTCGTGTTTCTTAAGCTGTCGGGAAGCAAAAGAAATCACTTGTTTATCCTGCATCAACACACATCCAAGTCCATTCTTGGAGGCATCACAAAAGATTATATATTCCTTTCCTTGCTCAGGTAACACAAGCACAGGTGCACTCGTTAACCTCTCCTTCAACAGCTAAAAAGACTGTTGACACTTATCACTCCAAGCAAAAGGAACATCCTTCCAGGTTAACTTGGTCATAGGTAAGGCTATAGAACTGAAATTCTTAATAAACCTTCGATAATAGCCAGCTAACCCCAAGAAACTTCTAATCTCCGTCGATGTCTTCGGTTGTTCCCACTGCAGAACAGACTCTATCTTTGCAGGGTCAACACGAATTCCCGAGGCAGATACCACATGTCCAAGGAAGGATACTTCAGATAACCAAAACTCACACTTGCTAAACTTAGTGTATAGCTTATGTTCCCTTAGCAAGGTCAAAGTCCGGCGAAGGTGCTGCTCATGCTGCTGAGCATCCTTACTATAAATCAGTATGTCATCTATGAAGACGACAACACACTGATCAAGAAAAGGTCGAAAGACTCTATTCATGAGTTCCATAAATGCAGCCGGTGCATTGGTTAGTCCAAACGACATAACTGTGAACTCATAGTGAGCATATCTTGTCCTAAAGGCAGACTTGGATATGTCACTGTCCTTAATGCGGATTTGATGATATCCAGACCTTAAGTCTATCTTGGAAAAGACTGTTGCCCCACGCAACTGGTCGAAAAGATCATCAATCCTCGGCAAAGGATACTTATTCTTTATTGTTACTTTATTGAGTTGTCTATAATCAATGCATAACCGCATCGATCCATCTTTCTTTTTAACAAACAAAACCGGAGCACCCCAAGGTGAGGTACTCGGTCGGATGAAACCCTTCTCAAGTAACTCTTGAAGCTGTTTCTTGAGTTCTGCCATCTCAGGAGGCGCCATCCTATACGGAGTCTGGGCTATGGGTTTCGTATCTGGGACCAAATTGATCTCAAAATCAATTTCCCGGGGTGGTGGTATACCAGGAAGTTCTTTGGGAAACACATCCTCGAATTCCCTGACTATCAGAATTTCAGCAGGGTTGGAACTCTCCTTGGTAACATCTACCACATGGGCTAAGAATGCGTAGCATCCTTGCCTCATCAACTTATCAGCAACCATAGCTGATACAAGACAGGTGGGCAGAATCTTTCTTTCACCTTGAAAGATCCATGTGTTGCTTTCATCAGCAAACACGGCCAGCTTGGACTCACAATCCAAGACAACTCGATACCTTTCCAAGGTATCCATCCCTAGGATTATATCAAATCCTTGCATATCAAGCGGTATGAGATCCACTTGAATGCGATGCTTAGAAAAGGAAAGTACACAAGGAGAGCATACTTCTTGCAGAACAGCAGACCCACTCAACGGAGTCTCCAACAACAACTTATCTGCCCTATGACTAGTTGTCATATTGCAGTTACGAATCACTCTTCGAGCGATGAAAGAGTGCGTAGCACCCGGGTCAATCAAAACAGATACTACACAAGATTTAGACATATCAGAATATAAAAGTTCCATCTGACCTGTCACTACTTGTGGATTGACCACCGCCTCTGGTGGGTTCATAGCATAGAACCTCGCCGTAGCCTGTTGTTGAGGTGGTGCTGATGATCCAGCTTGAGACGCTTGCCCGCGTCCTCGACCTGTTCCTTGAGATTGTCCTCCCTGTGATCCCTTTTGTCCTTGTCTTGGAGGCTGTGTCACACTGACAGGCCTAGATCGGCAGTCCTTCATCAAATGTCCCACCTTACCACAGTTGTAGCATCTTCCTTCTTGCGGTCTTTGTGGTCCGGTAGCAGACATTGATGCAGAACTCTGTGTCCCCCGAGGTGGTTGTCCTCTTCCTCTACCTCTACTAGGAGACCACTGAGTCTGAGGACTAGATCTAGATGGTGGGGGGTTAGGTGCAGAGGATCTAGATTTCTTAAAGTACATAGATGAAGAACCCTGGAACTGTGGATACCTCTTCTGTGTTTGCCTCTTCTCAACCACAGATCTCTCTATCCTTCGGACTGACTCAACGAAGGTAGAGAATCTCTCTCGGTTCTCTAAGGCAGACACTGGGGTAGACATGTCAGCATTCAACCCCTTCTCAAATCTCCTGATTCTCTCTTCATCCGTAGCAGCCATGTGCGGACAGAACCGCAACAACTCCATAAACTTAGCTTCATACTCGCTAATGTTCATCATACCCTGTCTCAGTCTCTCAAACTGAGAGATCTTCTCGTCTAGGAAGGTCTTTGGGAAATATCTTTGGACAAACTTTCGCCGAAAATCTTCCCACGAGATCTCTATTCCAGGTCTCTTCTGCTCTTCCATGGTCCACCAGTGACCAGCACTTCCTTTGAGAAGATAGACAGCATGTCTAACCTTCTCAGCTTCAGGGATGTTGAGGATCCTAAAAGCCTTCTCCAGCTCTGTCAACCACAGATCAGCATCTGCGGGGTCAGCAGTCCCATGGTACTCGGTAGCTCCGACACGACGTAGTCACTCGAACGTCTTCCCGATACCTTGCCCCTCAGGCTGGACAGGTGCCCTAGGTGCAGGCATAGGCAACCTGTCGGTTATATGTGTCATGGCAGTCATGAACTGCCCAAACATTGTCTGGACTGCTGGGTTACCCATGTCAGCTGGGTCAAGCTGGGGTGGCTCTCTAGGTTGTTCTGGTACAGGCTGTTCCACCTCTGGTACTCCTGCACCGCCTTGAGGTGCACTGGCACTACTTTCTTCCACATACTCATCATGTGGCTCTGACATTCTTACGTATCTTCTTCTCCTGAGGAGCAGAAGATTCTATTAGATGAGGAAGGAGTACTAAAAGTAGACTCGACATCCTAAGTCCTATGCCTCTGTAGACTCGACTGAACCTGGAGCTCTGATACCACTTAATTGTGGGCTCCGATCTCCAAACCACGAATTAAGCCCGATTTAATCATGTGCGGAAGCAATCGGTAAACAGCGGAAGACAAAAATCACGGGAAATTAAAATTTTCGAGACAAGAGCCTGAAACCACAAACCTTTTCCATAGAAAAAGGATTTAACTGTTTACATCACTGACAATTACTTCTTGAGTAATTATATACAACATGATACCAAAATTCTCAAGAATTCATACTCCAAAACACTCCAGGACCTGAGAGTACAGAGGACACATAGGACTTGACTCTAACTACACCATGAAGCAGGCTAGATCTCCACCTGAGATATTTACTGCTCCTGATGCTGCTGTTGCTGGGATTGGTCACCTGTGTTCTTGTTCCTCCGTCTTCGACGACCACCTAAAAAGTAGAAGTCTACGGGGTGAGACAATTATACATAATTGCCCCAGCGAGAGTTATAACTCTCCACTAGGCTTTATAAGCAAAGCAAGGAATAACTAAAGCAATAAGAGCCTTCAAGATATTCACTAGCAGTTCTGATGATGAGCAAGAGTTCAATCAATATTAAAACATGAGAACATCTATGCTATTCAAAATAACATCAATCAAATATCTCGTAGATAACTCTAACAGATATACTACGCTGTTGATTATGTTTTTCAAACATTATTGTTATGCCCTGTGGAGATGAGGCTTACCACTCATACTCCAACTGATCGCTAAGAAGTCACATCAGTATCATACATAGGTCATTAAAAGAGCCGGATTCTTATGACCTCATCTTCCTCAGTCAGTTAGAGGATCAAATGTTAGATATCTGGCGGGATATCTTTTGTTATAGCTCTCCAGGGTAAACTGGACCTTCGCTATTTTAGAGTTACAGTGGCGTTCTGTACTCTCTTCGTCATCGGAAGATTTCTTGTTTATCTTTTATCGATGCGGTGTTTGTGTCTTTAAGGGAGTGTAGATATACATCTCACCTTTAGGACTTTATGGTGGGGTCTGATGGACTACTAGAATCTACATCATCCTCTCACCTTTTCTTTTATAGTGAAGGTATGACGGACTACAAGAATCTACATCAAATACCTACACTAGGATGTAAGGTTCTACACATCCATGTACCCCACATACTCAAAAGTATGTGATCCAGGAGTTCCCTGAGGAAAACCTGTTTCACCATCATTTAGATTCTGACAATGATGGATCTATGATCAGGGCTCTACATTTCACTTGATTAGTTAGGTACATTCAGTATTCATATCATCATACAAAATCACTAGCATCACAGCTATATATGAGAATACTAAAATGTAGCAGGCCTAACTCATTTCAATTACCATTTTTCAATTATCTCATCACAAGTCATCTGTTAAGCATGACCTTGATGGTGTTTATGGCTCTTACAGCCCATAAATCACAAAAGATGTCACTTAGCAGTGCATCAAGATGATTCACTATTCATAAAGCTTAAAACATGCTTCCAATGAATATAACATGGTATTTCATACCTGGGTATGACCATTATCTCATAATAACTTGCACGGTTAGTTCAACGGATAATAATAAACAATTCAATAATTAGGGATGCATTCCCAATTAGGGTCCCACTTGGAATCACCCTCAACTAAGGTTTCACATGGAATCACCCTCAACTAGGGTTTCACATGGAATCACCCTCAACTAGGGTTTAATTCAATAACCCTGTCAATTAGGGTTTACTGTTCATCTTTCATGTCATCACCCTAAAATTAGGGTTTACTATTCACTCCATGGTGAATTGTACTCATTACATCATTATGTAAGAGAAACATCATCATTAAGGCTCTTAATTAGAATTAAGATCCATTAGATATTATAAATAGGGTTTCCATGACCTCACATAGGTGGGTCATTCCCTAATCATGCACATTCATGTGTAATTAAAGTATCTCACTTGAGTTTCCTCCTTAAAAGGGTACTTTCCCTCTCTAGGATACTTTCTCTCTCTAGAAATACTTTCTCTCTTCTCTCACTAGTAGATGGTGACAACACCACTCTAGATCAGGTTGAGATAAGTCTTCATTGACTAACATAATCCAAAACATCAACATCATGTGATTAGGGTTTGATTAGAACAAGGTTTTACCCCTTTAGACCCCTCAAGGGTATTTTGGTAATTTGCCACATGATTACCATCATGGGTTAACTCACTAATCACATAGTCCCTTAATGACCTAGGTTACCATTAGGGTTTAGATTGAATCATCATTGAACTAATTACATCATCAAATGGTTAAGTACAAACCATCACCAATCTCCAAACGGTTTCAACCTTCAAACGGTTTCAACCACCCAAACGGTCTTGAGACCGTTTGGATCCAAACGGTCTTGAGACCGTTTGGAGGTGAAGACCGTTTGGAAGGGTTGACTTCCAAACCGTTTGGAGCTTCAATCGGTTTGAGACCGTTTGATCAAACTTACTTGAGATCGATTGGACCAAACGATCCTGAGGTCGTTTGAGCCCAAACGGTCTTGAGACCGTTTGGTCCAAAAAGGGCTCAAACCGTTTGGACCTCCAAAGTGGTTCAAAGGTTACCAATGTTCATGGATATGTGTGTTGAAGTCCTCAAATGGTTAAAGCTATGCTAACCACTTATAATTTGAGTTAGTCAGGGTTAGCCTTAACCACTTAGACATCCAATTGACCCTCAATTGCAAGCCAATTAGGGTTCAATCCTCCTCAATTAGGGTTTCAATTCGATTGGTCATCAATGTTCAACAATGTGAATCAATTCAAGGTTGAACCTATCAATTGACCTCCAACTGGGCTCAAACTTGGACCAAAATCCAAGTCGTTTTGACTAAGGTTGAAGTCCAATTAGGTCAAAATCAGCAATATTCATCAATTCATCAATTTCCTACAATTGGACCCTCAAACCATTAGATTAACTTAACCCTAGACCTTCAAACGGTCTTGGGTTGTGCCCAAACGGTCTTAGGACCGTTTGGAGGAATCCCCAAACGGTCTTGAGACCGTTTGGGTCCTTCAACCCAAAACTCAACAAGATCTATATGTCAAATCAGCACTCTTTCACCCGATTAGGGTTCCATGTTGAAGTACCTTCAACTCTCAATTGGTTAAGAATTAGACTTTGATTCTTTGCAGAGATGAAATTCAATATGTTAGGAACAGACCCTCAAACGGTCGTCCCTTGGTCAACTCTTTCAAACGGTCTTGAGACCGTTTCAATCCAAACGGTCTTGCAAGACCGTTTGAGAGCAAACGGTTTGAAACCTTTTGAACCCAAACGGTTTGCAACCGTTTGGACCAAAAGGTCCAAGGTCGTTTGAAAAAGTAACATAGGGAGTCACGCCCCTCATCTTCAACCTCTTGCAAGGTCGGTTTCTCCACTGATTTTCTTGCAAACGTGCAAGATAGAAGGGTGGTAGAAGGAGAATTTACCAAGTAAATTGCAAGAATTGAACATACATATAAAGCATAAGTTTAGAGTTATAAAACCCGCCTAAAGGTTGATCTTAGAGCTCCAAGCCTTCAAGCTCCAATCTTTAATGGCGTCCTTGAGCTTCCACAACTTGGTCAGAGGTGAATTCTCCAAGGAAACGTTGCTTTGGTCGGCTAGAACAAGAAGACTAAGTAAGCTAACCATAAAACCAACCTTAGAAAGTGAATTCCTCCATGAATTCGAGCTAGAAGGTGGGGTTTTCTTACCTAGGACAGGTTGGTCGTCCCCCCTCTGAGCTCCAGAGCTATCCTTGGCCGTTTGAGTAAGAAAAGAAGAGAAGTGAAGGAAAGAAAGTTCGTTCACTTAATTGCAAGGGAAAAGGGCTTATATACTTTAGCCTCTTTTACACCCTAAGGACCTCACAAGATTGGAAATCACATCTAGGCCCCTCCTTGCTCAAGGGCACGACCAAACCTATCTATCCTTATGCAAAACTCATGAAATATCAAGATCTAAGGGTAAAGGAATCCAACCTTCATCTAGGGTACATACATGAAAGGGTTTCATACCCATTCTAGGTGATTTCTATCACAAAGGTCATTTTTCTCATCTGATTATTAAATGATGTATCCCTTTCATCATTTCTACTCTAAATGATGATAAGAGTCATAAAAGATGTTTTAGATATTAAGAATTACAACTTGGACCCCTCAATTTGGGTAATTTGCACTTTACCCCAAATTAGGGTTTCTAAGCATGGGAATTGCTTCCACAGCTGCACCTTGGTGCTCAAGCTTGGGAAATCCCTCAAACTTTACCATAACCATTCTCATGATGTCTCAACATCAAAGGAACATCTTATCTTGTGAATTTTGCAAGTTCAACCCTTAAACTGGGTAATTTGCACATAGGTCCATGCATACAACACAATGCTACAATTTTATACAAAAAGGAGCAATATTGAAAGTAAATGTTCCTGAGGAACTTAATTACATGCCAGGGAGTGTTCACAAGTATATTAATTACATATTTAGGAAAAACTTCCAGGGTTAGGTCATAACCCAGGTCAGGGGTGTTACACCTTTTTCTTGAATTCATGGAGGAAACTCGTTTTCAAGGTTAGATTCATGGCTAGCTCACTTAGTTCTATCTTTCTAGCCATATCTTCTCAACTTTCCTTGGAGAATTCACCTTGACCGAACCTGTGGAGCTCAAAGACGCCATTAAAGCTTGGATCTTGAAGGCTTGGATCTCAAAGAACAACCTTTAGGCGGGTTTTATAACTCTAAACTCTTGCTTTATATGCATACTTTGTTCTTGCAATTTAGCATGTTAGTTCTTCTTCTACCTCCCTTCTTCCTTGCACTTTTGCAAGCAAAACGGTGGAAGAACCGACCTTGATAGAGGTTGAAGATGAGGGGCGTGAATCCCTATGTTACTTTATCAAACGACCTTGGACCCTTTTGGTCCAAACGGTTGCAAACCGTTTAAGGTCAAACGGTTTCAAACCATTTGCTCTCAAACGGTCTTGCAAGACCGTTTGGATTGAAACGGTCTCAAGACCGTTTGATAGGGTTGACCAAGGGACGACCGTTTGAGGGTCTGTTGGTAATATGTTGAATTTTATTCCTGCAAAGAATCGAAGATTTATTCTTAACCAATTGAGAGTTGAAGGCACTTCAACATCCTAACCCTAATCGGGTTGAAATTACTGTTTTAAAGCATAGATCTTGTTGAGTTTTGGGTTGAAGGACCCAAACGGTCTCAAGACCATTTGGGGGTTCCTCCAAACGGTCTCAAGACTGTTTGGGCACAACCCAAGACCGTTTGAAGGTCTAGGGTTGAGATAATCTAATGGTTTGAAGGTCCAATTGCAATGAGTTGATGAATTGATAAAAATGCTGATTTTTAGACCTAATTGGAGTTCAACCCTAAACCAACCGACTTGGTTTTTGGTCAAACTTTGGGCAAACGGTCTCAAGACCGTTTGGATGATGTCCAAATGACCTCAAGACCGTTTGGGCCAATTTTGGGCCCAATTGGAGGTCAATTGATAGGTTCAACCTTGAATTGATCCACATTGTTGAATATTGATGACCATCCGATTTGAAACCCTAATTGAGATGGACTTAACCCTAATTGGCTTTCAATTGAGGGTTAATTTGGTGTCCAAGTGATTGAGGTTCATCCTAATTGACTCAATTTATAAGTGGTTAATATGGCTTTGGCCAATTGAGGGCTTCAACATACTTAACCATGACTAATTGTAACTTTTGAACCACTTTGGAGGTCCAAACGGTTTGAGCCCATTTGGACCAAACGGTCTCAAGACCGTTTGAGGCCAAACGGTCTCAAGACCGTTTGGGGCCAAACGGTCTCAAGACCGTTTGGGCTCAAACGATCTCAAGGTCGTTTGGTCCAATCGATCTCAAGTTGATTTGATCAAACGGTTTCAAACCGCATGAGCTTCAAACGGTTTGAAAGTCAAAACGGTCAACGCACCCAAACGGTCTCAAGACCGTTTGAGGGCAAACGGTCTCAAGACCGTTTGAAACCAAACGGTCTCAAGACCGTTTGGTGGTTGAAGGTTGAAACCGTTTGAAGGTGTTCAAGGTGGTTTGTACTTAATCAATTGATGATGTAATTGATTCAATGATGATCTAATCTAAACCCTAATGGTAACCTAGGTTATTAAGGGACTAAGTGATTAACGAATTGACCCATGATGGTGATCATGAGGTAAATTACCAAAATACCCTTGAGGGGTTTAATGGAGTAAACCTTGTTCTAATCGAACCCTAATCACATGTTAGTGATGATTTGGCTTTTATTAGTTAATGAGGACTTAACCCAACCTGATCTAGAGTGGTATCATCACCATCTACTAATAAGAGGAGAGAGAAAGTATCCTAAGAGAGAGAAAGTATCCTAAGAGAGAGAAAGTACCCTTTTATGGTGGAAACTCAAGTAAGATACTTTCAATACACATGAATGTGCATGATTAGGGAATGATCCACATATGTGAGATCATGGAAACCCTAATTATGATGTCTAGTGAATCTTAATCTTATTTAAGAGCTTTAATGATGATGTTTCTCATACATGATGATGTAATGAGTACAATTCACCATGGAGTGAATAGTAAACCCTAATTCTAGGGTGGTGACATGAAAGATGAATAGTAAACCCTGATTGATGAATTGTTTACTATTACCAGTTGAATTAACCTTGTAGGTTGTTATGAGATGATGATCATATCCAGGTATGGATTATAATACTATATTCATTGAAAGCATGTCTTAAGCTTTATGAATAAGTGAAATATCTTGATGCACTGCTAGTGACATCTATTGAGATTTATGGGCTGTGAGAGCCATGAATACCATCAAAGTTATGCTTTAGAGATGACTTGTGATGAGTATAATGAGAAATGATGATTGATGTGAGTTAGGCTTGTTACATTTAGTATTCTCCTTCTATAGCTGTTATGCTACTGTTATTGTTTGAAGAACAATGTTTGATGTTAAAAGAATACTAAATGTACCTAATTAATCAAGTATAATGTAGAGCCCTGATCATAGATCCATCATTGTCAGAGTCTAAATGATGGTGAAACAAGTTTTTCCAAGGGAACTCCTGGATCACATACTTTTGAGTATGTGGGGTATATGGATGTGTAGAACCTTACATCCTAGTGTAGGAATTGATGTAGATTTTTATAGTCCGTCAAACCTCCACTACAAGATCCAAAAGGTGAGATATATCACTATTCTCCCAAAGCAAACATAAACACCGCATCGGTGAAAGATAATCAAGAAATCTTCCGATGACGAAGAGAGTACAGAACGCCACTGTAACTCTAAAAACATAGCGAAGGTCCAGTTTACCCTGGTGAGCTATAAATAGCAGACGTCCTGCCAGATGTCCTGCAAACAATCCTCTAACTGACTGAGGAAGATGAGGTCATAAGAATCCGGCTCTTTTAATGACCTATGTATGATACTGATGTGACTTCTTAGCGATCAGTTGGAGTATGAGTGGTATGCCTCATCTCCACAGGGCATAATAATGTTTGAAAAACATAATCAACAGTGTAGTATATCTGTTAGAGTTAACTACGAGTTACTTGATTGATGTTACACTGGATAAAGTATATGCCCTTCATGTTTCATAAATGTTGAACTCTTGCTTATTATCAAAACTACTAATGAATGCTTTGAAAAGCTTTTACTGCTTAAGTTATTCTTTGCTTGCTTATAAAGCTTCTAGTGGAGAGTTATAACTCTCGCTGGGGCAATTATGTATAATTGTCTCACCCCGTAGACTTCAAATTTTTAGGTGGTCGTCGAAGACGGAGGAACCGGTCTAAAGGTGACCAACCCCAGCAGCAGCAGCACCAGGAACAGCAGTAAATCTCAGGTGGAGATTCAGTCTGCTATGTGGTGTAGTTAGAGTCAGTCCTATGTGTCCTCTGTACTCTCAAGTCTTGGAGTGTTTTGGTCATGAGTTCTTGAGATTTTGTATCATGTTGTATATAATTACTCAAGAAGTAATTTGACAGAGATGTATACAGTTTAAACCCTTTTTCTATGGAAAAGGTTTGTGGTTTCAAGCTCTTATCTCGAAAAGTTTTAATTTCCCGTGATTTTTGTCTTCCGCTGATTATCGATTGCTTCCGCTCAAGTTTAAATCGTGATTATTTCGTGGTTTGGAGATCGGAGCCCACAAAATGTAACACAACTCTTCCTTGAAACATGATCTTGTGTATGTTTAAATTATTTGGTTCTCTTGATTCCTATGGTATGTGGGTGAAATCCTAATGTCCAAGATCCCTCAATTCTCTAAAATCGAACTTTTCTTGTGATCCTTGTTTGTTAATTAAGATCTTAATTTCCTATAGTTAAATTCTTTTTCATGCTTTTAGAACAAACCTTCTCTACTTTTAAAAATCGGTCTAGATTGTTGAACTTTAGTACTGTTGCATTCAGTTAAATTAGCTAAGCTCCTTGTATTTGACCTTGACTATACTACCTCTGTATACTTGCGGAGTTTGGTTAAGTTGAGTAAACTGTCCATTGCTTGGATTGAAACTCGTTTGTGTAAACTTACCAACACTGATCAAGTGTATAAAGTACATCATTTTGTTTTTATTAAGCCAGGGGTCGCTATTATTCATCCCACACCCCTCTGGTGGGCTAAAATCAGCAAAAAGAATACAACTCCCGCTCTTATAACTTAGGTATCTTCCCAAAAAAACCCACTAGAAACAACTGAACAAAACAGGACCAAACAAGGTCAAGCCTCAATCACCTCACTCTCGACTGCAATGTAAGGAATCTTCCTCTTTTCCAATCTAGCCATACCACGAATTCTATTAGGAATCCTATTCGAATCCGTAGTAACAACCAGATTGGAGGATCCACGTCCAAGCTTGCCAATCTCTCACGGTATGGTGTTGATCAGCTTATGCACATATCCACCCGATATGCTAGCCATACCCAGCTCCTCTCTAAGCTCTTGCACATACGTTCTATCCCTCCATGGCATGGAAGCATTGTTCCAAAGCAAGTTATAGATATTTTTATCATCCACTTCCATAGTAGAAATATGAAGCATATGATCTCGAGCCAACTTTAGCCCGATGATGCACGCCTGAATGTATGCCAGCTTATAGTCTTCCTTTTTGAGCCAAGTGCGGAAGATCAAACAAATATCGGCATTGTGATTCTGGACTATTCCTGCTGCCCACCTTCTTTTGTTACCTTCCTCGTCCAAGTCTCTTCCAATCGTCACATTTAGCTTGAGATTGAACATGTCTGGATTTGTCCACCTGATAAGTCGAACCTTCCTCATCTTAAACCTAGGCTCGTTGATGCTTGCCATCGTCATCCTGGAAAGAAGGACCGGATTTGTTGTAAGAGGGAAAGTCTTTCTCTTAATCATCTGGTTCACATGGTCTATAAGATTGCTCCATTCATGCTCCACACGTCTCTTATTATCAGCATACCGAGATGAACATCTCATTCTCCATATAGATACTGGAATATGACCAGCCATGAATCCGGTAACCCAATCAGTAACTTCATTAGAGAGACCATCCACACATATACTAATCAGGGACTGAACGTCAGAAGGTGGTTCCTTATCTGTCATCACGCCAAACTTGTTCCAAAAAAACCTCGCGAGCTGTCCTTGAAAGAACAAGTGATTCATGTCTTCCTCCTTCGTCTCATCACAACAGTTGCACCGCAAAGTAAGTGGTATACAACATTTGTTGTGCACATTATCGTCAGTCAGAATGGCCACCCTGGCAATCTTCCATATGAGAGCGCTGCCCTTTGGGGAATCCATCCTCCAAACCTTGCCCAGATCATCAGGTCCTTCCTGTTGCACGGTCCGCAACATCACTTTGGCCGATTTCATAGAGAAGCTGCCATTCTCCTCCACATCCCAGATCAACTTGTCATCCATATCTAATATCCACACATCCGCCTGTTTGATAAGGTCCATCCCATTGCCATCAATCACCTGGCTCAGGGAACTCCAATCCCATCCATGATCATCAATCCAAAAATCCTTAGCAAGGAAAGGGTGTCTTTTATCACTTGCATAAGTAGCATGGTTTGTGATCCTTTCGTCGCACCACCAGTCATCCCAAAAAGAAATATCGCCTCTCCCAATCGCCCATTTGCAATGCCTATAAATTTTTGGGAAGGTGGTCCATACTTTTTTCCAGAAGGGGGAAGGTGAGCAGCTCAGCTTCAAGTGTCCAGGATACAAGGCCGAACGACCAGGGGCATGATTCGAATACTTCACCCTACAGAACTCCGCCCAGAGGGAGTTTTTGGACAGGATTTCCCAGCAAGCTTTGGCAATAAAGGCTTCATTTATATTCTGTAGCTGTGGAAGACCAATACCACCCTTATCAACCGGCGTTTCCACGCGATGCCATCCAAGCCAAGCTTTCCTGTGTATCTCATCTCTGCCAGTCCATAGAAATGAAGATATCTTATTCTCAATCCGAGATATAATACCACCTGGTAACCCAACTACTGCCGCTGCATGAATCGTAACCGATGAGAGGACATGTGCTATCAACAGGCGCCGTCCAGCAAAGGATAAAAGTTTGGCCTTCCATGAAGCAATCTTGGAATTAATCTTCTTGATAAGGAAATCATAATCAGCTAGCTTGTGTCTCCCTTTATATATCAGTATCCCTAGGTATAGGAAAGAGTTAGACGCATGTTCAATCCCAAACTTCATAGCTATCTCATGTGACCGTGAAAGGTCCGATCCCCTGCAACACAGACCGACTTGTTACGGTTCACCCTTTGACCCGTTGATTTCTCATATGTGTCGAGAGTGTTCAAAACCTCCTGAATTGAGTTGTTGTCGGCTTCAAAGAGAACCAGAAGGTCATCAGCATAAAGGAGCATAAGAGGTGCCACCGCATGTCCTCTCGTCTTGAATCTGGATATAGAGTGTGCGTCTGCCAATCTACAAAATCTCTGACAGAGGACTTCTTCAAAGATGATAAACAAGAACGGGGAAATAGCATTTTCTTGCTTGAGACCTCTAGCAAATGAAAAGAATCCTGCCGTGTGTTCACCAATGGTGAATGTAGCCCATGAGTGTACAAAAAAACTGAGACAAAGCTCTACAACCTCCAGAAGTAGACCAAAAGCAAGAAGAATCCTCCTGAGCACCTTCCAATCAACCCTGTCGTACGCCCTAGACATGTCAATCTTTATCATCACATTTGGAGCCAGCTGGCCTTGATTGATATCGTGCATGAGCTCCTTGGCAAGCCAGGTATGATGCGTGATATCCGTACCTTTCAAAAACGCACCTTGAGGTTTGGAAATAAGAGAGGGCATCAGGGGCACCAGCCTGTTATTCAGGGTTCTTGCAAGGATCTGGAGAGCCAAATTTTCAATGGAAATCGGTCAGAAATCAGAAGGGAGCTGTTTGGGATTATCACATTTAGGAATCATAAGAATGCGGTAGCAGAAAAGGGCCCTATGGCAGGTCTGACCTCTGAAAAAAGCTTCAGCCATGGCAAGAAAGTCCGCTCCAATAACAGTCCAGGCTGCTTTATAAAACGGGAGGGTAAAACCATCAGGATCCGGGGCTGTTGATGGGTCCATTTCTTTGATCGTCATAACAATCTCATCCAGGCTAGGAACCGCAGATACACCGAAGCTGTCTTCAGCCGAACAAACAGCCGGGATGTCTTCTAGCATCCCATCAAGCATCGTGTCATCAGTATGCACCTCTTCATTGAAAAACTTCTCAAATTGGTCAGCTGCCTCCCTCGCCATCTCCTCTGGATCGGACACCACCGATCCATCAGGCAAAGATAGAGAACTGATTCTTCTATGACGACGTCTAGACTTCACCACCGCGTGGTAAAAAGGAGTATTTCTTTCCCTGTCATGCAACCAGTTAATCCTGGCCTTTTCTTTCCAATTGGCTTCCTCCAAATCCCTCAAGTGTTGAAGTTCCAATTCCGCAATCCTCAGATTCGCCTCGTTCACAGCCATGGGATTTTCATCGAAGGCCATCTGAGTAGTGGAAATAATATCCTCTAGATCTTTAATCTTCTGACTAACATCACTGAGAACATCTCTAATCCACTTCTTCAAGGCAGCTCTAACTCTCTTCATCTTGCAGTAGAAAATATAGGAAGGGTGCCCAACCACATGAGTGTCCCACGCTTGTTCAATTATCCTCAAGCAATCATCATGTTCTAACCATCTCGACTCGAACGTGAAGAACTTTCTTCTTTTTCTATTAACATCACCATTCGCAGGAATCGTGAGAATCAGACAGTGATCCGATACTCTAGATCTAGTAAGGTGCAGAGAGCGGAAAGAAGGTATGTCAGCTAGCCATGCATCAATAAAAAAGGCTCGATCAAGACGCTCCCAAATAGTCGGAGTAAGGATTTGCTTGTTCACCCAGGTGAACCTGCTGCCTTCAAAGGGAACCTCATTGAGGCGAGCATCTGCGATAAGGGCATTAAAATCAAACAAGTCCTGGAATCTTGGGGGGTCACCACCTCTCTTCTCTTGTGGATTTCTGATCACGTTGAAGTCACCAGCTATCAACCATCTATCATCACCAATATCTCTGAACAAAGAGAGGATCTCATTCCACAAATATTTACGATCATTACAGTCACAGCTTGCGTATACAGCAGTGACAAAGAAAGCAGTTCCATCTCCCTTTTCGAGTTTGATAGTAACATGCTGCTTATGCTTCCTAAGGACCATCAGATTCAAATTCGCCTCCGCATAGAACCAGATTTTACCTCCCTCACTAAAATTGTCTATCGCCCAGTCCAATCGGACGACATCTAAAAGCTCCACTGCAAGATTCGCATGAAGGAAAGGTTCAAAAAGGCATAAGATCCCATGTCTATAACGGCTACAAAGTCTACTCAAGACTCTTCTTATAGGGTTATTCACTGCTCCTCTAATGTTCCAAAAGATAGAGTTACAATCCATTAAGATCACAGACGTACCGTTGCATCAAGAGTGCACCTCCAACCAAAGCCAGCTCAGCTGCTATATCTCCACTCATCATCGTCAAAGAAATCCTCAAAAAATCATCTTCACCCATGGGTGGTCTTCTTCTGTAGGAGTCCCTTCTTTCCACTGATTTGTGCCTAAAAGGACGATGTTCTTCTCACCTAGAGGCTGATCTACCTCTGCCCCTGCTGTGTCTGCCTCGAGCAGAAAAATGTTCAACATTTCTTTCAAAGAAGTCCTCTAGTCTCATCTGCGGTAGATGTCTTCTGCACCCATCTTCATCCACAATCACTCTTCACGGTGAGTGCATAGGTCTCATCTGCTGCTGCCTAGTTGGTGACAGGTCTCTTGGCATCTCTTCAGACGGGCAAGCCACTGTGTAAGAGGTTCAAGAGTCTTCTCTCTGATAGTAAGTGCATCACGAGGAATACCAGATTCTATTCCAACCTCTGTCATGTTAAAGGAGTTGGTACCAATCAGCCCTCTCGCTATCATAAAGAGTTGAACATCCGTTCTTCTATGACCATAGGTAACTGAAATAAACTGAGGAACATCATTACTGAAAGCTTCGACCAAGATGAGCATGCCCGATACATCATCGACTTCTCTCTGCCAGTCAGATATATGTATGAGCTTCCCAAAAGGGCTAATAAGGGCGGTCATGGAGTCATCATCTCTACATACTAAGGGCATGCCCGATAACCAGAACCAGAAAAATTCTTTTCGGTGGTGTTGTTCTCCCTCTTTCATGTGCCTAAGTGTGAGCTTGTGTCTACAGCCAGCTGGTAAACCCTTCTCGATCATATCCCGTGCCTCATTCTCACAAGAAAAGAACGCAATTGCTTTCCTCGCGGAAAACCTGTATAGGTCGGCAGCGCTGGGCCACAAACCTTTCAAGAACACAAGAATCTCCATCCATGAAGCCTCACTGGGCCAGGAGACCTCGACATCTCTCATAAGGGCATCCATCTTCATCTTCCTCATATCATTATCCAGTCCAATGTCCACCACAATCCTTCTGGGCACATGCTGTGGCGTGCCTCGATCTGGGATCCCCGAGGGCAGCGGGGGGAACAAAACCCAAGATTGGATATCAGGAGGTCTATGCGACTGTGTTCTCTGCAAAGGTCTATGTCTGCATCTTGCCGCTACATGTCCCGGCCGCCTGCAAAGATAGCAGACCTTGAAGCCTTTGCACTGTGCCTGCCAGTGTCCTTTACCCATGCATCAGAAGTAGGTATCATGTGGGATCCCGAATAGTGGTGTCTTTCTCGGCTGTTGCACCACCGTCTCCTTAGCTGGCGGAGGGGGAAGGGGCCCTGAAGGTAAACCATCATTCCTCGTCGCGCCCTGAACATTCGACTCCCTCAATGATTCCCTTTGTGGTAGCTCCGTCTGTGAGGTACTCTTCGGTGCTGTGTGATCTCCCCCAGCCGGAGAAGACGACAGACTACCCTCTTCTGGTTGCACGTTGGACGTCATGGGGTTCTCCACCCTCGCTGTACTAGGACTGCCCAAACTTCCGTCATGTTGGCCTTCCTTCTCAGAAACCCTAGGCGACAGGTTGTCGTGTCCCGTCTCATTGTTATCCAGAACCGCCCTAATGTCCGGTAGCACTTCCTCCATAGGGACGATAGACGCCACAAGGTTAGATCTCCTTTCCGCGACAGCATGCTGCGCTTGTGTTCCTCGCACGCTCTGCCGAGTCACCCGACGTAGGAGAGGCGACGATAGCATCTTGGATAGTGATCTCAGCGACAAAGGGATGGTGGCCCCCGACTGGCGGAGTGCCAAGCCGGAGTGTATGGCGGCGGCGCCGCCAAGGGCACGAGCACCCTAGGGAACGCCCCGATTGCCCTCCCGATCACCCTTATAAAGTACATCATTAAACAGCCATATCTATACTTATCCTTATCTCAGAATTATATGAATAATCAAGATGTTCAAACATACAGAACAAGTACTATTGTTACTACTACCATTATGTCACCATCCACTATCATCATTATTATCATTATTATCATTATTATCATTATGCAAGCTACTAGTGTAACTATGACCATTCTCATTTAACAATTAAGTACAAGGATTACTTCATGCATATCATTACTATCATTATTGTCATCATTATTATGATCAAAATTATTACTATCATTCTTATTTATTCAACTACCATTATCATCATTGTTACTAGCATTATTATTGTTTATAAGGTATCATAATCATTATTGTTATCACTAACAAGATACCACCATCTCTTATTGGTGCATAGCTAATCACTTCCACATCACAAAGGACTGTTACTATATGATTACAATACTCTCACCATAACTCTTATCAACCCTCACTAAAACCCATCAAGGCCTATCGGCCGACACATACCCAACCCTATCAGCCAGCACCACTCAAGGTTGTCGCCCACCATGGCTATCGGCCATTAGGGCTATCGGCCATCATGGGTGTCGGTCAGCAGAGCTATCGGCCAGCACCAACAAACCATCAAGAGACATAGGTCTGTCGTTCACCACAAAGAAGAGGGTGTCATACAACCATATCGCCCATCATGCTCACCATATCGGCCAACACAACAAGATGTATCACCCAACAACTTCCATTGGCCAACACAACCATATCGGCCAACTCCTCACTAGATTGACCTATCGCCCAACACAAGAGCAAGGATGTTGCCCAACACCAAGAACACTCATGTCGTTCAACTCAAGAACAAGGGTGTCGCCCAACATACCCAAAACAAGGGAGGATATCGCCCATCATCAAGGCAAGCGAGGATGTCGCCCAATAAGGGTCATCTTCAACCTCCAACTTAAGGATACTCAAACCCTAGAAAGCAAGGTGCACAAAGGAACCCTAAACCCAAAAGGGGCATCGACCACCAAAGGTACACAAGCAAGCTACAAAAGTAAGGAACTAAGCTAAGCTACTAACATGCAACAAGAACATAGCTAGAGGTAAAGGAGTTAGGGTTAGAAGCTATGCAACCCGCCTTAAGCTCCAAGCTCCAAGGAAGAAGATGCACTTCAAGCTCCAAGGGATGTCATCCACCAAAGCTGATCTAAGAGAGGGTATCGGCCACCACTGCAATTCCAGGAGAGTGTCTCGGACGACACAAGCAAGAGAGGGAGGAGTGTCGTGCACTCAAGGTGGAGGGGGGACAAAAAGATCAAAGGAAGCTAAGGCAAGGGAAAGAGCCACATATATAGAAGGGAAGGGAGGAGAAAACAAGGTAGATCAATGCTATGTGTCATCCACCCAAGGGACACTTGTCCTAGGGTTCAAGCCAACACACTAGCACACCACGAGACACTTGTCAAGGATATACACCAAGTGTCCACCAAACATGGTCAAGGTTGGACCAAGCAACATGGGCGACACAACTAGCAGCTCCTCTGGGTGACACACACTACTCCAGGTCGACACACCACCTCTAGGTCGACACACACTCTTCCTTGGGTGACACAAGATGGTCTTGGCCGACACAAGGCTCAAGCAAGCCCAAACAAAGCACCTCAAGGCCCAAACAAGCTCAAGCAAGGCCCAAGAAACTCAAACAACAAGCCCAAGCCTTCCTCTCAACCCTAGAGGAAGCAAAGAGGGGAAAACATCTCACAAGATGGAAAACTTGCACACAAAACCCTAGACTTGGGTTATTTGCAAGTAGCCCCTCGAACTCTCAACAAGGCACAACAAAAACCCTAATCACCACTCAAAGGTGATTAGAAAGCCTCAAACCACCAAGGTTAAGCAAAACAAACAGGGTAAACCCTAAACACAGGTCAGGGTCCTTACAATCTAACCCCCTTTAAGGGATTTCGTCCCCGAAATCTGAAGAGAAAAGAGAGGGATACTTCCTCGTCATCTCTTCCTCAAGCTCCCACGTGGCTTCCTCAACGCCACGACGCTGCCAAAGAACCTTTACAAGAACCAGGTCCTTCCTCTTCAGATTCTTGATTCTTCTGTCAAGGATTGCCACAGGACCTTCCTCGTAGGTCACATCTGCATCAAGCTCAACCTCAGCTGGCTGTATCACTGTACCTGAATCTGGATGACTTTTCTTCAACATACTAACATGAAACACTGGATGCAACCTGTGCAACTCTGGAGGCAATTCTATCTTATAAGCTACCTTGCCAACACGTGCTATCACTGGATAAGGCCCCATATACCTGGGAGCTAACTTACCCTTCCGGCCAAACCTTAGCACACCTTTCCACGGCGAGACTTTAAGGTACACTTTGTCTCCTACCTGGAACTCCAAAGGTCGTCGGCGATTGTCTGCATACGATTTCTATTTGTCCTGTGCCACTTTCAACTGTTGTTGTATCACTTTGATCTTCTGTGTCGTTTGCTGAACTAACTCAGGACCCAACAACTGATACTCACCGGACTCATACCAACACAATGGAGATCTGCACTTCCTTCCATACAAAGCTTCATAAGGAGCCATGTCGATGCTTCGCTGATAACTATTGTTGTAGGAAAACTCTATCAAACTCAGATGTACATCCCAGTTGCCTGGAAACTGCAAAACACAAGCTCGAAGAAGATCCTCCAGAATCTGAATAGTCCTCTCAGACTGTCCATCTGTCTGCGGGTGAAAAGTTGTACTGAACCTTAACTGCGTTCCCAACACCTTGTGCAACTGTTCCCAAAAATGACTCGTAAACTGAGGACCTCTGTGAGAGACTATCGTTGTTGGTACACCATGCAAACGTATTATCACATCAACATATACTCGAGCTAGTTTCTCAGCTGTATACGTCGTCTTCACAGGTAGAAAATGGGAAGACTTCGTCAATATGTACACTATCACCCAAATGGAATCATGATTCCTAGTTGTCCGGGGTAGACCAACTACGAAATCCATGGTTATATGATCCCATTTCCACTGCGGTATCAACAAAGGTTGCAACATACCTGCCGGCTTTTGATGCTCAGCCTTCACTTGCTGACACACCGCACATCTTGCCACGAACTCAGCTACATCCCTCTTCAAACCTGGCCACCAATACAAGTCCTTCAGACTATGATACATCTTGGTGACACATGGATGCATAGCATACATCGACGTATGTGCTTCCTCAAGCACCAACTTCCTCAGATTATCAGCATCTGGAACCACCATCCTATTACGATAGCAAACTAGTCCATCCTCAGACTCATGAAACCCATCACGCTTGTCGCTGCCGAACTCTGATATGATCAATTGTACCGCATCATCTGTTTGCTGTACATCCTTGATCTGCTGTCTCAGCGTAGGCTTGACTTGCATCTGTGCGAAAAGACCAAACAACAAAGAAACTTCTATCTGCACATTCATCTGCCGCAAAGAAACAAACATATCTCGCTTATGGCATATCAGAGAACTCAACTGTGCCTTCTTTGAAGAAAGAGAAGAAGACTTTCTGCTAAGCGCATCACCTACCACGTTCGCCTGACCAGGATGATACTCGATAGTGCAGTCGTAATCATTGATCAACTCCATCCAACGCCACTGTCACATGTTCAACTCTTGCTGCGTAAAGATGTACTTCAGATTCTTATGATCTGTAAAGATCTGACATACCTCCCCATACATATAGTGTCTCCAAGTCTTTAACGCATGAACCACTATTGCCAACTCCAAGTCATGAGTTGGATAGTTCTCCTCATGCTTCTTGAGCTGTCGCGAGGCAAAAGAAACCACGTGATCTTCCTACATCAACACACAACCTAAACCTTTCTTGGAAGCATCACAGAAAACAACATAGCCTTTCCCAGGCTCTGGCAAGATCAACACTGGAGCACTGGTCAGCTTCTCCTTCAAACTCTGAAAAGCTTGCTGACATCGATCATCCCAAACAAAAGGTACATCCTTTCTGGTTAACTTCGTCATCGGCAAAGTGATCACACTGAAGTCCTTGATAAACCTCCGGTAGTATCCTGCTAAACCAAGGAAACTACGAACTTCTGTCGGCATCTTCAGTTGTTCCCAATCCACAACGGATTCCACCTTCTTCAGATCTACTTTGACTCCTTCAGCAGATATCACATGACCCAAGAAAGTCACTTCATCCAACCAGAACTCACACTTACTGAACTTGGCATACAACTGATGTTGACGAAGAAGAGTCAACGCTCTGCGAAGATGTTTCTCATGCTCTAGCCTGTCCCGACTATAGATCAAGATGTAATCTATAAAGTCTACAACAAACTGATCTAAGAACGGACAAAACACTCTATTCATCAGATCCATAAAAGCAGCAGGTGCATTGGTTAACCCAAACGGCATAACCACGAACTCAAAATGACCATACCTCATCCTGAAAGCTGACTTTGGTATGTCATCCGCCTTAATCCTCAACTGATGATATCCAGACCATAGATTGATCTTCAAAAACACTGTAGCACCACGCAACTGATCGAACATATCATCTATCCTCGGAAACGGGTACTTATTCTTGATCGTGACCTTATTCAACTGCCGGTAATCTATACACAACCGCATCGAACCATCCTTTTTATTAATGAACAACACGGGAGCACCCCACGACGACGTACTCGGTCAGATAAAACCTTTCGCCAACAACTCTTGCAACTGCTTCTTCAACTCTACCATCTCTGCTGGAGCCATCCTGTATGGTGACTGTGCAACTGGCTATGTTCCAGGAACCAGATTGATCTCGAAATCAATCTCTCGGGGTGGAGAAACACCAGGAAACTCCTCAGGAAACACGTCTGCAAACTCTCGAACCACTGACACCTCCTTAAGACTAGGACCTTTCGCCTTGGTAACCACAACGGTATCTACCACGTGAGCTAGGAACGCCTCACATCCTTGTCGTAACAACTTATCTGCTACCATAACTGATACCAAACACGTCGGAAGAATCTTCCTATCTCCCTGGAAGATCCACTTCTCTACAGCAACATCGAACACTGCCTGCTTGGAACCACAGTCCAAGACAACCTTATACCTTTCTAAGGTATCCATCCCAAGGATAACATCAAAACCATGCATATCAAGTGGTATAAGATCCACTTGAATGCGATGTCCCGAGAAAGACAAGACACAAGATGGACACTCTTCTCGAAGCAAAGAGGAACCATCAAGAGGGGTTTCTAACAACAAGCTATCCTTCTTACAGCTAACAGGTAAACGACAGTCCTCAAGCATACTATAGGCGATAAAAGAGTGTGTAGCACCCGGGTTAACCAGAACAGATATAAAGCAAGAAGAAGACATATCAGAATGAAATAACTCCATCTAACCTGTCACCACTCGTGGGTTGACTATCGCCTCCGACTGATTCATGGCATAGAATCGAGTCGTTGCTTGCTGTCCACGACCTCTGCTTCCTTGAGAAGACGATCCAGCTTGAGACGCTTGACCGTGTCCTCGTCCTCTGCTCCCACTGGCCTGCGGTCTCTCTGCCTTCTGAAAACTATGTCTCGGCTGCTGCGTCACTTCAACATCTCTATTCGGGCAATTAAGCCTGAAATGCCCGACTTGTCCACAAAGATGACATGCCTTGTCCTCAAACCGTGGCCTAGCTGGCCCTGTTACTGCCACAGAAGCTGAACTGTGCACCTTAGACGGTGAAGAAACATAACCTCTTCCCTTACTCGGAGACCACTGAGATGGTACACCAGAACTTCTCATTGCTGATGGTGCTGAAAACTTGGGCTTCTTAAAGCCACCAAACCTCCGTCCTTGAAACTGAGCAAGTCTTTTAAGAGACATAGACTCTCTTTTCTCCCTTACTGTTCTCTTGATCCGTCGAACAGATTCCACGAACGTAGCAAACCGCTCTCGGTTCTCCAATGCAGACACCGGGGTTGCCAACTCAGCACTCAAACCCTTCTCGAAATGCCTGATCCGTTCCTCGTCTGTTGCCGCCATGTGAAGACAGAACCTCAACAGATCCATAAACTTGGCTTCATACTCGGTGATGTTCATCGCTCCTTGCCGCAACTTCTCAAACTGACTCACCTTCTCATCCAGGTATGTCTTCGAAAAGTATCTGGCGACGAACTCGCGTCTAAACACTTCCCAACAGATCACCTCACCAGGCCGCTTCTCTTCCTCGATGGTCCACCAGTGACCAGCACTACCTTTCAGAAGGTAGACAGCATGCTTTACCTTGTCCGCTTCGGGGATGTCAAGGATCCGAAAAGCCTTCTCGAGACTTGTCAGCCACATATCTGCATCCGCTGGATCAGCCATCCCAGCATAATCTGAAGCTCCAACTCGGCGAAGCCGCTCAAAGGTCTTCCCAATACCTGATGCTTTTCCATGGGGAACCTGTGCTCGCGGAGGAGGCACTAGTAATCGCTCAACCATGAGATTCATCATAGCCATCATCTGCCCCATAAGCTGTTGGTAAGCAGGATGTTCAAGTATGGCTGGGTTAAATTGGGGAACCTCAGGCACCCAATCTTCATGTGCCTATCCATATGCTCCATCAACCGATGCAACATCACTATGCTCAGGGGCATGTTCTTCATGGTTTCCAGACATCTTGTCTTATCTTCCGCTGAGGGCAGAAGATTTTGTAAGAAAACCTGGAAAACTCATAAGAACAACTCAACCTAGTCCTAAATCCCTATAGACTCAGCGAACCTAAGGCTCTGATACCAAAAACTTGTGGCAACACATCCCATTATCACACAGATAACGAGGTGTTACGTGAAAATGTGCGGAAATCACTATAACCACAGCTTATGAAAACACGGGTTGCCACATCCATTATCATATAGATAATGAGGTGTTACACGAAAATGTGCAGAAATCACCATAACCACAGATTATCGAAAACACAGGTTAATTAAAACCGATTGCGGAAAACTGATAAACTGTGAAATTATTACTTTCCAGTCCTCATCCTGCACATAAACATGTCATATATATACACATACACGATATCTGATACGTGTCCACAACTCAAGAACAGATGTTCATCCATCACATGAGTTCACCACCTGTTCATATACATAAAGGCCCACATCCGGCCAACAGCAGGATATACAAACATCATCGATCGATCATCGTGAAACAACGTCAAAACACTGCCAAAGACCTGAGAGTACAGGGATGACTCTAGACTCTACTACAAAATGTCCAAAACAATAGCATATCCATCGCTTGCCTTCTACTGCTCATCAAGCTACTCGGCCGCAACACCACGACCACGACCACGTATACCTCAACCACCTAAAAAGGGTGTAAATCAGCGGAGTGAGACAATTGAGCAATTGTCCCAACGGGAAACATAACTCCCCACCGCAACTACAAAACCTCAGCAAGAAAGACTATAACAGCTGATATCTAATAACAGGTATAACAAGAGCAGTATATATAAAGCAGATTATTCTTACCGACAAGCTTACCTGTTATACAAAAGCATATACCCAGATATCTCTCAAAGGAATATGATTGACAAGATAAGATATATCACTATACAACATGATTATCAGAACAAGATATAATGCCTCATAACCTGATTATCAAGATCAGACATATTATCACATAACCTGTAAGATATAACGAAGATATTACACAAACAAGGCCTCAACCAATGTTTCATGTTTATCCTAAGCAATAAGTACTAAACGGTTGTATTACGTATTATTATTCCCTGAGGATTTGAACTGTACCGATCAAATCCAACCTTCAGTTACGAAACCCAAGCCGGTGCCATACAAGGTCAATGGAAGAGCTGGACTCCACGATCTCCCACCTCGTGGTCAGTACACGAGTACAACACAAGCAGGACCGCAGTCACATGCTGAAGTGGTCTAAGCCACAGGGTCAGCTCCATAGGCTACCCTCATTCTAGCTCGCCTTGGTACATGTCTCGGCGCTAGTAAAATTGAGCCACGGGCCTGTTCACCGTGCTCTGAGCCATGAACGCATTCATGTTCCACACATCACATATCCTGAGCCATGGGCCTGTTCACCATGCTCTATATACATATCTGAGTCTGTAACCGAAGTTACACTCTTACCTCCTCATTTTCAGGCTAGGAGCAACCTACACATATTCAACAATATGCGCTTCCAGGTTAACCCGTAGGAGAACCTGTTTCACCATCACCAAGTCCTGACGATGATGGATCTATGGCCAGGGCAAACTACATGATATATTTCACTATGATTAATTAGTATCTTTTAGATGGATTGCAGGATTCAACCAAGTTGTATAACATGCAAGATATAAAGGAAAGTAAACAACATTATATTATTATTGAAAACACATCAACCTGATCCATCTCGAGGATCCAACCTCACATGTTACCACTTGGCCTCTTGCCAACCATCCAGATCCATCTCAAGGATCATCACATACCACATGATCTCAATCCCTCATCATGTACTGTCACTGCCTCTCAAGGCTCACATCATCATCATGGAACTTAACACATTATACATATCATCTCATTAACCAGAGTAATTATCAAGTGATGTTACTCATCACATATATTTCATAGCCTTTTCATGGCTAGTCATCACCTACATGGTTAGGGTATACAATAATCGTAGATTCAACATAAGGAATATGCTACCATCATAAATGCCATTCAAGATACTCTACTTATCATTCTTACACTATTTGCTGATCAAGTGTATAAAGTACATCATTAACAAGCCATATCTATACTTATCCTTATCTCAGAATTATATGAATAATCAAGATGTTCAAACATACAGAACAAGTACTATTGTTACTACTACCATTATGTCACCATCCACTATCATCATTATTATCATTATTATCATTATGCAAGCTACTAGTGTAGCTATCACCATTCTCATTTAACAATTAAGTACAAGGATTACTTCATGCATATCATTACTATCATTATTGTCATCATTATTATGATCAACATTATTACTATCATTCTCATTTATGCAACTACCATTATCATCATTGTTACTAGCATTATTATTGTTTACAAGGTATCATAATCATTATTGTTATCACTAATAAGATACCACCATCGCTTATTGGTGCATAGCTAATCACTTCCACATCACAAAGGACCGTTACTATATGATTACAAGACTCTCACCATAACTCTTATCAACCCTCACTAAAACCCATCAAGGCTTATCGGCCGACACATACCCAACCCTATCGGCCAGCACCACTCAAGGTTGTCGCCCACCATGGCTATCGGCCATCATGGGTGTCAGTCAGCATAGCTATCAGCCAACACCAACAAACCATCAAGAGACTTAGGTCTGTCGTTCACCACAAAGAAGAGGGTGTCATCCAACCATATTGCCCATCATGCTCACCATATCGGCCAACACAACAAGATGTATCACCCAACAACTTCCATTGGCCAACACAACCGTATCGGCCAACTCCTCACTAGCTTGACCTATCGCCCAACAGAAGAGCAAGGATGTTGCCCCACACCAAGAACACTCATGTCGTTCAATTCAAGAACAAGGGTGTCGCCCAACATACCCAAAACAAGGGAAGATATCGCCCATCATCAAGGCAAGCGAGGATGTCGCCTAATAAGGGTCATCTTCAACCTCCAACTTAAGGATACTCAAACCCTAGAAAGCAAGGTGCACAAAGGAACCCTAAACCCAAAAGGGGCATCGACCACCAAAGGTACACAAGCAAGCTACAAAAGTAAGGAACTAAGCTAAGCTACTAACATGCAACAAGAACATAGCTAGAGGTAAAGGAGTTAGGGTTAGAAGCTATGCAACCCGCCTTAAGATCCAAGCTCCAAGGAAGAAGATGCACTTCAAGCTCCAAGGGATGTCGTCCACCAAAGCTGATCCAAGAGAGGGTATCGGACACCACTGCAACTCCAGGAGAGTGTCTCGGACGACACAAGCAAGAGAGGGAGGAGTGTCGTGCACTCAATGTAGAGGGGGAACCAAAAGATCAAAGGAAGCTAAGGCAAGGGAAAGAGCCACATATATAGAAGGGAAGGGAGGAGAAAACAAGGTAGATCAATGCTATGTGTCATCCACCCAAGGGACACTTGTCCTAGGGTTCAAGCCAACACACTAGCACACCAAGAGACACTTGTCAAGGATATACACCAAGTGTCCACCAAACATGGTCAAGGTTGGACCAAGCAACATGGGCGACACAACTAGCAGCTCCTCTGGGCGACACACACTACTCCAGGTCGACACACCACCTCTAAGTCGACACACACTCTTCCTTGGGCGACACAAGCTGGTCTTGGCTGACACAAGGCTCAAGCAAGCCCAAACAAAGCACCTCAAGGCCCAAACAAGCTCAAGCAAGGCCCAAGAAACTCAAACAACAAGCCCAAGCCTTCCTCTCAACCCTAGAGGAAGCAAAGAGGGGTAAACATCTCACAAGATGGAAAACTTGCACACAAAACCCTAGACTTGGGTTATTTGCAAGTAGCCCCTCGAACTCTCAACAAAGCACAACAAAAACCCTAATCACCACTCAAAGGTGATTAGCAAGCCTCAAACCACCAAGGTTAAGCAAAACAAACAGGGTAAACCCTAAACACAGGTCAGGGTCCTTATAGATATGGATCTATCATGTATGTAATCATCCCATTATCTTGCATGTATCGACATGGCAAGAACAAAATGCATTCATCATCTTATATGTAGGACGGCAATATGATGTGCTCATCCTGATAGCTCGTATGTGAGACTTGACGAGTGGATGTCTGTCTACTTCCAGTAAGGGTTACTGGAATACCATGAGAACTTGATAAGTACTTGTGAAGTACTAGTTCTATGGAGATAAGGAAGAGCTCAATGTAAAGAGTTACATTGATGCGAACTTCTGAATAGGACAGAAAATTAATCACAATATATATATATAGGATATATAAAAGTGAAAGTTTGTTGATAATTGGAAGTGTTCCAATAAAACCATTTAAAAAGGAAATGTTGAGTATCTATATGTTGGAGAATAGCAGTGGATAATATATGGATCTAGAAGTTCATGAGATGAATTTATAGATATCCGTTCATTGATGACAAGTATGGAATCCTTGATCATGCAATGTGGCTAAAGGTTAGCAAAGGAATACTAGATAGCATATTATGGCAACTCCATCTCATACGTGTGACGTACAGTGAAGAGATGTGAGACATGCAATTTATACTGACTTTGGCAAGGTGTTGCCATAACTCACTATGTTCGCACTAGAGCACAATAACATGTGGGACATCTTTGAAGATCACTATGAATACGATTCAAGGGTGATTGGCTCACAGTGCAAGTGGGAGTCTGTTGGTATGTATGCCCTGAGAGCCAATCATGGGATGATTGGTGGGATACATTAAGATTGATTTGATAAACATCAAAGGCAAGCTTCCAATTCTTTCTAGTTCAGTCATATGAGATAGTGATAGAACATATTGAATGTATAGAATATGACAGTACTCAATGACATATGCTTTCAGGTTAAGGACTTGAACGATGAGATCATACGGATGCTAAGAGTTCGTACATTCTTATTATGTCCCTAGTCGGATGTCATTGTGGAAGGTAGATAGACAACAATGACACACAAGACTAGATTGTGGTGTTGGTTGATGACAAAATCTCATTAGTCATGATATAGAGATATCAAACCAAACACATAGGTACTTGTTAGAGAACAAGTGTACTGGACAGACCCACTGTGAGTTTGACACATGGAACCATGACATGGTAGTCATAGTCAGTACTCACACTGATGGTGGTGAGTGTGATTCTTTGACCTAAAATCACTACACTCAACACATGTCGTTGGGCACACTTTGACATCATCAAACGCAGTCTTGAAACATGGGTTGTTATAAAGGTGATGATTGGGTGGCTTTGACACATGGGGCTTTTGAGGGGTGAGTGATAGATATGGGATTTGTCCCTCCTGAGGGAGTATGATATCCATGGCCACTTGATGAGTGGTGTGCCTCCCGCTAGAAGCTTGCAACACCGGCCAACTAGGGTGGCCGAGTGCAATCCACGAGGTCAGGAGGCACAGGAGATGGGATCTTTGCTTTCGAAATTTGTATGGTCCCAAATCGAGTCGATCACTAAAACTAAAACAGTTCGCCCGCAAGCGTACGTGGTACTATCATAGTATAGGCGAAAGGCAAGATGCAGGGTTGAACCACAGAGATAGAGAGGGCTCTAGAGTTAGAAGGCGTAAGCTATGTTCCTTTTGCGGAGATTAAGGTTTTTAGGGTTTAAAGGTTGGTTGGTTGTTGATTAAGCTAAGTGAGCAAATAGGAAATGCGATATGAAACTAAGTTATCAAAAGGCTAGGTTAGCAATATAAGTCAACAAGCTATCTAAACAAGAGCAAGAAAAAACTACACTAGACTAAGCAAGCAACTAGCAATTGAGAGCCTAAGTTAACAACTAATCAAGATCAAAGACCTAAGTTAACACTTAGCTAGCAAAACTAGGCAATTAACTAAGTTAACTAAAGCAATTGAACTACACTAGCATTAACAAGCAAACAGAGAAATTAAGGTTTTAAGAAATTAGATGAAGGAGGTGGGCCGTTTGGGAATGTGACCTTGACATTAATTGGGGGATGTCACCATAACAAGCAATTAACATATTTCATTCTAGACTACCAAACCAAACAACAAGGTGGGTGCTATGAGGATGTACCCTATGCTACTAGTTGGGGAACTAGGGCTAGGTGTAATTCTCATAGGACGTACCAAGTCTAGGTCTCTAGGATAAGTGGTATTAGTCAATTGAGGACCAAGGATAAGGATGGGAGTAGAGATGAGGATATTTGACCTCATGCCACTAGCCACCTCAGCCTTTAGGAAATCCTAGGCAATTGCACTAATCACACTTATACTAGTCACTTAGAACTCACATTTACATGTAGGAAGAAGGTGATTATGTAGGAAGATAGGGGGCTAGTTAGGGATCCGAATTAAGGACCTAGGATCCAATCCTATGATAGCTACATAGAAACTAAAACATCCTAGAGGCAAATGTCTTCAAACACCACAAGGTAGGCAATTAATGTAATTAAACAACAATCACATGCACAAGTAATGGGAAATGAGATACAAGCAAAGGCAATCATCATAGAAGTGAAATATGTTCATTACAAATTATATTACCCCAACATGGTATCAAAGTCATATTTTTGCCCCAAACAGCCCACCCAAGGGGGGCTTAGCTATACATGATCAAAACAGAAACAAAGGAGAAGGTAAATAGAGTAGGAAACACCATGGATGCTTGATGAAGCTTGACTTCTTCACCTCCTTGCTTCCAGCCATGAGCCTCCTCCTCCAATGGTGCCTAAGAGCATGGAAATGGTGGAATGGATGGATAGAAACCTAGAGAAACTAGGTTTCTATGGTGGAAATGAGTGGAAAGTGGGTGGAAATGGGATTAAATGCAAGGAAAGTAGGTGGATGGGAGTAATGGATGCAAGGGAGTAGCTGGGTTGCGGCTAGGAAGTGCTCTCTCCTAAGCCCTAGAAGCAACTAGTGCTTATATAGGAGCTAGGGCTAAGTGGGGGTAAAATAGGAAAAGCAGTGCAAAGTTGTGTAGGGAAGGTGATCACCACGGTCATGGAGGGTGTTCCACGGCCGTGGCGAGGGTAGTGGGGAACGGCCGTGGGGGGGTGAAAATGGTCGTGGTGTGAAGGAAGTGGTGAGATGGTGGTGGACACGGCTGTGGCAGAGTGCCACAGTCGTGGTGGGTAACATGCACCACAACCGTGTTGGGTAACACAGCCGTTTTGGAGGGGGAGGAGCTGACCGTGGGGAGGGGCCACATGCATCTTGATCTTCTTCGGCCATGGTCGTGGCATTCCGGGCAAAAACCATGTTGGCAACTGACTTCTTGCAATTAATTCCCCACAACCGTGGTAGGGTGCCACAGTCATGTTCTCTTCTCCTGAACACGATCGTGCTGATGGCCACGGTCGTGGTGTCTTCACTGGCCACAGTCGTGGCTGGGAGGCCAAGACCGTGGGACTCGGTGGAATTTACCTGTTGCAACCTATTGGATCTTGGGAATAAACACACGACCGTGGCATTGTGGCCACAGCCGTGGTGAGGCTTGACTTCTTGATTTCGCTTCTGACTTTGTCATTTTCAGATGCCTTTGTTTGGGGATGATTCTTGGCCACTGGAGGTAGGTTGAGGGAGACTTTGGGGCCTTCTTTGGGTCCCTCCTTCTCTCTCTTCCATCTAAGCATGGTCCAAGTACCTGAAAAATAGTGCAAAGAACATCCATAAGCATATTTGTAATGATATTCATATTGGGGAGAATAACATGTAATTCTAATACATTTGAATGTGATAAAAGTACAAAATGACACAAGATACAGCCCTAGAATAGGGTTGGATGACCACCCCAAACTTGAAACATACTTGTCTTCAAGTATGATCCAACTCAATCTCTTTTCCATTTTCCACAATCAAAAGATATGACAAATGCAATATGATGGGTGACAAATGCTAATTGGGATCACTGGTGGCTAGGTACATGCAAATCACTTCCCTCCTCTTCTAATTTCACAAACCAATCATGAAGAGAGCACAAAGCACATGAACTTGGCATATAATGCATGAGTTGCACAAGTTATCAATATCTCATCCATAAGGTTCTGGGTAGACCGTTTCATGATGATGTTAATCGTCGATGACTAGGAGTGTTGTTTCACCTTCATGCGTTCAACCTTATGCTTTAAGTTATGCCAAATGACCCACATGGCTACGGAAAGGGATAAAGTGAGCTAGGTTTAATGTTTCCTAGCTCCATGGGTATGAAAGAATGAAGAAAGGGTTGCGGTAAGATTTGGAGTGCTATTACACACTCATATTTTCTTTATTTGAATGCTCTTAAACAGGAGCATCCTTTTATTTTCTTTTTGCATTTTGCATTTTTTTCTTGCCCTTGGTGTAGATAGGGCAAATGGTGGATAGAGTGAAGTGAGGAGATCAAGATGTGGCCACCCCAAACTTTTAGAGGTGGCCACGGCTAATATGTGCACTTTGGCATCTTTTTATGAGGCAGAGGGGTATGGAGATGGTGGAAGAATAGTCGGGCCAAAGAGGGGTCACTTGGCATGATCTTCCACATAAGGTCTCCTGCATGAAAACTAGTCCGACACTTCACCATAGATATCACATCACATGAATGAACCAAATGAAATTCATATATCAATCAAGAAACTCCACAAACATTAAATGTTCTATGCTTGCTCTGATCATAATTCAATCAAACCAACACATTCCCAAGGGAGGCGACGAGCATGTAAGAAGTCACTCGTTGATACCACATAGCACTTCATCACAGCATATCATCTTGTATTTGTCAAATATAAGCAATTTCATTCAATATGGTAAAGATTGAGTCAAACACGCTTTTTGGACAAGAAACATCAAATATGGGCAAAATTGGCCAAAAAGGTGCCAAATTGCACTAAATCACATTCAAACACAATTTTAGGTAAAAAAGCAAGTAAATCCTAGCTAAAACATGCAAAAATTAGCAAAAACCTACATGAGATGCAATGCATGGCATGGAATAGGAAAAAAGGAGAATTTTTTTTGAAAAATTACACAAAAATGCAAGAAGTTAACTACATGAATGTGTGAATGCAAGCAGGCAAACAAGGTCAGGATAGGCAAATGTGAAGGTTAGTCAAACTATTTGATCATATTGTAAAAATTTAGCACAAGGCACATAGAGAAAAATGCGGTGAAAGAAGGCATACCGCCCTACCAACTTTTAAATCATGATGTCCTCATCATGAAATAGAAGTTTAGACTAGTAGGGTAAAAATGCGTGGGGTTGCGAAAGGCAACTGACGAGAGCTGGAGTGGTCAATGTAACTTTAGGTGAGCAGGACAGGGCCACCACGGCCGTGCTGAGCAGCACGGCCGTTCTGGCCTTCTTCCTGTAGCTCCTCCATTGATTTGCAATCTCTTCTTCCACTTTGACCTCTGCCTTGGCTAAACCCTTCAGCATCATCTTTTCTTTCTTGTGCCTGTGCTAAAATGATTCAAAAATAGAAAAACTATCAAGTATAGTGTGTGTGTGTTTCTTGGAAACCAAAAGAAAGTATGGTAAAAAAAGTTCGAGAATCTCAAACCACGTGGGTTGCCTCCCACTAGCGCTAAATTTATAGCCTTCAGCCGGGCTTGTTGCTCTTTTTTCATCATGTATTGACACCCACGGTGCCCTCCTTCTCTTCTACGGTGATCCTGTCGAGCGCTCTGACGACATGTGCTTCGTCCCAAGGAGTGTACATGGAATAGAAGTATGGGCTCGATCTCCACAGCTCCAGAGGGTCACGATAGCACAAACTATCGCCGAAGTCTTCATTGGCCATCTTGTCCCTCTCTTCTTTTGTGAACATGAAGAAGTCGAACTTTTTCCTCTTATAAGTAATCGTCAGCGTGCCTGTGTAGACATTGATTTCAGCTCCCGCAGTGGATAGGAAAGGTCTACCCAATATGAGGTACTCTTCTCCATCAATAGGTGCAATGTCCACTATCAGGAAATCTGTCACATAGGCAATGTTCACCCTTTCATCCATCGACACTATTGTGTTATACATGATCCCCAATGACTTCCGCTTGGTTCCGTCCCCCAATATAATGGCACACTCCACTGGTTTCATTTTGTTTAGGCCAAGCCATAGGTACATGCTCCAGGGCATGAGGCTTGTCCCTGCACCTAAGTCAATGAGAGCGTGCTTGACAGGCTGTGTACCAATGTAGCAAGAAATCAGAGGCACTCCCGGATCACCTCTCTTTTCTGGGAAGCCATTGTCGTAGATGAAGTTCACAGATTTTAAGGCCATAATCTCCTCAGTCTACAGTAGTACTAACTTTCTCCTTCCCATGCATATGCCCTTCATCAATGAAAAGAGTGATGTAATGCCTATTGTTTCCCACTTCAAGTTTCCTAGGAGATTCATGACATTTCTGCCCCTTTTTTGGAGAATCGAACCTTCATGGGATTTCTTTTCGTCTTCATCAACTATCTCCACTGTACTTGTTGGAACTTGCGGAGGGGTGATGGTGATGCTCGTCTCATGTAAAGGTCTTGGTTCCCATAAGGATATGGCTTCAAGTGCTGTTATGTCCATGGTATGTGAAACAGTAGACGTGACACTGTCACCAACAACCGGCTGAGTTATATCTATTGCAATTTCTGTATCCCCGCATGAGGGTGGAACCAATGAGAGTGCCTCTACATTTGCATCTGGCACAGTAGCAATCTGGGTGCACTTAGCATTCTCTGGTGGTGCTTGGGAGGCAAATTCTTCGGAGCATTCTTTATCTTCGCTAGATTCTTCTAGTATCGGGATGTTACCCCCAACCTCAGTCACTTTCTTTTCCCTTTTTCCGAAACCTTGAGCAGCTTATTCTCCCCATATGATAGAGTCCATATTCACTTGTTCATGTGAAGAAGGGGGAGCTTGTGAGGACGGAGGTGGTGGTGGTCTTTGCTGGGTGGAATTAGGATTTTGGAGTATGCAAGTTGGTTGTGGTGGAGGTGGAGGTTGGTAAGTATGTGGAGGTGGTGGTGGATATTGGTAGTTTAGTGGGGGTTGGTGAGATGGCGGAGCATATGGGTGCGGTGGTCCTTGATATTGTGGAAGTGAGGTTGCTTGGCCACGTGGTGGGATGTATGCGGCTTGGGTGGCATTCACATAACCACCCTCACTGTTAGGATTCATCATAGGTTGAGATGGCAGTCTCCCCTCTTCACGACGAGCAAGTGAGATAGAAATTTGATCGAGCCTTTGCTTAAGACGGCTGATGTTTTGTCCTTGAGAAGACACTTCTCTCTTTACCTCATCTAGATTCCTCAATATCCCAAGTACCTCATCTTTGAACTTTGAGTTGTAGCGTGGCTTTTGCTACCCCTATCCTTGCCCATCCTCGTTCTGTTGTTTCCAAGAGAAGTTTGGGTGGTTCCTCCACTCCGAAGTGTAGGAGTTGGACATTGGGCCCTGGTTGTTGCGGCCACCAAAGGAATATAGAGCATTGACCTCCTCATCTATTAGTATCAACTGCCCTTGTGGGCTGGCTAGAAGAGCCACCAACTTGATTTTTCATCCACTTCATCATCTCATTCATCATCTTCATCATATCAGGGTCGTTGGTATTACGACTCAGAGCTGCGAAAGAAGGTGGAGGAGCGTAGCTTCGATCACAATGCCCCCCTTTTGTGGAAGCTCGGTGGCGAGAATTCTCGACGAGATGCTCAAACAGCGGCCATGATTCCTCGGGCGGCTTTGCCATGAACGTTCCCCCGCAAGAAGAATCTACGTTGTTTTGGCTTTGCTCCTCAAGCCCGATGTAGAAGGCTTGAACTAGATGCCAAAGAGGAACCTCATGATGAGGGCAGTCACGAAGCAACTTCTGGAACCTCTCCCACGCCTCGTGGAAGGGCTCATTCTCTTTCTGGGCAAATGACGTGATCCACCTTCTCATGTAGGATAACTTGGCGATGGGGAAGAACTTCTTGAGAAACTCGTTCTTCACGTCAGTCCACGAGACCAACTCCGGCCTGAAAACATACCACTCCTTGGCTTTCTCCTTGAGAGAGAAAGGAAAGAGCATCCTCCTGATTGAGTCGTCGGTGGCGGATGGAGTGCGGAAGGTAGAGCACGTTTCAAGGAACGCGTCTATGTGGTGGTAGGGATTCTCGTTCTCTATTCCATAGTATGTGGGGAGAAGTCCCAAGAGTGTCGGTGGGATGGAAACTGCTGATCGGGCATTTGGTCAACCAGCGTGGCTATGGGGGAGTTGTAGTTCCCCGGCGTGAAGTACTCATGAAGTGGGCGATGTGGTGGTGGAGGTGGAACATCCACTGACAGTTTGTTCTCAGCCATCTCGGCCTCTCAGTGTAGGTTGCGGTGAGCTTGACGCCTTCTTCTCCCAATCTCGGGGTCGTAAACCACCAAGTCGGTGCAAGTCGAACGCGTGCTACACATGCACAACTGTCACCTGCGCAAGTCACAAACAAACAACAAGGAGCCAATTTAGCGAACCAATATGCAAGAGTAATACAAAGAATAAATAATAGCAATGGTGAGGGCAAAAGGAAAGGCTAAGCTACACTATCTAACTAGGCCGAGCACCTCTATCCCCGGTAATGACGCCAGAAAGCTTGGCGTGCCTCCCGCTAGAGGCTTGCAACACCAACCAACTAGGGTGGCCGAGTGTAATCCACGAGGTCGGGAGGCACGGGAGATGGGATCTTTGCTTTCAAAATTTGTATGGTCCCAAATCGAGTCGATCACTAAAACTAAAACAGTTCGCCCACAAGCATACGGGGTACTGTCGTAGTATAGGCGAAAGGCAAGATACGGGGTTGAACCACAGAGATAGAGAGGGCTCTAGAGTTAGAAGGCGTAAGCTATGTTCCTTTTGCGGAGATTAAGGTTTTTAGGGTTTAAAGGTTGGTTGGTTGTTGATTAAGCTAAGTGAGCAAGTAGGAAATGCGATATGAAACTAAGTTATCAAAAGGCCAGGTTAGCAATCTAAGTCAACAAGCTATCTAAACAAGAGTAAGAACAAACTACACTAGACTAAGCAAGCAACTAGCAATTGAGAGCCTAAGTTAACCACTAATCAAGATCAAAGACCTAAGTTAACACTTAGCTAGCAAAACTAGGCAATTAACTAAGTTAACTAAAGCAATTGAACTGCACTAGCATTAATAAGCAAACAGAGCAATTAAGGTTTTAAGCAATTAGATGAAGGAGGTGGGCCATTTGGGAATGTGACCTTGACATTAATTGGGGGATGTCACCATAACAAGCAATTAACATATTTCATTCTAGACTACCAAACCAAACAACAAGGTGGGTGCTATGAGGATGTACCCTATGCTACTAGTTGGAGAACTAGGGCTAGGTGTAATTATCATAGGATTCACCAAGTCTAGGTCTCTAGGATAAGTAGTATTAGTCAATTGAGGACCAAGGGTAAGGATGGGAGTAGAGATGAGGATATTTGACCTCATGCCACTAGCCACCTCAGCCTTTAGGAAATCCTAGGCGATTGCACTAATCACACTTATACTAGTCACTTAGAACTCACATTTGCATGTAGGAAGAAGGTGATTATGTAGGAAGATAGGGGGTTAGCTAGGGATCCGAATTAAGGACCTAGGAGCCAATCCTATGATAGCTACATAGAAACCAAAACATCCTAGAGGCAAATGTCTTCAAACACCACAAGGCAGGTAATTAATGTAATTAAACAACAATCACATGCACAAGTAATGTGAAATGAGATACAAACAAAGGCAATCATCATAGAAGTGAAATATGTTCATTACAAATTATATTCCCCCAACATGGTATCAAAGTCACATTTTTGCCCCAAACAGCCCACCCAAGGGGGGCTTAGCTATACATGATCAAAACAGAAACAAAGGAGAAGGGAAAGAGAGTAGGAAACGCCATGGATGCTTGATGAAGCTTGAATTCTTCACCTCCTTGCTGCCAACCACGAGCCTCCTCCTCCAATGGTGCCCAAGAGCATGGAAATGGTGGAATGGATGGATAGAAACCTAGAGAAACTAGGTTTCTATGGTGGAAATGAGTGGAAAGTGGGTGGAAATGGGATTAAATGCAAGGAAAGTAGGTGGATGGGAGTAATGGATGTAAGGGAGCAGTTGGGTTGCGGCTAGGAAGGGCTCTCTCCTGAGCCCTAGAAGCAACTAGTGCTTATATAGGAGCTAGGGCTAAGTGAGGGTAAAATAGGAAAAGCAGTGCAAAGTTGTGTAGGGCAGGTGATCACCACGGTCGTGGTGGGTGTGCCACGGTCGTGGCGAGTGTAGTGGGGAACGGTCGTGGGGGGTGAAAACGGTCATGGTGTGAAGGAAGTAGTGAGATGGTGGTGGCCACATCTGTGGCGGAGTGCCACGGTCGTGGTGGGTAACATGCACCACAGCCGTTTTGGAGGGGTAGGAGCTGACCGTGGGGAGGGGCCGCGGGCGTCTTGATCGTCTTCGGCCACGGTCGTGGCGGCTTAGCCACGGTCATGGCATTCCGGGCAAAAACTCTGTTGGCAACTGACTTCTTGCAATTAATTCCTACGACCGTGGCAGGGTGCCACGACCGTGGCAGGGTGCCACGACCGTGTTCTCTTCTCCTGACCACGACTGTGCTGATGGCCATGGTCGTGGTGTCTTCACTGGCTAGGGTCGTGGCTGGGAGGCCACGGTCGTGGGACTCAGTGGAATTTCCCTGTTGCAACCTGTTGGATCTTGGCAATAAATGCACGACCGTGGCATTGTGGCCACGGTCGTGGTGAGGCTTGACTTCTTGATTTCACTTTTGACTTTGTCATTTTCAGATGTCTTTGCTTGGGGATGATTCTTGGCCACTAGAGGTAGGTTGAGGGAGACTTTGGGGCCTTCTTTGGGTCTCTCCTTCTCTCTCTTCCATCTAAGCATGGTCCAAGTACCTGAAAAATAGTGCAAAGAACATCCATAAGCATATTTGCAATGATATTCATATTGGGGAGAATAACATGTCATTCTAATACATTTGAATGTGATAAAAGTACAAAATGACACAAGATACAACCCTAGAATAGGGTTGGATCAATGAGTAGGATTGAGAAAGGCGTGCACACATGTGTGAATCAATATGTGATATTGATGTCATACATATCTCTTCTAATCTACTCTTAGATCAAGAAAATGAATGAACGTTGACAGGATGACTATTCCATGCCTCGAGTTCATTCAGGATATCAGTGACAAAGGAATTATACATTCACTGTAACACCATTCAAAGATTGTAGCATTGAAAGTTGTTCTCCAAATTTCTATTTCACTTGGGTAGCACTGATGTGTGACTAGGCACCGCTCTTTACTTGTGAAGTCATAAGTGTTATGGACTTTCACTACCAACGTGAAATGGACCTGCAGGGTCACACACATAGGATTTAACGTGGAAGAGGAGTTTTGTCCACAAACAATGTTTAGATTGGTTACTAAAGGAGTTTATTAGTTCAATTAAACACTCAATTAATTGATAGCTCAATGTCATAATGTTCAAGGTGTTGGACACATTGATTGGAGTATCAGATTGATTGAAACTGCAATTGACTGATTCTGCACAACCTGCACTCCCAACCGATCGGCTCATGTGATGAACTGATCGACTGAGCTTGGTGAACCGATCGGCTCATATGGTGAGTCGATCAGCTCATGGATAGGGTGAAATGATTTCTTCAAGTGTGAAATGATCGGTTCAACTATTGCAACCGAGCAAGTTGGGAAAGTAGGATTGGTGAGAAATTTCCTTTCGTTTCACTTGCCCAATTTGATTGGAACAAGGATTGGTATTTGGTACCAATTAGAAACAAAAGAAGAAAAGTCAATCGGGAACTGACCAGGACCACGAACCGACCGGTTTAGAAGTGAACTGACCATTTCATGGGTCCCAACCGATCGGTTGAGGTGTCAACCGACTGGCTCAGGTCCCCAACTGACCGTTTCAAAAATGAAACGATCGGTTCGGGTTACGCAGTTGGTTGTTTTTGTGGAAAATCTCAAACCCTTCTTGTAAGGACCCTGACTTGTGTTTAGGGTTTACCCTGTTTGTTTTGCTTAACCTTGGTGGTTTGAGGCTTGCTAAACACCTTTGAGTGGTGATTAGGGTTTTTATTGTGCCTTGTTGAGAGTTCGAGGGGCTACTTGCAAATAACCCAAGTCTAGGGTTTTGTGTGCAAGTTTGCCATCTTGTGAGATGTTTTCCCCTCTTTGCTTCCTCTAGGGTTGAGAGGAAGGCTTGGTCTTGTTGTTTGAGTTTCTTGGGCCTTTCTTGAGCTTGTTTGGGCCTTGAGGTGCTTTGTTTGGGCTTGCTTGAGCCTTGTGTCGGCCAAGTGAAGCTTGTGTCGCCCAACAAGGTGGTGTGTTGCCCATCAGAGCTGCTAGTTGTGTCGCCCATGTTGCTTGGTCTTGGTTGGTGGACACTTGGTGCATATCTTGGACAAGTGTCTCTTGGTGTGCTAGAGTGTTGGCTTGAACCCTAGGACAAGTGTCCCTTGGGTGGACGACACATAGCATTGATCTACCTTGTTTTCTCCTCCCTTCCCTTCTATATATGTGGCTCTTTCCCTTGCCTTAGCTTCCTTTGATCTTTTGGTCCCCCTCCACCTTGAGTGCACGACACTCCTCCCTCTATTGCTTGTGTCGGCCGAGACACTCTCCTGGAGTTGTAGTGGTGGCCGATACCCTCTCTTGGATCAACTTTGGTGGACGACATCCCTTGGAGCTTGAAGTGCATCTTCTTCCTTGGAGCTAGGAGCTTAAGGCGGGTTGCATAGCTTCTAACCCTAAGTCCTTTACCTCTAGCTATGTTCTTGTTGCATGTTAGTAGCTTAGCTTAGTTCCTTACTTTTGTACCTTTCTTGTGTACCTTTGGTGGCCGATCCCCTTCTAGGGTTTAGGGTTCCTTTGTGCACCTTGCTTTCTAGGGTTTAGGGTTTCCTTGTGCTGGAGGTAGGTGATGACCCTTGTTGGGTGACATCCTCTCTTGTCTTGTGTTGGGCGACATGAGTGCCTTGTGTTAGGTGACATGGAAGGTGTTCTTGGTGATGGGCGATACCCTTGCCCTTGTGTTGGGCGACAGGGTGAGCTGGTGTGAGTGTTGGCCGATATAGTGACCCTTGTTGAACGATATGGTCCTTGTGTTGAGCAACACCTTTGTTCTTGTGTTGAGCTTGATGGTCTGTTGGTGTTGGGCGACATGGGTACCTTGGTATGGATGATATGGCGGGTGCCCTTGAGTTGGGTGATCTCCTTGTCCATGTGGTGGACGATAGGGCCATGTATGGCATGTGTGATTAGGGTTGGACGATAGGTTGACCTAGCATGGGCGTTGGCTGACATGGTAACCATGTTGGGCGATATGGTTCCTATGATAAGCAATCCCTTTGTTCTTATGTTAGGCAAGACCCTCTCTTGTCTTGGTGTTGGGCGAGATGGGTACCTTGTGATGGGCGATATGGTGAAGTGCTCTTGTGTTGGGCGATAGGTCAAGCTAGTGAGGAGTTGGCCGATATGGTTGTGTTGGCCAATGGAAGTTGTTGGGTGATACATCTTGTTGTGTTGGCCGATATGGTGAGCATGATGGGCGATATGGTTGGATGACACCCTCTTCTTTGTGGTGAATGACAGACCTAAGTCTCTTGATGGTTTGTTGGTGCTGGCCGATAGCTATGCTGACCAACACCCATGATGGCCGATAGCCCTAATGGCTGATAACCATGGTGGGCGACAGCCTTGAGTGGTGCTGGCCGATAGGGTTGGGTATGTGTCGGCCGTTAGGCCTTGATGGGTCTTAGTGAGGGTTGATAAGAGTTATGGTGAGAGTCTTGTGATCATATAGTAACGGTCCTTTGTGATGTGGAAGTGATTAGCTATGCACCAATAAGCGATGGTGGTATCTTGTTAGTGATAACAATAATGATTATGATACCTTGTAAACAATAATAATGCTAGTAACAATGATGATAATGGTAGTTGCATAAATGAGAATGATAGTAATAATGTTGATCATAATAATGATGACAATAATTATAGTAATGATATGCATGAAGTAATCCTTGTACTTAATTGTTAAATGATAATGGTGATAGTTACACTAGTAGCTTGCATAATGATAATAATGATAATAATGATAATAATGATGATAGTGGATGGTGACATAATGGTAGTAGTAACAATAGTACTTGTTCTGTATGTTTGAACATCTTGATTATTCATATAATTCTGAGATAAGGATAAGTATAGATATGGCTTGTTAATTATGTACTTTATACACTTGATCAGCAAATAGTGTAAGAATGATAAGTAGAGTATCTTGAATGGCATTTATGATGGTAGCATATTCCTTATGTTGAATCTACGATTATTGTATACCCTAACCATGCAGGTGATGATTAGCCATGAAAAGGCTATGAAATATATGTGATGAGTAACATCACTTGATAATTACTCTGGTTAATGAGAGGATATGTATAATGTGTTAAGTTCCATGATGATGATGTGAGCCTTGAGAGGCAGTGACAGTACATGATGAGGGATTGAGATCCTGTGGTATGTGATGATCCTTGAGATGGATCTGGATGGTTGGTAAGAGGCCAAGTGGTAACATGTGAGGTTGGATCCTTTAGATGGATCGGGTTGATGTGTTTTCAATAATAATATAATGTTGTTTACTTTCCGTAATATCTTGCATGCTATACAACTTGGTTGAATCTTGCAATCCATCTAAAAGATACTAATTAATCACAGTGAAATATATCATGTAGTTTGCCCTGGCCATAGATCCATCATCGTCAGGACTTGGTGATGGTGAAACAGGTTGTCCTACGGGTTAACCTGGAAGCGCATATTGTTGAATATGTGTAGGTTGCTCCTAGCCTGAAAATGAGGAGGTAGGAGTGTAACTTTGGTTACATACTCAGATATGTATATAAAGCATGGGGAACAGGCCCATGGCTCAGGATATGTGATGTGTGGAGAATGAATGCGTTCATGGCTCAGAGCACGGTGAACAGGCCCGTGGCTCAGTTTTACTAGCGTCGAGACCTGTACCAAGGCGGGCTAGAATGAGGGTAGCCTATGGAGCTGACCTTGTGGCTTAGACCACTTCAGCATGTGACTACGGTCCTGCTTGTGTTGTACTCGTGTACTGACCATGAGGTGGGAAGTCGTGGAGTCCGGCTCTTCCATTGACCTTGTATGGCACTGGATTTAGGCTTCGCAGCCGAAGGTTGGAATTGAACGGTACGGTTCAATTCCTCAGGGCATAATAATACGTAATATATCCGTTTAGTACTTATTGCTTAGGATAAACACGAAACATTGGTTGAGGCCTTGTTTGTGTAATATCCTTGTTATATATTGCAGGTTATGTGGTAATATGTCTTAACTTGATAATCAGGTTATGAGGCATTATATCTTGTTCTGATAATCATGTTGTATAGTGATATATCTTATCTTGTCAATCATATTCCTTTGAGAGATATCTGGTTATATGCTTTCGTATAGCTGGTAAGCTTGTCGGTAAGAATAGCTTTGCTTTATATAGATTGCTCTTGTTATATCTGTTATTAGATATCTGTTGTTATAGACTATCTTGCTGAGGTTCTGTAGTTGTAGTGAGGAGTTATGTTTCCTGCTGGGACAATTGTTTAATTGTCTCACTCCGCTGGTTTACACCCTTTTTAGGTGGTCGAGGTAGGCGTGGTCGTGGTCGTGGTGTTGCGGCCGAGCAACTTGATGAGCAGTAGAAGGTAAGCGATGGATATGCTGCTGTTTTGGACGTTTTGTAGTAGAGTCTAGTGTCATCCCTGTACTCTCAGGTCCTTGGTAGTGTTTTGACGTTGTTTCACGATGATCGATCGATGATGTTTGTATATCCTGCTGTTGGCCGGATGTGGGCCTTTATGTATATGAACAGGTGGTGAACTCATGTGATGGATGAACAACTGTTCTTGAGATGTGGACACGTATCAGATCTCGTGTATGTGTATATATATGACATGTTTCTGTGCAGGATGAGGACTGAAAAGTAATAGTTTCACAGTTTATCAGTTTTCCGCAATCGGTTTTAATTAACCCGTGTTTTCGATAATCTGTGGTTATGGTGATTTTCGCACGTTTTCGTGTAACACCTCGTTATCTATGTGATAATGGGATGTGTTTCCACACTTCTACTCCTACTTTAGTCCCGCATTGCCAGGGACAGAGAACCCTATCCCATGACCCTCCTATATATAGGGGTATTGGGGGCTTCTCAAAACACAACACAGTGCAACCTGTTGCTCTATAAAGTTGTCGTTCTCTCTGGTTTTGGTAACCGAGAGAGCCCGAGCAAGTGCTACCCGATAAGGGAGGCATAGCAAGGGAAAGACAACTACAGAAAGCGACTGGTGGCAGGAGAGTGTGTCAGTGACTAGTACGCTGACAGAAGGGTGTGACTCCTTCCAACTCCTTGTGAGACAAGGAGATTGGAGTTCCAGGTGGTCCATGTGGACTACTTCAGAGGCGGGAGATTTCTGCCGCTTGGAGGACAACTGTCAATCCCGACAGTCTCGATGAGACTAGGAGTCGTTAGTCCCGGTGCAACCAGGAGCTGCACAGACACCATCCAAGACCGGAGGTGAAGACCGCACAAGCTGTGAGGTATTGTCTCTGAGTAAGCCTCAGGATTTTTGCTTCCTTCTCTGCCTCCCCTAAAACCCAATAGAGATGTGTTAGAATCAGCTGAGGAGTTTATGGTGGTAGATTTTCTTTCCCAAACTAAGTTTCTTTCTTCAGGTTTTCTTATGGGATTGTAGGATTTTTTTGTTGTTGATCGAGGAGTACCAGGATGGAGGGTGAACAGAGAGGTCAGAGAAGGAGGTTTTGATGTCAGTAGGGTGCTCAGTAGATAGTTTGATGTTGTAGATGATTTCATCCAGCCTAATGTTCAGAGAAGGTGGGAGGGAGGTGGTTTGTTTGTCAGAGAAAAGACAGTAAGCTTTAATAAATTGTGAAGGGTGTAAGGTCTCTAGACTGATGTATTGGAGAGTAGTCCCCACAGCATCGGCAATGGCTCTGAATACTTTGACTTCCCAAAGATGTGGGGGGATATTTGATATAGTGACCCACCCTGACCCACCCGACTGGGCCTCCAAAGCCCCATGTCCAGATGTCCACTTAGAAAGGTTGGCCTGAACAAAGCTAGTTCCACAAGGGATCGTGAGAATTTGTCCGATAAGGTGGTCAATCTTGGTACCTTCAGGGATGGAGTATAGAAGTTGTGAAGGCGAGAGAATTTTTGGTTTGAGCACAATGTGTCCAGGGATAAGGAGGGCTATAGCTCTGGTGACATCCAAAATATTGAACAAGTTGTTATACAAGTTGTTTTCAATGGAGGCTAGGACACTTCTAGTAGAGAAGACCTTCATAAGTCTTATAGAGTTTGCTGGGAGATCAAAGGGGATGGCAGACTCTAGGTGGGAAGCAGGGGCCATGACTGGGGTTTGTGAAGCCAGAAGGAAAGGTGAAGTTGTATTGAGGCCAGAAGGTTTGGGTGAGGATTTCTCAGGTGGTAACATGGGGGATTATAAGGATGACGTGAGATGAGTTTTTCATGTGCATGGGGTTTATATGTAGGGGTGGATCTGCAAGACATGCAAAAGGGTTGTTGTGAATCGAGAAAGAAAGATTATGGTGTTTTTGCTGATGGGATTTGTCATGTCTAAAAAGGTGATTATCAGGTTGCTTGGGAGTATCAAAACTAGAAAGTGATCTTGAGAAGTGTTTAAACTTTTTTTGGAAAATGACTTATGGAGGATTTGCAGAAACGCTAGGTGTGACCTCTCTCATGGAAATTGAAATAGATAATTTTTTTGGTGCATCTAAGTCGTGAGTGGTGCGGGTTGTTGCAGAAAGTGTAGTGAAGAGCTCTGAAGGGTCACCTCCGAGGGGCTGTTTCCCAAGTATGGGATGATTTCTCTATCTCGAAGCACAGTTGGGTGAGAGTGGTCGCTGGGAGGTATCCAAGAGGCTGGAAAGTAAGATTTAGTTGGTGAGGGTCAGTAGGGATGATGTTTTTTATTTTTTGATCTTGGTGCTTGCTATCTAACTTTCTAATCTTTGTAGTGGAAGATTTCCCATACCTTGTTGCAATCGAGTTGCCGACAGATGATGATGTGGTTGTGTCTTCCATATCTTCGTTATCAGGACTAGACGATAGGGAGATGGGGCATGGCTTTGTTCCCGAGGGGGGTTGATGCTCTTTCCTTATGAAGAGATGGCCAGCTGAGCTAGAAGATGAAGAGGAGAAGCCTTCTTCCTTACTGAAGAACAGAGGGTAAAGCTCTTGGGGGGTTTCGTTGTTGAAATCATTCACCCATATAGTAAGGGTTTTGTGCGCTGAGGGTTTAATGAAGATGGTCCACTCCTGCTTGAGATTCAACTATGCAATCATACTAGCCCATCCTTTGGTGATGTAGGGATCAGATTTGTCGAGTAGTTCAATGGTAACTTGGAATGGTTTGTTTCTGACAAGGATGGTGTTTGGACCTGGTGATGTGTTGAATTGGTGGTATTTCCATGCTTTCGGGAGGGATATGATGATAAGGTAAAAGGGGTTTGATAGATTGTAATCCATGAAAGGGAAGCATGAAGTCATATTTGTTAGAGCAGGTGGGAGTTGGTCTGATTTTGCAGGAGTCGGTGTTTTCTTACAAAGCATGACACTTTTGAAAAGGGTTGAGATCATATTCTTGCCTTTAATTATGTTATTGGTGCTTAGAGATGCGAAGATGGTGCCTCCAGTCCTCATATTGATGTATCTGAGGGATATCGGTTGAGAGGGCGACTCGATGAAAATAAAGGTGATGCAATGTTAGTCCTGGTTTACCAGCGGTGGGTAAAGAGGGTTTCGCTAGATGAGAGATGAATCAAATCGTGCATGTAGGGAACTTAAGCATCCTGGGGCATCCAGAATAGAGGGGGATCAAAATCTGTTGAGATCCACAAGAAAGGTGTAGAGAGTCTCGCAGGAGCAGGAGAGGGTAACTAGAAAAGAGGGGGAGCAATCAATATCGAAGGAAGTGGGTGTGAGTTTCTAGCTGAGATGTTGTAGTGCCGATTTGGAGTAAAATCCCTAGATGAGATCACCTGAGTAGAAATCCTAGGTTAAAGGCTCACCTAAACCACCCTGAAGTAGGTCTAGTTGTCTACCTTAATGGAACTGAGAGAGATTTCATGAGGACGGTTGGTGTTCCAGATGTGTGAGCTAGCGAGTAGATAGAGTTTCAATGCTCTGGAGCTCGCTGAAGGAGATAGTTGTTGGGGTATCAGGAGTTGGGGCTAGAGAGAGGTTAGAACTTTCTCTCACTACTTTCTGATTTTGTCTCAAAACATTTTGCATCATAGTGTAGCAAAGAAAACATCCCAGGTAGTGGGCATGCTGCCATTGATATTTTACCCTTTTAGTCTTTCACTCCCTTAGATTTTTTATCTTTTTTAAATTCTCATCCCACTCCAAATCCAAACAACCCCCCCACCTATCCCTACCCATCCCATGTCGTCGTCGTGCAAGGTCGAACCCGTGACCTTCTGCACACATGTAGGACAACCGCCCACTGTGCGTTGATGACTCTCCCTCCTCCCTTTGGATTCACCTCCATGAAGGAGCCCTCCTTCAACCCAATCTAACCCTACGCGGTGCAGTGCTAGGAGAGGAGAGGGTAGGAAAAAAAAGTCTCCACTGGGCGGGGCTTGTTTATGAAGCCACATTTATTTTGAGGGTGACTTTGGTTGGCTTCTAATAACATAATCAATCATTTAAGTTTGAAACTGATGATAGAAAGATGGGTGTAGAGAACAAGTTACATATTATTTTTTTTTTCATTCAAAAGTATCTGTGACAAGGAAAAAGAACAAACGGGCTGAAAATTGACATGGGTTGTTTATGGGACAATTTGTAATCCGGATTATTCTCAATTTGATTTCAAATAAAATATTAGGTCATACTAATTGTGTTAACATCCCATGGTTGCTCACTTATAAAAAATTCATGATTAATGTAGATTAGGTTGATAACAGAGTCCATTCTACCTTTTTGGCATTTTGGCACAATTATCATGTTTTCGTGTATTTTCCAAATGTTTAATCAATCTATTTTCACCCACTTCATTCTGATTCAAAGTTTTATGAACACATATATCCGTTTATAGACTCAAGTTCAGTTTGTCGTCAAATTCACTTTTTATAAAAAAATTCATAAATTGCTCAGTTGTAGTATTCTGAGTCAAGTATTGTTTTTTTCTCATAGATATTTTGTTGCCTAAAATATATATATTTCTTCCAGTATGAATAATATCATTAATTTCCCTTCCCACATAATTTATTAACTTTTATTCGAGATCTACAAATCTATCTAATTTTCTCCAGTTGATTCCTACAACAGTTGGAGTATATACTTACGGTCATGTTATATAATTAAAGTAATTAAAAAAGATTATATAATAAGTTCAAGATTTATTCAGAGTCAATAAAATAAGCAAATGTAGTTAATATGTACATATAGCTAAAATCCCATATGATATTAGTAGAAAGAGCAAGACAACAATGATCATACTATGTGATTCGCTAAATGACCTTAACAGATGTCCTACACAAATTAATTACATATTTTATTAAGTATTGGATAGTTTGAGGCATACCATTCAAACTACTAGTTGGTCGTTGCACAGTCGCAATCAGTCTCGTATAAGATCTTAGGATTATTGGAATCCTAAGAATCTCTTCTCCTAGATTAGTATGAGTTACAAACTATTGTGATGCTATGGCCCAACCTACCACAAGGGGGCATATCAGTCACCACACTAAAAACCTGGTTCACCTTGGGTACACAGATCACATCACCAAAATCTAGGACATGCCCTTAATTCTTAGTTATGACCATAGCGTCTCACAATTACATATAAATTGATACCCAATTGTAGCTATTCTTAGATACCTTGAAGTATGGATGATAGAGGATGACCTTCCATGCACCCACATATGCTTAATTGTATATGACTTTGAGTTCCTTCTCACAATTATGATTGTTACAAGGGTTACTTGTTTCACTATGTAGCAGGTCCTGACAATGAGATAGCTTTAAGGTCACAAAACACTACATGATTACATTTACTCTGGATTGATTAAATCCATATTAAACGTTTTATATTGCATCAGTCAAGTCGCATACAAGGCAGTTAGATGTATTTGTGAAACAAGCCCTTGTTGTAGTCCATAAGATATAAATGTATAATGTAGTTCTAAGTTACTCCATCAAGGTATACTTATCCATCTTTGGTCATAAAAGGGTACCAACCCTAAAATTAAGACACTCAAAAACCATATTTATCATTAAAACCATAACAATGACAACTCCTTATGGGAATCTCGCAATCATCTAAAATTTTATAGAGAACTTGACAAATTACAAAAAATATCACCTAAAAGATCAAAGGCCAAAAACACCAATGTATATAAAAATTGTGCTATTTCTAAGAATTAAGCAAACATATGTTCACAACCTTCATTTAGAAAATTTCGTCCAACTAACATTACAACACCACAAGGGTAGATTAAAACAATATAATTTTGATAGGACGAGCATCATACAATAAAGATTAACATGTGGATCAGACTTCCCTTTTCTTGGCATGAAAAATCCATAAGAATGATGGTTTTAGAGTTTTTGTACTTGTATTTCAAATTTTGGTTCTTGCATGTTGAACTAAAATATTCATATAGTACATCAAAAAATATGTATAAGTCTGAAGAGAGACTTAAGTGTTCATTTTATCATCGTACTCATAAAAGTTAATACATAAAAGATCATCTATTAACATATGATAGATTTTTAGATCAAGATTAATTTTATGCATGTAGCAAGTAAGCGATTGTGATAACCTTTGTCACACCAAGTGAGATTACTCAAAACTTAAACCACGATCGACCATAAATAGTGGATTACCAAAAATCACTGGAAATTAAAATTGATTTACAATGAGCACCAGGAGTTGTGAATTATTACACAAGAGTCAACACTTGCATTTCATAACATATAATCAAGATACTACATCATCTTATTCCAATCAACCCATTACATAAGATAACAGTTTCACATGTATATACATACTACCAGAGGCACACAAGCCAGAAATCACATATCGACCATCATGTCTACAAAACACATTGAGAACACCGCCAAGGACCTGAGTATACAGGGACGACACATAGGACTCTATCACTAGACACTATCTAGATACCATGATCCACCAGGTATAGTTTTATTCTCATATTATATCCTCAGCCACATGATCTTTAAATCGGCATGCACGTCCATCTAAAAAGATATTTAACCAACATGGTGAGACACACTGTCTCAGCGAGAGATATAACTCTCTGCCAACTTTATTATTATCATAGATAACTAAGTAGATAGATTAACATATTGAGCAGATTGAACAGATTGTCATATATCTGATGGATGAAGTAAATAGATAAGTAATATGCATTTGCAAATGAGCAACAAAACATCTAATAATTTAAAAAGGAATATGAAGAACATGTATGACTATTTTAAACTAAACAATATAAAAGCAAAATGAGTCTTCATCCAATGTTTCTGTGTTTGATTTTATACATGTATTCTACACAGATGATTATGTATTTATTACTTACCCAATTTTCCAAAAAAAAGATTATGTATTTATTATACCCTGAGGATTTGAGTCGTACCACCCAAATCCCACCGACCACTGCTAAGTCAAAATCAGTGGCATACAAGGTCTAGTGGAAGAGCCAAAATCCATGACCTCACCCCCTCGGTCAGTACGAGTGAAGATGCAGTGACATCACAAGTCAACTACTTCTAGTAACATATAGTCCAACTGTGCAAACCTAGCCCACCTTAGTACATGTCACAGTGCTAGTGAAACTGAGCTATGACCCACATCTACACTCTATTCCAAGGTGTGACCCGCAGCCAATCTTGTGTCACATATCACTGAGCTACGGTCTGAAGCCGCACTCTATTCTAGGGTATGACCCACAGCCAATCTTGTGTCACATATCACTAAGCTATGACCCACACTCTATTCCTTGATATTAGGGTACCAAGTTGTCCCCGCATACTCAATAGTATGTGCTCCGAGCTTCCCGTATGAGTTAATCATTTCACCATTCAGCAAATACTGACACTAAATGGATATATGGCACAAGGCAAGCTACATTATTAGATTCCCCTTGATTAATTAGACCAATTAAAGTGTCTTTTAGCACCAATCAAGTTACAAGGTACAAACAAATCCTTCAAAAGAAAGGGCATAGTATTACAACAACATATATCATTGTTTAAACTATAAACTGATTCTCATCATCTTATAACATTGTATCTCTGCCAGCCACAAGGCTATCATCATCAACATACTATCATGGGATAGCAATCCCTCATTCCAGTACAAGAGGATATCACCTCAACTAGGCACTAAGCCCTTACTAGGTCCTAAGACCCATCACATCACACTTGTGATTCATTATTATCACATCATGCCTCATTGAGCATGTAACATACTACCTCTCAGACCCTACCCTAGAAGTTGACGCTTTGGACTTAGCCAAACAAGGTTGAAGGTTAGACCTAAATAGATGTTTAGTATGATCCTAATGAGCTAATGCATGTATAGATCACCTTAATGTAACCTAATGTTCTAACATTAATCTTAGGTTTATAATGGATACATACAATATGCCACATAACTCATTTTGGTGGTAATAGGAAGATAAGAAACTTAATTGGATGAATAATTTCGATAATGGGTCGTTAATGGGCCATATGACATATTTCATAAAAAGAAGTCTCAAAAGTGGAAACAAACTTTAAATTCGAAATCTACGTATCAAAATTGCCTACATGTCAAATTTCATCTAATTTGGACATCCTTGAAATATTAGGATAAGTTTAGGAGAGAGAATGAGTAATAGACATAAGTAATGAATAATTTAATTATATAACTTCAAAATATAAAAATAATAGTAAATTCATATTCAACGCATCAAAGATAACTTGTGGATAAAGTTTGGTCCAATTTGGATGTTGTTTGTGCAAATTATGTAATTTTAGGTACATTCTGGACTTTTATGCAATTTATCCAATTGGGAGGTTTAATTTTTAAATTGTCACAATAATTATGATCCTTATAGGTTTCCTTATCATTCTTGAATTTTTTGGGCTTTTGGGCTCCTAGTTATACTTGGTTTGGACGTATTTCTCTTCAAGGACAAGGATGAAGATAAGGATAAGGATAAAGGTCAAGATAAGGATAAAGATAAAGATAAGGATAAGGATAAAGGTCAAGATAAGTATAAAAATAAATATAAGGATAAGGATAAGGATATTCATAAAAGAGAGAAAGTGTGAGTAGTAATTGAGGGAGGTGTTGCATGGACATAGAATCTCTAGGCTATTGACACATGGAAAACTCCATATACACCTGATGCTTGACCCTTTCCTTATCCATGAAGCTATATATACCCCTTCCTAGCTCCAATTCGAAATCATTGCTCACTCTCTATTTCTTCTAGCTTAGAGTACCTATCTTTCTCAATTTTTTTGCAAAACTCGGTGGTCCAAGAAAGAAAGATGTTCACCTTATTGAGAAAAAGGTCTCCTAGAGTTCCATCTGCCCTACCTAGGGTTTCCAAGGTCGTCTTCTAGGGTTTTTGACCAAGACAAGTGATTTTCTCTCTTTCTTCTTCATTTTTCCTATTCTTCCTCTTCCTTTTACCTTCCTCCAGGTCAAAGCCACGGTCTTCCATGGTCAAACCCCACCTAGAACCCATAAACACCTCATTTCCATGTTCTTTTGTTAGGGGTTTTCACCTCTAAAGTGGAGAAGGTGCTTCTTGCTCAAAATAGGAGTTTTGTTGGAGAAACTAACCTCTCTAATCTTGGTAACCTTACTTATTGGACATGTCCACCTTCCTAGAGGTTCTTTGGAGGCCTAGGCTTGGACTTAGGTTGGACTGTAGATTGTATAGACTCCGAAGTTGAGGTATGATTGCATCCCACATTATTTCTATATTGAGCAATTTCTAATTCTTCACTCTAAATGTATGATGTATCCCCTATTTCTCTATGTTGGGAAATTAACCTATTTTTGTCTTACTCTTGGTCCTATGGACATTATCCTACACAATGCTCTATTCTTTTGATTTCATGGTTCTTATGAACTAGATTATTATTATGACCTTATATATTCTCTTAGACTCTTATCTTATACTTTGTGCCCGCATTAATGTGGATGTTTATGCCCACCTTGTAGTGGATGTTTTGTGCTTCTTTTCCCACCATGGTAGTGGATGTATATGTAGCACACTTTGTTGGATATTTTTGATTTCATATCTCTTGTTTATCCTTGTTATGCATAATGTGATGACTACTAGTATAATGTTGTATGTGAATTTATGTGGATATGAAAATTCCCACATATGAATGCAGATGTGAAAATCCCTACATATTTTTATATATATTGGCATATGTGAAAATTCCTACTAGGCAGATGTTGACAGACCCTGCCACCGCCCTATTATGGATCAGATGTATACAAGACCCTGCTCGCTCTACATTTTTGGTAGATGTGTATTTCCTACCTACATGATATAATATTCTAGTTTTGTCACAAGTAAAACACATGGATGCTTTGAACTTATATTTTGCTTTCATCATGATATGAATGTTCTTTTCTTTTATGCTCCTTTGGGTAGTACTTTCCTCTTCCATGGGAAACATTTATAATTGATATCCTTATTTTCATATATTGCTCAATTTCCTATTTTAGTATGCACATACCATCTTTTGTTGATGTTTCTCTTTCTTCTCTTCTTTTTTGGGGTATGCTTCCAACCCCAGGTAGATCAAGGAGGACTTGGACTTCAACATTGTAGTTGAGCTTTTGGGAGACTTTGAAGAGATGGTTAGATGACCCTCAGCTTGATCTTTGGCTTATATGATTAGATTTCCTTTTTGACACCCATGTGTGGTGAAGTGATGTATAATGATAACAAGCTTTGTAATAGTTAGAACTTTCTTATTCCGCTGCCCTATTTTTGGTACTATGATACATACATGTAGAAAGTATTGGTACACATCCCTTTGGTGAATTTTTTTTTGTGGTATTTGTTTCAAGGGATGTGGCCTTTTCTTTTCTAGTAGGGAGTGGATCCCCTATCGGGTCCCACTCCTTACGGAGCATATAAGCATTACTCATGTGACATCACATGTACTTGCCATAGCAACCATTAGCCATTACATTTAGAGAGAGAAGACATTAAAACACCTTTAACTAAAGCAAACAATGCATCATAAATCTCTAAATATATGACATTCACTATCTCCTATCAGTTCGGGTGTATGAGGTTAAGAATTAAACACTTTAACGAAGCATGCAGATTCACATATTGATACTTCCTGTATCCCCTTATCCAGATTCATAGTCAAAGCTTAATATTATTTAACCACCTTCATGATACTCACAAGTTATAACACCCAATCAACCCACCAGGTTTAAGCCATGTAATTAAGAGAGAGAACAATACCATGCTTTCTATTCACACACATTCAATACTATGACCTACTCTTAGAATTAGGGTCAATACTCTTCACATATAACCGATAAGGGTTTTACCTCATGGTTACACCAACAAACCCTAAATTACACCAATTCCCGCTTTCTAAAATTGATGAGGTTTGAGTAACATTAGTTAGATATGAATCTCTCACCATACCATCAGTACCAGGTATCACCCTTTCATAAGTGCAGATGTGTATCATCTTCATTAAGTTATGTGTGGGTTACAACAGTGCATCATATAAACATGTTGACTATTGCACCAATGTGATGTTTCACCATTGGGAGACCCATTCATTATTACTTCTTACAAATCACTATCCACATATCATACTAAGGAGAGTCAAAACTTAGGCTACATAATTGGAGGGTTTCACTTCAAACTATCCATAATGCACCTATAAAGTTATTAGACTTGTTTATATGATTTCTACACAAATATTGTCACCTTTTTTATTCCAACAAGGCTTATCACCTCCCTCATGTATACTCACATAGTTGTATCAGTAACCTCACTCCACAAGCTAAGATTATATGAAAAGGAGAATATAGTAGACACTTGTCATGGATTATAAACTTTCATTAAGATGAGCATATGGGTCATATGATTCCATGATTAAGGTTTTCATATGAAAACTCAACCATCGAACCCTTCATCCATTACTTCCCACATTGTTGGAGAGTTTAGGTCTAAACTTCTTTAGTCAAGGATGGACCAATCATAGTAGCATCATCATATCATGCACTAGCTTTAGGAGAAGCAATTAAGATTAATCATATTTTATCCAAAACAACACTCTTCTATATGATGCATTGCTCATGTGTCTACATCATTGGGTATCCAAGCATACCCTACAATCCTCATTATGTGATATCAATTTCACCTCATTCACTTGTATCGTCTTGACCACATTATGGTATGTCGGGTTATCTCATCCAAGGTATTGGTTTTGACCCATCTAGAGTGTATCGATTTATCCCACCTGTCTTGAGATTCTGGCTTGAAGCCTCGAGGTTTTTATACTATCTGTGTTTATCTTTTAACAAGGCAGTTGATGTTGTAAACCTCGAGAAGAAATGGTACAAGATATATACTTATGAACCGGGTTGTAATTGTAATACATTGGTTCTTGTTGAAAGAGTTTTCCTATGATCGGATCTCTTTGAAAAAAGTTTTAATTTTTAGTGATTTTTGTTAATCCGTTGTTAGTAATCGCTTCCGCTTAAGCTAATCTTGTTTTTGTGAGTTGGATGCCACAATTACACATGCGACATCACATGTACTTGCCATAGCAACCATTAGCCATTACATTCAGAGAGAGAAGACATTAAAACACCTTTAACTAAAGCAAGCAATGCATCATAAATCTCTAAATATATGACATTCACTATCTCCCATCAGTTCGGGTGTATGAGGTTAAGTATTAGACACTTTAACCAAGCATGTAGATTCACATTTTTATACTTCCCGTATCTCCTTATCCAGATTCATAGCCAAAGCTTAATATTATTTAACCACCTTCATGATACTCACAAGTTATAACACCCAATCAACCCACCAGGTTTAGGCCATGTAATTAAAAGAGAGAACAATATCGTGCTTTCTATTCACACACATTCAATACTATGACCTACTCTTAGAATTAGGGTCAATACTCTTTACATATAGCTGATTAGGGTTTTACCTCATGGTTACACCAGCAAACCCTAAATTACACCAATTCCCGCTTTCTAAAATTGATTAGGTTTGAGTAACATTAGTTAGATATGAATCTCTCATCATACCATCAGTATCAGGTATCACCCTTTCATAAGTGTAGATGTGTATCATCTTCATTAAGTTATGTGTGGGTTACAACAATGTATCATATAAACATGTTGACTATTGCACCAATGTGACGTTTCATCATTGGGAGACCCATTCATTATTACTTCTTACGAATCACTAACCACATATCATACTAAGGAGAGTCAAACCTTAGGCTACATAATTGGAGGGTTTCACTTCAAACTATCCACAAGGCACCTATAAAGTTATTAGACTTGTTTATATGATTTCTACAAAAATGTTGTCACCTTTTTATCCCAACAAGGCTTATCACCTCCCTCATGTATACTCACATATATTTTATCCAAAACAACACTCTTGTATATGATGCATTGCTCATGTGTCTACATCATTCGGTATCCAAGCATACCCTACAATCCTCATCATGTGATATTAGTTTCACCTCATTCACTTGTATCATCTTGACCACATTATGGTATGTCGGGTTATCTCATCCAAGGTATCGATTTTGACCCATCTATAGTGTATCGGTTTAGCCTTTCTTGAGAGGGTGACGGGAAACACCACCTAAAGGTGTGACGGGCAGGGCATGGTGTGACGGGTTGTTTAGGGTTTGGGTTAGGCCACCATTTGCACAATCACGTGCGTCACGGGTTGGCACTCAAAATAGACCAATTACATAAGATGTCCTCATGGTCATGACGGGCTAGCAAGGCATATTGGTTTAATCCCATCTAGGAAATGTCAGGTAGCAATCATCAAGCTTATTGGTTTAACAACACATATCGATTTAGGTGCTTCAGTTATAACAAGTTAACCTCATCAAGGCATGACGGTCTAGCCATCATGTCAGTTTAGGGATTTGCTAGGGCGTGACGGTTTAACATCCTTCCAAACTTATCGTCCTAAGCACTCCCAAGTCATGACGACTTGTGACATGTTGTGTCCGTTTAAGTATCATGAGTCATGACGACCATTCACCACCTAAATGTCGACTTAGTAATTACAATTATTCCCTGAGTTTGGGTAAATTACAATTTACACCAAAACTAGTACATAAAACACAAGCATCAACCATACAAACTCAACTTGAAACTTTGACTTTGCACAAGACGCCCAATAACATCATTGTGGCAACACATCCCATTATCACACAGATAATGAGGTGTTACGTGAAAACGTGCGGAAATCACCATAACCACAGCTTATCGAAAACACGGGTTAATTAAAACTGATTGCAGAAAACTGATAAACTGAGTAACATATTACATTCCAGTCCATATCCTGCAAGAAAACATGTTATGTACGCATCCACACAAGCCTGGATATATGTCCACAGCTTAGAGCAACAACTATCCTGTCATAACCATGAGTTCACCACCTGTTCATACATATGAAGGCCCACATCTGGCCATCAGCAGGATATACAAACGATCTCGGTCGTACATCGTAAAACATCGTCAAAACACCGCCAAGGACCTGAGAGTACAGGGATGACTCTAGACTCTACACCAAAACATCAAAACAACAGCATCTCCAAAGCTTGCCTTCTACTGATCTTCTTGCTGCTCGACCACAACTCCGCGACCACCACCATGACGTGCTCGACCACCTAAAAAGGGTGAAAACCAACGGAGTGAGACAATTGAACATTGTCCCAGCGGGAGGCATAACTCCGCGCCAAAACTACAAAACCTCAGATAAGATAAAGCTTATAACAGTAGATATATTGATAAGGAATATAACAGAAATAGTTTATGAAAAGCAAGGCCATCTGTACCATACAATTTACCAGCTGTACCAGAAAGGCATATAACCTGCATACCTCTCAATGGGAAATGATTGCCAAGATGAAATATACATAAAACTCACCACATAGGAGTAACGCACAAACAACTGCAGATAATTAAAGTTATCTACACAAACAATGCCTCAACCAATGTTTCATGTTTGTCTTAAGCAATACATACTAAACTTCTGGATTACATTTTATTATTATGCCCTGAGGAAATAAACCGTACCATTCATTTCCAACCTTCGGCTGCGAAGCCCATAGCCGATGCCATATAAGGTCAATGGAAGAGCCGGAAACCAAGACCTTCACCGCCTCATGCCTGTATATAAGTATAACATAAGCAGGACCGTAGTCTCATGCTTGAAGTGGTCATAGCCAGAGGGTTAGCTCTTCAGGCTACCCTCTACCGCAGAACATGAGTATAACATAAGCAGGACTGTAGTCTCATGCTGAAGTGGTCATAAGCCACATGGTTAGCTCTTCAGGCTACCCTCTTCCTAGCCCGCCTTGGTACAGGTCACGGCGCTAGTAAAACTGAGCCACGTGTCTAAACACCGTGCTCTGAGCCATGAACGCATTCATGCTCAATATATCATATGTATGGGCTATGTTCACCTCGCCCTTATCATTACTGGGCTATGTTCACCTCGCCCTTATCATAACTGGGCTATGTTCACCTCGCCCTTATCATTACTGGGCTATGTTCACCTCGCCCTTATCATAACTAGGCTATGTTCACCTCGCCCTTATCATAACTGGGCTATGTTCACCTCGCCCTTATCATTACTGGGCTATGTTCACCTCGCCCTTATCATTACTGGGCTATGTTCACCTCACCCTTATCATTACTGGGCTATGTTCACCTCGCCCTTGAGTCTACAACCGCAGTTGCACTCTTACCTCCTCACTTTAGGCTAGGAGAAACCTCGCATATTCAAAAATATGCGCTCCGGGTTAACCCGCAGGAGAACCCGTTTCATCATCACCCTATCCTGACTGGTGATGAATCTATGGCCAGGGAAAACTACATGATAGATTTTACTGTGATTAATTAGTATCTTTTAGATGGATTGCAAGATTCAACCAAGTTGTATAACATGCAAGACATAACAAAAGGAAAACAACATAAAATCAACATTATGCATTTCCTACAATTTACATCACACTGATCCATCACAAAGATCTCACATCGCATGTTGTCACTTGGCCTCTTGCCAACCACCTAAATCCATCTCAAGGATCATTACATATCATGGGATCTCAATCCCTCATTCATAGTGCCATAGCCTCTCAAGGCTTTCATCATCATTATGGAACACCTTTCATAATTCACCTGTTACCACAGTAATCACATATAACCATTTCTTATAGTCTTTCATCTGGCTAAGTCTTACCTGCATGGTTAGCCTCATTGAACAACCATATGAATAATCAAGAACCTCATATTATCAACATAAAATGATAATTTAGGGTTAAGTACATTGCCAACACATGATGGCAGTAATAATCATATCCATGCCACATCTTAATGTTACACATGTAAGCACACTATCAACCAACCCTAATGTATGCTCAAGATCATATTACTATGCAACTATTCATCTATCTTACCATGCCTCATCTTTGGGTTACACATGTAAGCATACTATTAAGCAACCCTAATGCATACTCAAAATCATATTTGTCATCAAAGGGATTGAGTAGTCACATTCATATGCATGTGCTCGGCCATGAAAACATAAACCTCATTATTGAGCAATGAGTCATCATAAAAGTATAGCTGATATGTCACCCTTCCATGACCAATCGTGCCCTCACAAAATACATTCAAAACTCTCACTAAAGATCACCCCGGGCAGACCCCATTCTCACCTAACCTATCGGGTGTGCAGGATACACATATATCGAGCGAGCAGAGTGCGTCAGGGGGGAGAAACCGGGTGAGAAAGCTATCGGGCGATACAAGCAGAGTGAGCAGGTTAAAGCTACACAAGCAAAACCTATCGGGCGACAGGCCCACCGGGCGAGCCGGGCTACAGAGCGAGCAGAACTATATCAGGTGAGCAGATACGTTGAGTGAGCACTAAGACCGGGCATGCAAAGGTACTGGGCGAGCCACGGTTATGTCGGGCAACACATGGGCGTGCAGGGCATGTAGCTGAGCAACAAAGCAGGGCGAGCAGAGCGAGCAAAATTCAACTGGGCGAGCAGCCTGTCGGGCAGAGCTGTCTCAGGGCGAGCAGGTCAGGTTGCTCACCCTCCCAAAGAACAAGAGAAAGGCTTTACTCACTCAAAACCATGCAAGGGGAAAACTAGGGAAAGGGCTGTCGAGCAGCACCTTCCCACACATCTCAACCAAGGTGCATCATATCCAAACCATCTAAATGAGCTCACCATCTTGCCCAAGGTGAGAGGAGAGTCTTGCTCAAGCCACTAAGTCATTAGCTCGCCTCAATCGGGTAGGAAAGAGGGGTATTGCTCATGACATTAGGACCCAAGCTCACTCATCTAGACCAAGGGGAGAAAGGAGTGTTGCTCCCTAAATCCTAGAACACAAGGATCGGCCAACATGCAAGATGAACAAGAACCAAGCCACTAACGTGCATAGGTAAGATTAAAGCAAACATATATGCAAAGAGAGAAGAATAGTTAGGGTTCGAGTCATGCAACCCGCCTTAAGCTCCAAGGAAGAAGATGCACTTGAGCTCCAAGGGTTGTCGACCACCAAAGCTCCTCTAAGAGGGGTGTGTCAACCTCCACTCCTTCAACTCTAAGGGTGTATCGGCCTCCAAGATGATCACACAAGGGTGTGTCGGCCACCTTAGCTCCTTCTTCAAGGGTGTGTCGGCCACCAAGCAAGGGGAAGAGAGGGTGTGTCGTGCACAAGAAGGAGAGGAACTAAAGGGACCTCAAGCTAAGGAAGGGACAACCTATATAGATGAGGAAGGAGGAGAAACCAAGGTGAACCCTTGCTAGGTGTCGTCCACCCAAGGGACACATGTCCACCAACTCAAGCCACCTCTCTTGCAAGCCATAAGACACTTGTCCAAAATGAGCACCATGGGCGACACAAGCCCACTCTAGGCCGACACAAGCTCTACTTGGCCGACACAATGCCCAAGCAAGCCCAAACAAGGGACTCCAAGGCCCAAACAAGCTCAACAAAGGTCCAAAGAACTCAAACAACAAGCCCAAGCCTTCCTCTCAACCCTAGAGGAATCAAAGAGGGGAAAAAATCTCATAAGATGGCAAACTTGCACACAAAACCCTAGACCTGGGTTATTTGCAAGTAGCACCTTCAACTCTCAACAAAGCACAACCAAACCCTAATCACCACTCAAAGGTGATTAGCAAGCACCAAACCATCAAGGTTAAGCAAAACAAACAGGGTAAGCCCTAAACGCAGGTCAGGGTCCTTACAATCTAACCCCCTTTCAAGGGATTTTGTCCCCGAAATATGAAGAGAAAAGCGAGGGATACTTCCTCCTCATCTCTTCCTCAAGCTCCCACGTGGCTTCCTTGACGCCACGACGCTGCCCAAGAACTTTCACAAGAACCAGGTCCTTCCTCTTCAGCTTCTTGATTCTTCTATCAAGAATCACCACAGGACCTTCCTCGTAGGTCACATCGGTATCAAGCTCAACCTCAACTGGCTGTATCACTGTACCTGAATCTGGATGACTTTTCTTTAACATACTGACATGGAATATTGGTTGTAACCTGTGCAACCCAGGAGTCAACTCTATCTCGTAAGCTACCTTTCCAACACGTGCTGTAACTAGGTAAGGCCCCATATACCTGGAAACTACAAAACACAAGCTCGAAGGAGATTTTCCACAATCTGAATAGTCCTCTCAGACTGTCCATCTGTCTGCGGATGAAAGGCTGTACTGAACCTCAACTGCGTTCCCAACGCTCTGTGCAACTGCTCCCAAAAATGACTGGTAAACTGAGGACCCCTGTCAGATACTATCGTTGCTGGCACACCATGCAAACGAACCATCTCATCAACATACACTTTAGCGAGCTTCTCTGCTGTGTTTGTCGTCTTCATAGGCAGAAAATGGGCAGACTTTGTCAATCTGTCCACTATCACCCAAATGGAATCATGATTCCTAGTTGTCTTGGGCAGACCAACTACGAAATCCATGGTTATATGATCCAATTTCCACTGCGGTATCGGCAAAGGTTGTAACGTACCTGCCGGCTTCTGATGCTCAACCTTCTCTTGCTGACATACCGCACATCTAGCCACGAACTCAGCCACATCTCTCTTCATACCAGGCCACCAATACAAGTCCTTCAGACTATGATACATCTTTGTGACACCTGGATGCATGGCATACATCGACGTATGTGCTTCCTCAAGCACCAACTTCCTCAGATCATCAGCATCTGGAACCACCATCCTATCACGATAGCAAACTAGTCCATCCTCAGACTCATGAAACCCATCACGCTTGTCGCTGCCAAACTCTGATCTGATCAACTGTACCGCCTCATCTGTCTGTTGTGCATCCTTGATCACCTACCTCAGCGTAGGCTTGACCTGCATCTGTGCGAAAAGACCAGACAACAAGGAAACTTCCATCTGCACATTCATCTGTCACAGAGAAACAAACATATCCCGCCTATGGCAAACCAGGGAACTCAACTGTGCCTTCTTTGAAGAAAGAGAAGAAGACTTTCTGCTAAGCGCATCAGCTACCACGTTCGCCTTACCAGGATGATACTCGATAGTGCAGTCGTAGTCGTTGATCAACTCCATCCATCGCCGCTGTCGCATGTTCAACTCGTGTTGCGTAAAGATATACTTCAGGTTCTTATGATCCGTAAAGATCTGACACACTTCCCCATACAGATAGTGTCTCCAAATCTTTAACGCATGAACTACTGCTTCCAGCTCCAAATCATGAGTCGGATAGTTCTCCTCATGCTTCTTGAGCTGTCACGAGGCAAAAGAAACCACATGATCTTCCTGCATCAACACACAACCTAAACCTTTCTTGGAAGTATCACAGAAAACAACATAGCCTTTCCCAGGCTCTGGCAAGATCAACACTGAAGCACTAGTCAGCTTCTCCTTCAGACTCTAGAAAGCTTGCTGACATCGATCATCCCACACAAAAGGTACATCCTTCCTGGTCAACTTCGTCATCGGTAACACGATCACACTGAAGTCCTTGATAAACCTCCGGTAGTATCCTGCTAGACCAAGGAAACTACGAACTTCTGTCGGCGTCTTCGGTTGTTCCCAATCCGCAACGGATTCTACCTTCTTCGGATCTACTTTGACTCCTTCAGCAGATATCACATGACCCAAGAAAGCCACTTCATCCAACCAGAACTCACACTTACTGAACTTGGCATACAACTGATGTTGACGAAGAAGAGTCAACGCTTGACGGAGATGTTGCTCGTGTTCAAGCCTATCCCGACTATAGATCAAGATGTCATCTATAAAGTCTACAACAAACTGATCTAAGAACGGATGGAACACTTTGTTCATCAGATCCATGAAAGCTGCAGGAGCATTGGTTAACCCAAACGGCATAACCACAAACACATAATGACCATACCTTGTCCTGAAGGCTGACTTCGGTATGTCATCCACCTTTATCCTCAACTGATGATATCCGGACCGTAGATCGATCTTTGAAAACACTGTAGCACCACGCAACTGATCGAACATATCATCTATCCTCGGCAACGGGTACTTGTTCTTGATCGTGACCTTGTTCAACTGCCGGTAGTCTATACACAACCGCATCGAACCATCCTTCTTCTTGACGAACAACACAGGCGCACCCCAAGGCGACGTACTGGGTCGGATAAAAACTTTATCTAGCAACTCCTGTAACTGCTTCTTCAACTCTGCCATCTCTGCTGGAGCCATTCTGTACGGTGTCTGCGCAACTGGTTGCGTTCCTGGTACTAGATTGATCTCGAAATCAATCTCTCGGGGTGGGGGAACACCAGGAAACTCCTCAAGAAACATGTCTGCAAACTTACGAACAACGGACACCTCCTCAAGGCTAGGACCCTTCGCCTTGGCATCCACTATGGTATCCACTACATGAGCTAGGAACGCCTCACATCCTTGTCGTAACAACTTATCTGCCACCACAGCTGATACCAGACATGTCGGAAGAATCTTCCTATCTCCCTAGAAGATCCACTTCTCTCCAGCAACATCAAACACTGCCTGCTTGGAACCACAGTCCAAGACAACCTTATACCTCTCTAAGGTATCCATCCCAAGGATAACATCGAAACCATGCATATCAAGCGGTATGAGGTCCACTTGAATGCGATGTCCCAAGAAAGACAAGACACAAGATGGACACTCTTCTCGAAGAAAAGAGGAACCATCAAGAGGGGTTTCTAACAACAAGCTATCCTTCTTACAGCTAACAGGTAAACGACAGTTCTCAAGCATACTATAGGCGATAAAAGAGTGCGTAGCACCCGGGTTGACCAGAACAGATATAAAGCAAGAAGAAGACATATCAGAATGAAATAACTCCATCTGACCTGTCACTACTCGCGGGTTGACTACCACCTCCGACTGATTCATAGCGTAGAATCGAGCCGTTGCTTACTGTCCACGACCTCTGCTTCCCTAAGCAGACGATCCAGCCTGAGACGCTTGACTGCGTCCTCGTCCTCTGCTACTATTGGGCTGTGGTCTCTCAGACCCCTGAAGGTTCTATCTCGGCTGCTGCGTCACTTCAACATCTTTGTAAGGACAACTTGACCTGATATGTCCTAGTTGTTTGCACTGATAGCAGATCCTGGGTGCAAGATAAGGTCTTTGGTGGGGCATGGATCCTCTTTTCTTCGTGACTGACCGTTTGATTCTCCGGGAAGGTCCTACAGCCATATCCAACCGTCCTCAATCCTCCAAAGCAGGTACAGGGGTTGTTACCTCAGTACTCGAACCCTTCTCGAAACGTATGATCCGTTCCTCGCCTGTTGCCGCAAAGTGAGGACAGGACCTCAACAGATCCGTAAACTTGGCCTCATACTCGGCGAGTTTCATCCTTTCTTGTTGTAAGCGCTCAAACTGACTGACCTTCTCGTCCAGATACGTCTTCGGAAAGTATCTGGCAGCGAACTCGCATCGGAACATCTCCCAACAGGTCACCTTACCAGGCCACTTCCCTTCCTCGATGGTCCACCAGTGACCAGCACTACCTTTCAGAAGGTAGACAGCGTGCTTTACCTTGTCTGCTTCAGGGATGTCGAGGATCTGGAAAGCCTTCTCGAGACTTGTCAGCCAAAGATCTGCATCCGTTGGATCAGCCGTTCCAGCATACTTTGAAGCTCCGACTTGTCGAAGCCGCTCAGAGGTCTTCCCAATACCCGATCCTTCTCCATGGGGAACCTGTGCTCGAGGAGGTTGCACTGGTAATCGTTTGACCATGAGATTCATCGTAACCATCATCTGCCCCATAAGCTGTTGGTAGGCAAGGCGTTCAAGAATGGTTGTCAGGTTGGGGGACCTCAGGCACCCGATCTTCATGTGCCTGGCCTAATGCTCCATCATCAGATGCAGCATTGCTGTGCTCAGCAGCGAGTTCTTCACGGTTTCCAGACATCTTGGCTTTTCTTCCGCTGAGGGCATAAGATTCTTATGAGGACTCTGGGAAACACATAAGAATAAACACAACCTAGTCCTAGAATCCCTGTAGACTCAGCGAACCTAAGGCTCTGATACCAAACTTGTGGCAACACATCCCATTATCACACAGATAATGAGGTGTTACGTGAAAACATGCGGAAATCACCATAACCACAGCTTATCAAAAACACGGGTTAATTAAAACCGATTGCGGAAAACTGATAAACTGAGTAACATATTACATTCCAATCCATATCCTGCAAGAAAACATGTTATGTACGCATCCACACAAGCCTGGATACATGCCCACAGCTTAGAGCAACAGCTGTCCTGTCATAACCATGAGTTCACCACCTGTTCATACATATGAAGGCCCACATCTGGCCATCAGCAGGATATACAAACGATCTCGGTCGTACATCGTAAAACATCGTCAAAACACCGCCAAGGACCTGAGAGTACAGGGATGACTCTAGACTCTACACCAAAACATCAAAACAGCAGCATCTCCAAAGCTTGCCTTCTACTGATCTTCTTGCTGCTCAGCCGCAACTCCACGACCACCACCACGACGTGCTCGAACACCTAAAAAGGGTGAAAACCAACAGAGTGAGACAATTGAACATTGTCCCAACGGGAGGCATAACTCCGCGCCAAAACTACAAAACCTCAGATAAGATAAAGCTTATAACATCAGATATATTGATAAGGAATATAACAGAAATAGTTTATGAAAAGCAAGGCCATCTGTACCATACAATTTACCAGCTGTACCAAAAAGGCATATAACCTGCATACCTCTCAATGGGACATGATTGACAAGATGAAATATACATAAAACTTGCCACATAGGAGTAACGCACAAACAACTGCAGATAATTAAAGTTATCTACACAAACAAGGCCTCAACCAATGTTTTGTGTTTGTCTTAAGCAATACATACTAAACTGCTGGATTACGTTTTATTATTATGCCCTGAGGAAATGAACCACACCGTTCATTTCCAACCTTCGGCTGCGAAGCCCATAGCTGGTGCCATATAAGGTCAATGGAAGAGCCGGAATCCAAGATCTTCTCCGCCTCATTCCCGTATATAAGTATAACATAAGCAGGACCGCAGTCTCATGCTTGAAGTGGTCATAGCCACAGGGTTAGCTCTTCAGGCTACCCTCTGCCGCAGAACATGAGTATAACATAAGCAGGACCGTAGTCTCATGCTGAAGTGGTCATAAGCCACAGGGTTAGCTCTTCAGGCTACCCTCTTCCTAGCCCGCCTTGGTACAGGTCACGGTGCTAGTAAAATTGAGCCACGTGTCTAAACACTATGCTCTGAGCCATGAACGCATTCATGCTCAATATATCATATGTATGGGCTATGTTCACCTCACCCTTATCATTACCGGGCTATGTTCACCTCGCCCTTATCATAACTGGGCTATGTTCACCTCGCCCTTATCATTACTGGGCTATGTTAACCTCGCCCTTATCATAACTGGGCTATGTTCACCTCGCCCTTATCATAACTGGGCTACGTTCACCTCGCCCTAATCATTACTGGGCTATGTTCACCTCGCCCTTATCATTACTGGGCTATGTTCACCTCGCCCTTATCATTACTGGGCTATGTTCACCTCACCCTTGAGTCTACAACCGCAGTTGCACTCTTACCTCCTCACTTTAGGCTAGGAGAAACCTCGCATATTCAAAAATATGCGCTCCGGGTTAACCCGCAGGAGAACCCGTTTCATCATCACCCTATCCTGACTGGTGATGAATCTATGGCCAGGGCAAACTACATGATAGATTTTACTGTGATTAATTAGTATCTTTTAGATGGATTGCAAGATTCAACCAAGTTGTATAACATGCAAGACATAACAAAAGGAAAACAACATAAACTCAACATTATGCATTTCCTACAATTTACATCACACTGATCCATCACAAAGATCTCACATCGCATGTTGTCACTTGGCCTCTTGCCAACCACCTAAATCCATCTCAAGAATCATTACATATCATGGGATCTCAATCCCTCATTCATAGTGCCATAGCCTCTCAAGGCTTTCATCATCATTATGGAACACCTTTCATAATTCACCTGTTACCACAGTAATCACATATAACCATTTCTTATAGTCTTTCATCTGGCTAAGTCTTACCTGCATGGTTAGCCTCATTGAACAACCATATGAATAATCAAGAACCTCATATTATCAACATAAAATGATAATTTAGGGTTAAGTACATTTCCAACACATGATGGCAGTAATAATCATATCCATGCCTCATCTTAATGTTACACATGTAAGCACACTATCAAGCAACCCTAATGTATGCTCAAGATCATATTACTATGCAACTATTCATGTATCTTACCATGCCTCATCTTTGGGTTACACATGTAAGCATACTATTAAGCAACCCTAATGCATACTCAAAATCATATTTGTCATCAAAGGGATTGAGTAATCACATTCATATGCATGTGCTCGGCCATGAAAACATAAACCTCATTATTGAACAATGAGTCATCATAAAAGTATAGCTGATATGTCACCCTTCCGTGACCAATTGTGCCCTCACAAAAGACATTCAAAACTCTCACTAAAGATCACCCCGGGCAGACCCCATTCTCACCTAACCTATCGGGCGTGCAGGATACACATATATCGAGCGAGCAGAGCGCGTCAGGGGGGAGAAATCGGGTGAGCAAGCTATCGGGCGATACAAGCCGAGTGAGCAGGTTAAAGCTGCGCGAGCAAAACCTATCGGGCGACAGGCCCACCGGGCGAGCCGGGCTACAGAGCGAGAAGAACTATATCGGGCGAGCAGATACGTTGAGTGAGAACTGAGACCGGGCAAGCAAAGGTACTGGGCGAGCCACGGTTATGTCGGGCGACACAGGGGCGTGCAGGGCATGTAGCTGAGCAACAAAGCAGGGCGAGCAGAGCGAGCAAAGTTCAACTGGGCGGGCAGCCTGTCAGGCAGAGCTGGCTCAGGGCGAGCAGGCCAGGTTGCTCACCCGCCCAAAGAACAAGAGAAAGGCTTTACTCACTCAAAACCGTGCAAGGGAAAACTAGGGCAAGGGCTGTCGAGCAGCACCTTCCCACACATCTCAACCAAGGTGCATCATATCCAAACCATCTAAACGAGCTCACCATCTTGCCCAAGGTGAGAGGAGAGTCTTTCTCAAGCCACTAAGTCATTAGCTCGCATCAATCGGGTAGGAAAGAGGGGTATTGCTCATGACATTAGTACCCAAGTTCACTCATCTAGACCAAGGGGAGAAAGGAGTGTTGCTCCCTAAATCCTAGAACACAAGGATCGGCCAACATGCAAGATGAACAAGAACCAAGCCACTAACGTGCATAGGTAAGATTAAAGCAAACATATATGCAAAGAGAGAAGAATAGTTAGGGTTAGAGTCATGCAACCCGCCTTAAGCTCCAAGGAAGAAGATGCACTTGAGCTCCAAGGGTTGTCGACCACCAAAGCTCCTCCAAGAGGGGTGTGTCGACCTCCACTCCTTCAACTCTAAGGGTGTATCGGCCTCCAAGCTGCTCACATAAGGGTGTGTCAGCCACCTTAGCTCCTTCTTCAAGGGTGTGTCAGCCACCAAGCAAGGGGAAGAGAGGGTGTGTCGTGCACAAGAAGGAGAGGAACTAAAGGGACCTCAAGCTAAGGAAGGGACAACATATATAGATGAGGAAGGAGGAGAAACCAAGGTGAACCCTTGCTAGGTGTCGTCCACCCAAGGGACACATGTCCACCAACTCAAGCCACCTCTCTTGCAAGCCATAAGACACTTGTCCAAAATGAGCACCATGGGCGACACAAGCCCACTCTAGGCTGACACAAGCTCTACTTGGCCGACACAATGCCCAAGCAAGCCCAAACAAGGGACTCCAAGGCCCAAACAAGCTCAACAAAGGTCCAAAGAACTCAAACAACAAGCCCAAGCCTTCCTCTCAACCCTAGAGGAAGCAAAGAGGGGAAAACATCTCATAAGATGGCAAACTTGCACACAAAACCCTAGAACTGGGTTATTTGCAAGTAGCACCTTCAACTCTCAACAAAGCACAACCAAACCCTAATCACCACTCAAAGGTGATTAGCAAGCACCAAACCATCAAGGTTAAGCAAAACAAACAGGGTAAGCCCTAAACGCAGGTCAGGGTCCTTACAATCATTCTCTCTCTTGTGATGATAAACTACTAAGTACACACTCATTAGCTTACAAGACTTGTAAAAAAAAAGCTGCACGGTCGTCGTCAAAAAAAAGCTGCACGAGATTACATGAAAGTGAGTCTTGGTCAATCGTCAGTCATACTAAAATAGTTTTTCCATCGGCACTGTGTATATGGGTTTGTCATCGGTCCGATGGTTTTCCTGAAAACATGGGCCATAATCATCTTGTTCCATCTTGCTTACTAGGGCCCGAACGTTGGCATGAGTTCCTTGCGGAAATGATCGACAACCATTGTTGGAGCATCTGGCTTAATTTATTTTAGTAAATGGTTCTAGTATAAACGTCGTCGTCGATAGGAAACTGGGGCCATCAAATTTGTATGAGTTGTGGTCGTCAACAGCCGAGACTCCCTCGGCTTGGCGTCCAGGAAAGGACTTGCATAGTTTGTAAGAATTAGGAGTAAAAACCAAAATAGCACGGTTTAATAAAAATATTGACATATATAGCATCATTACAAACTTATTCCCAAAAATAGCCCAGTTTGGTACAAAAATGCCAGAACTGTTGGCGTTTTAATGGGCCAGGAACCAAAAGTGCCAAGAATCCGGCGTTTTACACTGAAAGCGCAAAAAACCGGGCGTTTTACACTGAAAGCGCCAAAAACCGGGCGTTTTACACTGAAAGCGCCAAGAACCCGACGTTTTACACTGAAAGCGCCAAGAAGCCGACGTTTTACTCTGAAAGCGCCAAGAACCCGGCGTTTTACTCTGAAGACGCCATCTTTCTGGCGTTTTCATCAAATACGCCACCGGCCCCTGCCGAGCCTTCAAAGCTTGGCAGCGTGAGGTCGCTTCGGTTGCAGGCGGCAGACGAAGGTAGGTGGGGTTGTTTTGAATGCTTGTCCTCATATATAGATCTCCTCTCGTTTTCCCTTCTTCCTGCACAAGGCCTTCTTCCTGCACAAGGTAAAAGACGCCAGCTCTTCCTTCTTCCTTCCGCTCTTCCTCTTTCGCTCTTCCTTCCGCTCTTCCTCTCCCCTCTTCCTTCCGCTCTTCCTCTTCCTCTCTTCGTTCCGCTCTTCTTATTCTTATTCTTTTTCCATCAGTGCGATCAAAGTTTGGGTGGAGCTGCGAGATCGTTGTTGTTCAGCCTTTGACGAGCAGCCTCAAAGGTCCTTTTTTCCTTTCTTTTTTTCCCTCTTTTCTCGCATCCTCCACTGGCAACGTCTGCGTTTCTTTTCCTTTTCTTATTCTTCGCTATTCCTTCTGTTTCGATCAGTGCTTCCTTCGGTTGGGTAGGCAAGCTTGGGTGGAGATCCTTCTTCAGCTCGAGGTCCGGAGTTCCTTCTTCATCTGCGAGGTCTGGGGTCCAGGTTGGCGGCCGTTCTTCCTCTGTTCTTGGTGGTCGTTCTTCCTCAGCCTTCGACGAGCAGCAACTTTTCCTCCCTTAGCCTACGAGGAAAAGGTGCTTTTTTCCTTCTTCTTTTTTCCTATTTTCTCGTTATTTCCTCCACTGGAAACTGGAAACGACTGTGTTCTTTTCTTTTTATCATCCCCAGTTCTTCCTAAGTTCGTCCTATAGCCTTGCAAATGCCATCTTATGAACTTGTTCTCATTTTGGCTATTATGAACTTGTTCAGATTTTTTAAGTTTTTGTTGACTTTGCCACACGATGATCTCACCTCAAACTGTATGTCACATGACATTCATTTTACAGATTAATGTGTACTTGTTTATGTTTCTCTAAATGATGATCTCACCTCAAACGCACACAACATGTTTTTTGATCTAACATATTATTACTTCTTATATTTAGGCTAGTGATTCTTGGAGCATTAGTCTGCGACAGCTTCGTGTCAGACAGTAAGTTTAATTTACATATTCATCTTATAATTTATATGGACCGTAACAAATTAGGACTATATGTAATTTGATTTGTACATAATCTGGATTTTTTGGGTGTGGAGTTTGTTTCATATGAACTGTGTTTGATTGATAATTTTTTGAACTGTAATATTGATTGTAATTAATTTGGACTGTATTAATTTGGACTGTATTAATTCCGGGAACGGTATTAATTTTTATATATTTTTTTGTGTTTTAATGATCCTTTTATGTCCTAAACGGTTGTTGAATGTTTACATATCTATGCAAATTGTGTGTGGTTTGATATCATGTATGAACGATGTTTTGATATTTTGATATCATATGTAAAGATTGTTGTCTTTGGTTTTTTCCAAATCTTATATATCAATATCAAGTTGAAAGAAATTATTTTTGAAAATAAAATCTAATATATCAAAGGAAAAGTATTCAAACTGAGCTCCAACAAAATTTTCAAATCAAAGATATTTTTTTCCAAAAGATATATCATTTTAGGTTGTCGTTTTGGTATTTTTCAAATCTTATATATCAACACCAAGCCGTAAGAAATTATTTTTAAAATGATATGTAAAATATCAAAGGGGAAGTTTTCAAAATTGACTTCAACAAAATTCATAACATGTCAATTTATAACACTTTATTGCGAGGATGATAATGCCGATGTTGAGAGCTCCAACAAAATTTTCAAATCAAAGATATTTTTTCCAAAAGATATATCATTTTAGGTTGTCATTTTGGTATTTTTCAAATCTTATATATCAACACCAAGCCGTAAGAAATTATTTTTAAAATGATATGTAAAATATCAAAGGGGAAGTTTTCAAAATTGACTTCAACAAAATTCATAACATGTCAATGTATGACACTTTATTGCGAGGATGATAATGCCGATGTTGAGAGCTCCAACGAAATTTTCAAATCAAAGATATTTTTTCCAAAAGATATATCATTTTAGGTTGTCGTTTTGGTATTTTTCAAATCTTATATATCATTTTTAATTAGAGATGATCATTTTTAGTCTTGAATGGTGGTTGTGTAGTTTAAACTGTGATTTTATTATCTTGAATGGATATTCTTGATAATTAGAGATGATCGTTTTTAGTCTTGAATGGTGGTTGTGTAGTTTAAACTGTGATTTTATTATCTTGAATGGATATTCTTGATGGTACCTTCTTATATGGTACAACATTTTCAAATCAAAGATATTTTTTCCAAAAGATATATCATTTTAGGTTGTCGTTTTGGTATTTTTCAAATCTTATATATCATTTTTAATTAGAGATGATCATTTTTAGTCTTGAATGGTGGTTGTGTAGTTTAAACTGTGATTTTATTATCTTGAATGGATATTCTTGATAATTAGAGATGATCGTTTTTAGTCTTGAATGGTGGTTGTGTAGTTTAAACTGTGATTTTTGAAAAATGTGAAGTCCAAACAACTAGAGGGCCTGTAAATTGTTGCATAGTAGGAGTAGGTATAGCAGTGTCATCCGTTATGGTGGAATTCAAAATAAAATATATCTATTCATAATTAACTTGTTTTTAAACTCCATAACATATAAGATTCATAATTAACTCCATAACATTTTTAAATTCATAATTAACTTGTTTTTAAATAATTGTGTCATTATATCTAACATTCACTATTCAAAATATTTAGGAAAATGGCCAACTTTGTCATCCGTTATGGTAATGAGGTCTGCATACCTATTCAAATAGCGACAACAACCACTTTTTCTGAAATGATGGCATACACACATCAGATTCTTGATATACAATCAATGATGTATGGCCTTCGTCTAAGCTATAACTTTCCCAAAGATATACGTCCTAGTTATGACTTGTTTCCTATTGATGTCGTTGACGAGGATAGTTGGAAAACCCTTCTTAGTATATCAAAAGCGAGGATTATTGACCTTTATGTTGAGAGATATAATCTACCAAATGAGAGAATGAGTCAGTTCCAAAATGATCACGATGTTTCTATTGATGATGATGATAACGATGGTGATATGAATGATGATAATGATGGTGACGCTGATAATGATGATAATGATGGTGAAAGTGATGATGATGAGCATGAGGATATCGATATTAATGATGACACTAGATTGCTGCAACTGCCTATTGATGATAGTAACCATGAAGTTTTTATTGATCCAGAAACATGGAAGGATGACTGGGTAGATCAAAATCATGCAGATAATTATGAATACTTCAGAGAAGATGATTGGGTGGACGAATATGAAGTCCCTATAGATATGGAAGAGGCTCAAGTGGTTGAAGGGCATGGCTTCAGTATAGGTGAAATATTTGAGACAAAGGCAAATCTCCTTCATAGGTTACAGTCATGGTCAATCAGTAATAATGTCCAATACAAAACAAAGCGATCCAATAAGACTTACCTCACTTTAATCTGCTTACACAACGAGCAGTGCTCATGGAGGCTTCATGCATGTGCTTCTAAGAGGGTTGGTGGTTTGTGGAAAATCACAAGTTATAGTGGTGAACACACATGCCACAGTGCAATCCTATATAAGGATCATTCACAATGCAAGTCCTCATATATTGCGAGGATGATAATGCCAATGTTGAGAGCAAAACTTGACATGAGTGCTCGAGAAGTGATGAAAAAGGTTAATGCAGAGTTGAATGTTACTATCTCCTATAAAAAAGCCTGGCATGCACGTAGAAAGGCTATTTCTGCAATCTTTGGAGATTGGGAGGAGTCATATGGCTCGGTGTTGAGATTTCTTCGATGTTTAGGGCAAGTGATTCCAGGAACGGTATACAATTTTCAAAACACTACAACAAATGATGGAATGTCATACCGGTTTAAACGTGTGTTTTGGAGTTTTGGGCCATGTATTGTGGGTTGGGCTTACTGTCGACCAATACTAAGTGTTGATGGTACCTTCTTATATGGTAAGTATGGAGGGACACTACTTATAGCGACTGGGATTGATGCAAACGATGGATTGTTTCCTTTTGCCTTTGCAGTTGTTGAGAAGGAGAACAAATCTTCTTGGACATGGTTCTTGAGATGCATGGAGCAACAAATTCCATTAGTCAGTCGTAGGAATGATCTTTGTTTCATTTCTGATAGGATGTGTGGTCTTGTGGATGCTATGCAACAAGTTTTTCCTCTCAGCACACAACGGTTTTATTTGAGGCACTATAGGGACAACTTCCATAAGAAATTTAAGTCCACTGAGCTGTACAACTTAATGTGGAAGGCTGGTAAGGTGACTGAAATGGTTGAGTTTTGTAAGCTCCTAGAAACTATAAAATCCATTGACCCTTCTTCTTTCAATTGGCTCATGAAGGAACACCCAAGAATGTGGGCTCTTTCCTGTGATGGCGGCCTGCGATATGGTATAAAAACTAACAATTATTCAGAGACAATAAATGGAGTTCTAAAGCGTGCTCGCAACCTTCCCATTCAATCCCTTATTTGCAGCACTTATTATCGTTTGGTAGCAATGTTCTTTCACAGAAGAAACTTAGGTGCAAAGTTAACTAGTTCGTTCACACCAAAAATATCTGCTAAATTGGTTAAATTGGAGACTAATGCAAGGAAACTATGGGTTAGTTGTAGGATAAATCATTTTGATTTTACAGTTGAAGGGCCAAATGAAAACAACTATCAAGTGCATCTCTTCCAAAATCCTGTTGGTTGTTCATGTACCTGTGGTGCACCTCAAGTTTATCACTTGCCATGCTCAGATGTACTTGCCACCACTGAATCGATACATTACGAACATCATCAGTTAGTCAGTACTTGATATACTGTAACCAAATATCGAATGAAATATGCTCCCCAATTTAGAGGCATTCCTGATAAGAGGTATTGGCCTGATTTTGAGCCATCCATTGGGGTTGTTCCTGTAACATCCCAGGATTTGAGGCCTCGGATAACATGATCTTAAAAGGAATGATTGGACTACCCATATCACCAAGGTGCACCTCCTTTTTCGGGAGCCCATCTCTAAAGAACTCCATAGTTAAGCGTGCTCAGCTTGGAGTAGTACTAGGATGGGTGACCAGTAGGGAAGTTGATCCTGGCTTGCGCGTGAGTGGACAAAAACGTGCAGTTAAGGCTAGTGGTGGTCTGTGGGGCCAGTCGTCATTCCTGAAACTCTACTAGAGCCTTGGGCAGTGGGCCAGGGCGTTACAAATGGTATCAGATCCATAACCCCTCCAGTAGGTGGGGCCCACATGGGCATGTGGCATGCCAGTCTTGAGCCGTGCGGTCCAGGCAAGTTGGAAAGGGCTATCCGTAGAGACGAGATGGAGCCACCCTTGCGCTGGTAGCCGTGGACGGGAGCTGGGTGTCCATGGGCCATTGTGGGTCTGCACTGAAATGAGGTCAGATTATGAGGCCATATAGTTGAGCCTTGACGAGGACGTCAAGAGTCTAAGTGGGGGAGATTGTAACATCCTAGGATTTGAGGCCTCGGATAACATGATCTTAAAAGGAATGATTGGACTACCCATATCACCAAGGTGCACCTCCTTTTCCGGGAGCCCATCTCTAAAGAACTCCATAGTTAAGCGTGCTCAGCTTGGAGTAGTACTAGGATGGGTGACCAGTCAGGAAGTTGATCCTGGCTTGCACGTGAGTGGACAAAAACGTGCAGTTAAGGCTAGTGGTGGTCTGTGGGGCCAGTCGTCATTCCTGAAACTCTACTAGAGCCTTGGGCAGTGGGCCCGGGCGTTACAGTTCCTCTACTACCGCCAATTTTCACTCCACGTGCTGGGCGGCCTAAGATGAAGAGGAGGAAGACTAATATGGATATTGATCCCAATACAGCTACATACAAATGTGGAAAATGTGGGGGTCGTGGCCACAATGAAAGAACTTGTAAAAATAAATGATGCTTATGAATCTTAGTAGTAGGATATGATATTATGTAAACCTCGTGAATGTAATCCTACTTAGTAGTAGGATAGGATATTATGTAAAACTCGTGAATGTAATTCTACTTATATTGCTCGTATGAGGAGGGCGGGATGAATAAAATTGCCTCCTGACTTCCCCTAATCGAGGGTGATTTATGAAATTTAACTTTGCTAATAATATTTATTTGAAATTCACGCTCACTAAAGAACTCCTTTATTTGACTATTTTCTAGGCATGGTGAACGATGATGAGACTTTGCGGATCACATGTCATTCCATGGAGGTTGGTAGGTGGGAGTTGACAGATGTAGATGTTTTGGGTTAATGTACGCACAGCTGGATTTGCATCTGTCACGAAATTGTCTAGAGTCCTTTTTTATTCTGGCTTGGTCACAACACTTGTTCGTAGATGGCATTCAAACACAAACTCATTCCATTTTCCTCTAGGAGAGTTAACCATCACTTTACAAGATGTCGTAGTGTTGCTAGGGTTAAAGGTTAATGGTGATGCTGTTGTAGCGCACTATCCTATAGGGCCAAATGATGACCAATATAGTTCTTGGACGGCCCTTTGTGATGCTATTCTGGGGTCACATCCAGATGGACTTGATCAAGGTTATGTTCATCTGAGTTGGTTGCGTTCCACATTTTCAAATATGAATTTGGAAAATGCAGATGACATGGTCAAGCGTCGGTACACCAGTGCATACTTGTTATACCTAATTGGTTGCTTCCTCTTGCCAGACGGTACTGGAAATGAAGTCCATATTCGCTACCTTCCACTTCTAGTTAATTTTGAGCAATGTGGCATGTACTCATGGGGGAGTGCAGTTTTAGCTACTCTATACCGTCAGTTGCATAGATGTCGTCCTGGTTCTAAACAGAAGCGTATCTCAGGGTGTGTCCACCTATTACAGTTGTGGTCTTGGGAAAGATTGTATATTGGTAGACCAGGCAGAGTGATCATGGATCAAGATCATGAGTGGCCACAAGATGCTCCAATAGGATACAGGTTTGTCGCTACCATCTATATGTTGAATACATTCTATTAAAAGTTTTCATCTCCTAATCATCTTTTCAAACATGATAATAGATGGAACCATCTCATGGAGCATGTACGTATTCCAAAAGGGACTGTAAGATTCTACCTTAATGAGTTTGATACACATGAGTCTAGTCAAGTGAGAATTTATATTTTATCTAAAAGTTAACTTTTACCATTTAATGAAACTTGTTTGGTAACGATAACTTATAATGCAGTTAATGTGGACACCATATAGTGAAGAATTGTTGGCAACTTTGCCAGACATGTGTCGTGAAGGTAGAGAAATTTGGATGGCTTGTGTTCCTATGATATCATTCACAGTAATGGAATGGCATGTTCCTGATAGAGTACTAAAACAGTTTGGTGCTCGTATCCAACCTCAACCCCAACCTTTTCCAGAATACCAAAGAATTGATGGTAGAGGTCGAAGCACAACTGATTGGTTGAACCAATACAGTACAGAACTGAACATATGGAATGATAGGAAAACTCATGTAGTTCATCTTCCTGACCCCTCAGCTGTGCCGCAAGTACCTAATTGGTACAATCCTGAGTATCACATACAACGACCAGCTGAGCCGCAAAATGTTTACTATCCTCGAGGTTACGTGGAACGAGAATATGTAAGTAATGAGTATCCATTAAGATGAATAAATATACCTCTTTTTGTATGAAATATGATACAGTAAACTATGTTATTTGCAGGTCCAGAGTCAAATGGATATCAGGGAATCATTGCAAATATTAACAGATCAGACACCTTTTGAGGATTGGATGAGAGCACGTGACAAAATATATAATATTCAGAGTGCATGGTTTCAACAAATGCCAAGTCACTTGCAGCCCAATTTGAGTTTCTCATATCCTGGGACAACTTCAGTTAGTGCTTCTCCTATTCCATCTTCCACAGAAGCACAACACTCCACATCAGTAGGACACTCCACACCAACGGGTCACTCAGCCTCACAAAGACAATCCACACCAGCTGGACACTCCACATCACTAGGACAGTCCACAATAGCAGGACACTCCACATCACTAGGACAGTCCACAATAGCGGGACACTCTAGGGAATTTTCACCTTACTCAATCCCTGGAATGTTTTATTCTTATCATTCATCATCATCTGACCATTTTGGGGTTCCTTCCAGCTTATCTTGGACCCAACCAACTTTTAGCCAATACCAAAATGTAGATTTTTCTTCATTTTCGGGATCAACTAGTTCTTAATTTTTAGGATCACCTCCAATGTTTACAACTATGCCATCCACTCGTCCACTAACACCACCACTTCCTCCAAGTAGGTCTACACGTGCAGGTCAACAGTCACATTTGAGTCCAATTGAGGCTTCTCCAGACCCAGGGCGTTCTTCGGGACCACGAACTCGAGGTAGAGGAAGTAAGAGATGTTAGGTATGCATAATTTTTCCTAACTATTTACTTATAGAAGAACTATATGTAGTTAAATAATTATTTTTATTTTGATGCCAGGGTTGATGCTATTAGATGCCAGGGTTGATGCTATTAGATGCCAGGGTTGCTGTTATCAGATGCCAGGATTGATTTTATCAGATACATATGATAACTTCTTTGTTTCTATCTCTGTTGAACCGTTAAATGTTTGACAATGTAGAAGAATTTGTTCTTCTTTCTAGTAGAAGACTGATTTTGTTAAATGCAGAGCCCAACTTCTTCTTTATGTACTGTGCCAAACTTCATATTCTTTTTGTTAAGTTCTGTAAAAGTAAAAAAAAAGGAAAACGCCAGAAAGTTGGCGCCTTCCAGTGAAAACGCCAGGAAGTTGGCGCCTTCCAGTGAAAACGCCAAGAAGTTGGCGCCTTCCAGTGAAAACACCAGGAAGTTGGCGCCTTCTGCTGAAAAAGCCAGAAAGTTGGCGCTTTTGTGTGAAAACGTCATAAAATTGGCGTTTTTGGGTGAAAAAGGCCTAAACACGCCAGGAAGTTGGCGCTTTCTAAGGAAAGTGTGCTATTTTCGGGAATAAGATTGGTTTCATGCTATTAGGGTAAATATTTATATTAAACTGTGCTATTTTGGTTTTTACTCCTAAAATCCATCCAATTCCAATTCCAATTCCAAGACTACGGGCTAGTGGCAGCGACCCGTTTGAACGGACCGCTGGTATTCGAAAAAGATGGGTGCGGGTGGTTTTCGTTTTCTTCAGCCAGGAGACCTCCTCAATGTAGTGTGTTGTTGTGGAATGAGGAGGCAGGCACGGGTGTAACGTGAGGAGCGGGTTTGGTGGTGGGGAACGGGAACAGGAGGTGGGTATCATGGTCCCACCGGGGAGGAATAGCCATAAGTATATATATGCAGTCAGACTCAGACTGAGACTGGTGCGCACTCAGTAGGAGACGTCAGGGTTTCCTTTTATCCCTTGAGATTTGGGTCTACTTAAGATGTGACGCGTGCGAGGAGACGAGGCGAGATCTGGGCCGTCCGCGTGTCACACTTCTTCTACGCGTCGCGGGCTTGCTTCCTGATTTTTAAATTGGAAGTATTGCGGTTGCGCTGTTTTCGGGCCAGCTTTACTCGTTCCAGACAGACCACCGACCACCACCCCCCCCAGTAATAGAAACTAAATGCGATGGGCCACCTTGCCGGATGTGTAATGATGATGGATGGCGTGGGAGTGGCGGCCCACTTAAGGAAAGGAAATGCAGAATTACGCTCTCACCCGTCCCAAGTCCAGCCTCCAGGCCGGGGTTGTATCAAAGTATGGTGGTCCGTGGCATACGTCACCCCGGCATGATATGATGGGCCGCGAGCACGAAAGAGAGTCGGAGAGAGATGGACAGAGAGGATTTGGTGCGATTTTGCATTCATTAGCATTGCTCCAGAGTGAAAGCAAAAGGAGGATTTGGTGAGATTTTCCATTCATTACCATTGAGTGCTGCTGCCTCCGTCCGACATTACTACTCCCCGTCAGTCATCGTCACCACTTTGCTCCAGTTTTTTCCACGATAACAAAGTATGCATAAACAAACCTGCCACAGCCCGACTCGGCACGATTAAAAGGGATAATTTTATCTGGGGACACAAGGCTAATGTCATAGTACGCTGGATGTAGGTTTTTTTTTTTTTTTTTTGAATACTTCATTATAGACTTAACTGGATATTACATACTCCTTTTCTTAACAGGATGTTACATACTCCGGTAATATCATAGTAAGGTACAGAAAAGAGGTTGCGATGGATTTCTTCTATATGCTGCATTTGTTCCACACATTGGTATAAATTTCTGAAAATCTATTTACAGTTTCAAAAAAAAATGATTAGATTGCATAAATTCAGCCAGATTTTAATTTTTAGGTGACTGGGACAGTCACTCGTTATGTTGTTATGTACAATATGACAAAACATGTTTCTGTGTTGGGACAGCATATGGTCGTGATTGAGGGATGACTTCAACACAACAGATTTTCAGAAATTTACCATTAAACAACGCAGCCAATCAAGAGCTGCTACCGTGTTAGCCCTACCGATCATCCAACACAGATATAGCGGGAAAAGGAAATACAGTAGTGTTATGTGCCCGTGGGACTTTCATAGTACGCCGATGTAAGTTGCTAACCTGCTGCTCCACGTTTGGGTTGGGCCAACTTTTGGATTAATCATGCAATTTTTTCTAATATTTTTATAAATTACAAACGCGTCCAAGCGGTTTTGGTTTAGTCATGCACATTTTTCCAATATTTTTTATAAATTACAAACACGTCCGTTGTACCTAAGGAAGTCCGACAGAGGGGGTAGGATGCAATTATCTCCATTATTTTTTTAAAATTACATACTTGACCCTTCTTGTTTGCACCACACTTTTGTCTATATTTTTTTTATTATATATTATATTAGGAGGTTCATAAATACTAATATGTGGATGCAATTCTCTACATTATTTTTTGAAACTACATGTCGGTCCCGATGTGCGTACACCACACATTTGTCTTTAATTTTTTAAATTATATATTGCATTAAAAGATTCATCTATACTACATAAGAAAACGTGTGGAGGGGTTGGTTGTGATTTTTCTCTATTATTTTTTCCATGAAGAACGACATATCAATTTTTATTTTCTAGGTCATCAATATAGAATACTTCATGATCAATGACTCATCTTTCTCACCAATCTTTTCAAAATCACCAATGTGAAACCCAGCTCATCTACTAAAACTCCTTTGTTGTAATCAACCCAATTATACCTAAAGATAAGAACTCTGAAATTTGTATAGTCAAATTCCCATATGTCCTCACTGACACCGTAATACGACATCTCAGCTTTGCGTGATCTTTAATCTTTCGCACTAGCAAAATACAACGAACAAGCTTGAACAGTGACCTCACTATTTTGAACTACACTACTTTCATCTTGACGCTTTGTGTAGTATAAAAATCCATTTATGTCATATCCTTCATATGACATGACATCCATTTTTGGCTTAAACCTGCTGATGTATGTTGCTAACCTGCTGCTCGACGTTTGGGTTGGGCCAACTTTAATTGGGCCTCAGTTGTATAAATTAGTCAGTTTTTCGAGTTATGCATACCTATGCTTGTATTGCCCCCCCTCTCTTAATTTGTTCTCTCTACTTCATTTCACAAAACTCGTACACATGGGCCACAATGCTCTTTTTTATACATCTATACCATATAAAATGAGGATTAGTCATGGAATTTTTACCAATATTTTTATAAATTACAAACGCATCTAAGCCATTTTGATTTAGTCATATAATTTTTTCCAGTATTTTTATAAATTACAAGCATGTCCATTGTACCTAAGAAAATCCAACACAGGGGCATGATTCAATTATCCCTATTATTTTTTAATATTACATACTAGTCCCTTTTTGTTTACACCACTTTTTTCCTTTAATATTTTTTTAATTATATATTATATTAGGAGACTCATAAATACTAATATGTGGATGCAATTTTCTACATTATTTTTTGAATTTACAAGTTGGTCCCTATCTGCATACACCACACTTTTCTATTTAATTTTTTAAATTATTACTACAAACAGAGAAGATCTTCTCTCTAATATTTAAAAAATATTTTATAATATGGTATTCTACCTTTCTCAATTGCTAGCTAGCTTCTCTATTCACGTGATCGATAAAATGAACTGGACAGGTTCTAGTAAGGTTATTAACCGCCCAACCTCTAAGGTCAGTTCTGAGATCTAAATCGGACCCAAGAGTCACTGTTGCCCGCATTAACACTATAAGGTTGGGTAAGTGAAAAAAATTGACCCTAGAGAGACCACCTACAAGATCGAGTATTTAGAGAAAACCAACCCAATAAGTCAAACATTTCCAAGGTCAGTTATCCAGTAAAACTAACCCAAGAGGTCCATATCCAAGGACAGTTGTTTTGAAAAAACCGACTCAAGAGAGTTAAGCGATGCCCAATTTTTTTTGTAGATATCTAAGGTCGGTTATTTGGCAAAAATTGACCCTATAACTCGAGGTGCGAAGGAAAAATCAAGCCAATTTTTGCCACGAGAAACCTGTTCGGTCCATTTTATGATAAAACCGATGCCATAGCGTATTAGGTCAGTTATTCTAGTAAAAATGACGCTACGGACAACGACGTTATTGGACAAAAATATACTAGTGTACCTTGTTTATTTGAGAGCAACTCAATAGCTAAAAATATCATAGAACATCAAAGTTGGCTTATTATCCTTGCTACTTATTTTTAGAACATATGGAAGGAAAGATGTAGATGTGTCTTCGATAATATTACTACAAATAGAGAAGATCTTCTCTCTAATATTAAAAAATATTTTATAATATGGTATTCTACCTTTCTCAATACATAGGTTGAGCAATAACGACAGACGGTGATGCTGTAAGACTGGGAGAGAATTCCTTCTATTCCAAACGTTTCAGGAAATAAAAGATCAGAGATCTTTGTGAATCCTGTAATAAGAATTCTAGAGATCCAGAAAATTCACTAAGATCACCAGCTACATGGCATGGATGAAGTATTCTCCTAGATGTTTCTTTTATTTTCCTTTTTTGATTTTTGAATCATGCAAACTTTCCTTTTGTTTAATGCGGATGTGCGTTAGAGTAGTTATATCTTATTTCCCCCCTTTTCATGTTAATAATATTTTCCAAAAAAAATGAGTATTGCACACGTGGTTGAATCCTCTGTGGATAAAATCTTAAAAGGACTAAATACTATAGAAGGAAAACTTCCTGATGCTAGGAGGGGTTTTACCGAGCTATAAACGACATAGTCTATGAGGAACCAAAACACTCCTAAAGGAGGAATCAAATGAAGAGGTGGCATATGGCTCCGATTGGTTTGTTGTAACTGGTCTGGAAAATTTATGAATTGAAGTTCCTTAAGTAGTTTTTCATGATTGGTTTAAAATAAGTGTTGGAACTTGAGTTCTGTAATTTTTGTTGAGTTACATACATACATACAAAATACAGTTCCTAAGTTCCCTCTTAAAAGGAGCGAAAAATGAGTTCCGGGACAACTAACAACATTTCTTATATAATTATATTCTTTATTCATCATAAATGATACATGTAAAATATATATGACTAAAAATATTAGCGGTGTGGATATAGTATATTGCTAAAACTATAACATAATATGACAAAATATCATACACTATAATCACACTATGTATAATATTTTACAATATAACCACCATTATCAGTGCGATTACAAAAAAAAATACAAACATCATGAAAATGAAACAGACCACACCATGTGAAAACAATGTGATTTATTCTAACATATTTTTATCATATTTAAACAATCTGATGTGAAAAATGATAACTAACTATAAACATGCATGAATAATATAGTAAAAATTCTCTACAAAAATAATGTAAAAATTAATATTCTGCATTGTGTTAGGCAATGATGAACCAAAACTTATATATACAAGCATATATAATGTGTATATTATTAAAATACTTTGTATACACAAATAAAAATAAAAATATTGTGATGTGATTATAATTATAACGTTTTTGTTAAGAATAATTGTACCATATTAAAAAAAGATAATGAAACAACATATGTACGGTAACCATTTGTTGAGGTTATTATGATTTAAGAATATTATGTATTTTTACGAATATGATTCTTTTTTTATGTCTTTGCCATCCTTACGTATTTATATGACATAATAAAATAATAATTTTTTAATAATGTCCATATTTACACTTATAACAAACTAATCACATAGAAGTGTATGGAACTTAAGTTCCATAAACAGAACTAGAGTTTTCAGAAAATGAGTTCCACAGAAACTCATAACTTATAATAAGAGCCATAGGAAATAATAATTGTATTTTGTAAGACCATTGGATACCGTGGCAATCAACCCAGTTGCCAAGTGATTCTTGTGGCATCCCACGTTACATGTAATGAAGTCACATGCTCGTATAGCTATGCATGCAGTTATGTTTAGGGGCATGATGGATAGGGTGTAGTAAGATGATAAAGTAAGAATTTATTGTACATTTTAAATTACAATCTCACACAACTACGGTTGACTACAAATTAGTCCTTAATGCAAGACATTGATTTCTTCCCTTCCATGAATATGATATATCTTGTATCCTCACTCCACCATGTAATGGTGTCTTAGGCAGATTCTCCCCCATATGAGTTTGCCAAAATAGTATGAGCGAGGTTCTAGCCAAAAGTCGTGAGTGGAAAGAAGATAAATTGCAATAGCATCATGTGCTCTGTTGTCAGCTGGTGAGGTAAAAATGTACAAACAGATGGAAAAAGAATTACATACCTTTGCCCTTTCAGCTCGCGATGAGTTGGATGTTGATGTATCCATCCTCGTTTCGGCCGCAGACTTTCAGATCTCGATGCATGACATCATGATATAAATTCTAGGTTTGATTATTATGATCTCCATCAAGCCAGTGAATCTGACAAAAGATATTGTGCAATTTCCATGCGTGTGACGTCAAGATGTAAATCCTAGATTTCTGATCTCCATCAAGCTAGTCAATGTGGGAAATGATGTTTTTAGACATACATAAAAGATACATTTATTATTATTACTAATAGAAACTCATAATACTGTAAAGTAAACGTATTACTAACATAAACCAGTTGACGGGATCTTTCTACCACTAATACTATAAGCAACTGTCAGATACGAAACTGGACCAGCCAGTTTGCCGAATCCCTGTCCATGTATACTACAATGGACGCAGTCCGTGTTGGAAGTCGATCCTTATCTAGCTGAAGTTTGACTTAATCAAAGGTGAATTTCGTTATGATGAGCTGGAGTCTGATATTCTAGCGGGACCTAATCCAACCTTAAAGTTCTTAAATAAATGAGTTATATATTAATGACAAGTACATGTTGTTCACAAAAAAAAATGACAAGTACATGCCCAGTTCAATTTGATTCCTTAATAACTTGTGTCATCACATTAGATGTTATCAGGAGATATATTTTGGCTTCTCTTTCTCTCTCTCTCTCATTGACTGAGTCACTCATTGCAGCCTCAATAACAGCCAACATGACTATATAAGCATGAAGCCTGAACAACATCGTCAAGATACAAGTAAACATTTAAGCATAACCTCTATGATATATAAGCCCCAGAAACAAGTTTTACGCTTGTACAGATTTCACAATCTTAATTAAACAGATGTCAGCCATGGAAGAAAAGAAGAAGCAGGCGGCTCTCAAGAAACCGCCACCCTCATCCACTGTTCCTACTCAAAAACCCCGTAAAATATTCCTGCGATCGCTGCAAGTGCGACGACTTTGGCCGACGTTATCAGTGCAAAGAGAAGGACTGCAAGGCGACCCTCCACGAGATCTGCGCCACTGGCCCGAACACCATAGACAGCTTCCTGCATCCTCAGCATCGCCTCACCCTCCGGCGGTCTTACAACCCTTTTACAAGTCGTACCTGCGAGCTCTGCGGATAAGAAGTCCATGGGTATTCCTACCGCTGCAAACCCTGCAGTTTCGAGCTCCATCCCTTCTGCTCCGTTCTTGGTAACACTGTGTCCGACTCCTCACATCCGGCCCATCCTCTCACCTTCCAGCCTGCTCGTGCGGCTAAGGCATCGCGATCCGCTTGTTATGTCTGCGCGAAGAGATGTGGCGATAACAAGCACGGGAAAACATACTGTTGTTCCCGTTGCACCTTCCATGTAAGGTGTCTTAGCACAGCTGGGTATCCCAAGGTACCGCCGGACGCGGAGCAACAGACGGCGGAGTGGAAGGCTTCTAGGGAGTTGAAGGACAGCAACCACCCCCATACCCTCGTCTTGCGGCGGAAGCCCATCATGTACACATGCGACCGCTGCAAGTGTCCCGGTTATGGGGCTCGGTTCAGGTGCGGTGAGTGCAAAGTTAACATCCATGAGATCTGCGCAACGTGCCCCGAAACGATCTCCTTCTTCATGCACCCGCAGCACCGGCCCGCTCGTCCTCGACCGATCCTACAACCCCTTCAACAAACTCACCTGTGAGGTCTGTGGCCCGCGCTCGTGGTTACTTCTATCGGTGCAAGGCCTGCAGTTTCGCGATCCACCCCTTCTGTTCTCTTCTTCAACCGACGATTGCTGACGGTGCTCACCCGGGTCACACACTCCGCTACACTTGCTCGGGGAAGGGTTCACTCTGTTCTGTCTGTGAAGAAGGCTGCGACATGTGGAGGTATGGCTGCGAGGAGTGCGGCGCTCACCTGCATATGAGGTGCCTTGAAGCTGCCGGGTGCCCCAAATTGCCGGCTGGGAATCGGGAGCAGGGGGGCAAAAAGGGAATTGGAAAAAGGCAAAACCTAATGGCACATTAGCCAATTTTTATTACCTAAATGACCGGTCTTGAATTTATTGTCCAAAATGGCACATTCATTGCTCTCACGCGAAGCAATCGCTTGAGAGCAATGCATCCCAGCGGGGAACACATTGACCGCACAAGAGGGCAATGCGTCCCGACGCATTGCCCTTTGTGGGACCAATGCGTCGCGCGCGGAGACGACCCCAACGGTTACAAATTGCCATGCGGGCAATGCGTCCGGGACGGAGACACATTGCTCCCTGGACAACAGCTATTTTGCAGTTGGGGCCACGGCGTGGTGCCACGTAGGCGCAATGCGTCCCCAACCGGGACGCATTGCTCCCCTATATATATTGGCCGAAATCAACCCCCAAACTCACACCATTCTTCATTTCCATACTCTTGCTCTATACTCCCATTGTTCTGGAGCTTTTTCTCGGATTTCTACTGCTTTGAGGTGATTTCTAGCTTATTTCGGGCGATATTGGAGCTGATATCTTCTACTGCTCGGAGACGATCTTGGAGCTTCTTCTTTCTCTTCTTGTATTCTTCGATTGTCAACACATAACTCCATTCACATAACTCCATTTTGAGGTATTTATTCTACCAAAATTTTAATTTTCAAAACATGAACTTAACATTAGTACGAAATATTATAATTGAAATAATTATATTGTTACTTTTAATTCCACATTACTGAAATAATGATGTACAAAATGACAATTGAAGGCTAATTAATACCTGAAAATTATTGTTCGAAATTGCAAAATTGTTGTTCTGAAATGTTAGTGTTACTAAAAAAATTAGCAAAATTTTTGTTATGAAATGTTAGTTAATTTTATTGAAAAAATAGCAAAATTGTTGTTCTTAATTGTTGTTCATTGTTAATGTTATAGAAAAATAGTCAAATAAATTTAATTCCAAATTCAAAATTATTGTTCTAAAATCTTAACTATTATTTTAAAAATGATGTCACTGTTCTAAAATATTAATTCATGTTAATATAATGTTATAAGATATGAATTTCTTTATGATGTTAATATAATATTCTAAAATATAAGAACATGACATCTATTTCAAATTCACAAATTGTGAAGATGCGATATGATGGAAAATTTCTCTCTGATGGGTCTTATTCTAGTCAATCTGTTAGACCCATAAATATTTCACTTATTAATACCCTATCTGAACTAAAATCATATATCTATACAACACTTGACATCAATGCCAACCACTTCTCTATCAAAATATCCTATCTTTTCCCTGGAGAAAATCATATGCTCGTACAAGTTGATGATGATGATGCATACATAACCTTGTTATCACTTTCAGCTGATGCCTATATTGAAGAAACATCTATCCACCAACAACCTTGTTTAATGAGTGTATTGAATCAATTTCAATCTCAATTCCCTCACAATAATTTATGGAGTCAACCACCTCAATTCTCTCAAAGTCATTTAACTACTGAATGGAGTCAACCACCTCAATTCCGTCTTAGCAATTTAACTGCTGAGTGGAGTCAACCACCTGAATGTTCTCAAAATCTTACTACTGAGAATATTGGTGTTGAGGTTGAGGAGGGAGATAATGATATTGATCATGAAGGTGATAATGATAGTGATCACGAAGGTGATAACAATAGTGACATTGAAGGTGGTAATAATAGTGAACCACCTGAGGATGAGTCATTGACTGAAACCGATGATGAGCACACACATCCATTCCCTGACTCTATTGCAACATTGAGTTCTATTCCATCCATATTTGACAACCAATGTCCCCAACATGAACACATTGATTCCAACTATGAAGCTTTTCAAGATGATGACTGAGTGGAAGATTTTCGTCTCAATTACAATCCTTCCACTGTTGTTATATATGAGGGTGCTTTATTTGCATCTAAAGTTGTACTGGTTGAGACGCTCCAAAAATGGTCGGTACAAAAGAATGTCCAGTACCGTACATTACGCTCAAATAATCGTCATCTTAAACTTGTTTGTATCCATGATCAATGATGTCCTTGGAGATTGACCGCTTGCCAGTCCAAAGGAGCAGGTGGCATGTGGAAGATAAAACGTTGTAAAGAAGGCCACAATTGTGAATTAACTGTTATGAATCATGATCATCACCAAGTCACAACATCTTATATTGCTCGAATGATAATGTCAATCCTAGTATCACGATTGGATATGTCGACGCGAGAAATTTGTGACAAGGTGAATGCTGAACTAAGGCTCAATATATCTTACAAGAAGGCATATCTAGCGAGGAGGAAGGATGTTTGTAAAATATTTGGAGACTGGGAATCATCATATCATAGTTTGATGTCGTTCCTGATTTCTCTGACACAATATATTTCAAGAACTATATATGCCCACCTTATTGATGATTATACCCTTCAAACTGAAGGCACTCGTAGATTCAAGCGGGTGTTTTGGGCATTTGGTCCAGCTGTGAGGGGTTGGGCCTATTGCAGGTCTGTTCTTACTGTTGATGGCACATTTTTAACAGGAAAATATACTGGCATACTTCTCATTGCGTGTGGCATAGATGCTGATAATGATCTATTTTCACTTTCTTTTGCTGTTGTCGAGAAAGAAAATAAGGACTCCTGGGAGTGGTTCTTTGGTTGTCTACAAACTTGTATTCCAATCATTCCACGACGTACAGACTTGTGTATTATTTCTGATCGAATGAGTGGGATTTTTCCAGCACTTGAATCAAAATTTCATTGGGCTCAACATCGTTATTGTCTTCGACATCTTCGGGAGAACTTCCATAAGCAGTTCAAGTCCAAGGAGTTGAGGGAGCTTTTGTGGAAGGTGGGATCCACAACTGATACACATGAATTTGATCGTCATATGACTGTTATAGAAACCATAGAACCAACAGCGAAGTCATATTTATTAGGCCAAAATCCAGTACATTGGGCTCTCGCATATGACAGAGGTTACAGGTATGGGTCATTGACTACCAATCATGTTGAAGGGTGTAATGGAGTCTTAAAAGATGTTAGAGGTTTGCCAATACAAGTGTTAATTGTTGCCACATACTATCGCTCTGTGACCATGTGGCTGCATAGGCGTAATCTCGCAAATAAACGTGCACAAGATGGACTGAAATGGCCCTTTAGGGTTCATGATAAGCTTTATAATGTTCGAGAGGATGTAAAAAAAATGACAATACACATCCGTGTGAACAATGATGAATGGCTTGTTGGTGACATGGATGGATATAGATTTCAAGTAATAGTGCGTCCAAATGGTGGCAGTCAATGCAGTTGTGGTTTTCCACAACAATGGCATTATCCATGCTCTCATGTTTGGGTAGCTGCAGACTCTGTCAATTGGGATCTTGATGCACTTGTGAGTGCATATTATACAAATGAGGCTTATCTAAATGCATACAGAACTGAATTTCGTGGTATTCCCGATAAGAGGTATTGGCCTCAATTTGATGAAAGTAGAGGTATTTATCCCTTATTACCCCCTAGGAAATGAAGGCAAGTTGGAAGACCAAAGAAAAAGAGAAGGCATTCAACTATGGATGTTGATCCAAATCAGTATACATATCACTATCATAAGTGTGGCAGAAAGGGCCATAATAGACGCACTTGTCCTAATGTCACAACATCTCTGGTCTTGTAATGTTTGTAATTTCAATTTACTCAAGTCATGTAATGTTTCCAATTTCAATTTACTCAAGTCATGTAATGTTTGTAATTTCAATTTACTCAAGTCGTGTAATGTTTGCAATTTCAATTTCACTAAAACAATGAATTTATAATGGGTTTTCTATAGATGGCTCATCGAAGGACATGGACATTTCACATGTCCATAGAGTTAATCCAAATAATAGCTATGACGTGCCTACAGGAAAAAATGGCTCATCAAACTCTATTGGATGATGACTGGAATGACGTACCAGATTTGTTGTACAACAAGTTAGGATTTATAGTGACAAAAGAACAAGCAAAATTTCATTGGCAATTTTTAAAGCAAATGTTTCACATGTATGAAGAACTTCTTGAGCTACCTGGTTGGTATTGGGATCACACGAAACAGAAAGAAATGCCAATCAATGAACAAGTTAAAAACCAGTTAGCTGTATCACATCCATAGATACATCGAGTTGTACATCAAATGTGGCCATTTTATGAACCTCTAGATGAGATATTGAATCAAATGCAATAACTAATTGTTGTAGTATTTCTCTTTTAGTAGTTCATGTTGTATTTTTATATTGTTTGGTGGTTCATGTATTTGAATTAATTTCATCTTATCTAACGAAGAATCTTGACAAACTTAAATGTTGTACAATATTTGCACTTTTCATTTAATGTAATATTTGCACTTTTCATAGATATGGCTCCTAGACAAGAAACCTACCGACTCTCCCAACACCACATTATGTTGGCACAATGGCCTATTACTGACCAGGATGTTTTAGAAAATATTTCCATAGCTGATTTTGGGCTTGTTCATAGGCTACCCTGTATCCACCTTGACCCTACTTTAATCACTGCATTAGTTAATAGGTGGGACAACTCTAGAAATCCTTTTAGGTTTCCCCCTTTTGAGATGAGTGTCACTCTTCAGGATGTTGCAGTTCTTTTAAGACTGAGGATTGGTGGCCCACCGGTTATAGCTTCATATCCTTTAGGTGTAGATGAGGGGCAATTTTCTTCATGGACTCACCTTTGTGAGAATTTCTTAGGAGATGCACCAGATGGGATGTCTAAGGGGCATATCTCCTTTATTTGGTTGCGTGAGACCTTCACGGATATGGATCTAACCGCGGGTGATGAAGAACAACAATTAGAATTGAGGACAAGGTATACTAGGGCATATCTCTTATATTTCTTAGGTAGTTACCTTATCCCAGATAGTACAGGGGATAGAGTTCATGTTAGGTACCTCCCTCTTGTGTCCGATTTTGCACATTGTGGCACTCTATCTTGGGGTGCTGCAACTCTAGCTTTCTTATATAGGGAGTTGTATAAGGAAACCACCCAGTCTAGGAGAACTGCCCATCTATCAGGTTGTGTGTACCTATTACAACTGTGGTGTTGGGAGAAGTTGGGAATTGGACGCCCATGTACAATTGCAATGCGCTGGGATGATTGGCCAGAAGATGTTCCCTTGGGTTACAAGTTAAAGATATACACAATTAATTTTTATATTTGTCCACATATTATGTAGTGTTTATCTAAATTTAGTTTGTCAATTTAATAGGTGGCCTACCTTTGTCCAAAGGAGTCAAACTATCAGGGGAACGATTTCGTTTTACGATTCAACATTTGACCAGATTTTGCCCTCACATGTATAACTTACTTACCTCTGTTGTATGGTATATGTTTTATTTATTTGCAATTTACTCCATTTTATATGATACACGTTGTCTATATGAATAACAGATAGAGTTGACTCCTTACACTGTTGATGTTCTCGAGAGATTGTCTGCCATTTGTAGAGATGGTAGTGATATTTGGTTGGCACGAGTGCCTCTGTTGTGCTACACAATAGTGGAGTGGCACTTTCCCGATAGAGTACTTGGACAGTTCGGCTTTGTTCAAGTACAACCTACTCTTGAGCTGCCGCAGCTTAGCCAGATAGATAGGAGGGGTCATGCGGCTGAGGATTGGATGCTTCATTATAGGCAGGAGGTGCAGATGTGGAACAACAGATGTGAGAGCTTAGTTCCCGCTCCACCGGCTGATACAGTCTTCAGTCCTCAGGTTCACTATGCATGGTATCATCCACAATACATCGTGCCCCCTCCAGCTATGCCTCCAAGCACATACTACCCGCAAAGTTATCGCCAGCAGGAATTTGTGAGTATCATTCTTATTTCTTTTACAAACTGTTATTATTTATCTTTGTTATTTGTAATATATGTAATTGGTCTTTATTATGTGTACATACTTTGTTTTACAGGTACAAATACAGGTGGCGATCCGAGCGGCATTACAGCACGCCCCTGCACAGATCAGAGACGACATCTACAACATCCAGGGGAGTTACTTTGATAGTCTTCTCGACTATGCTCGGCCGTGGGATCCCATACCCACTCATACCACAACCCCTGAGCCCACTCCTACTCCTACTCCTACTCCTACTCCTACTCCTACTGCTACTGCTGAGCCCACTCCCACTCCCACTTCTCAGTACATGACATGGGGACCAACAGAGCCATATTTTTCAAGAGCTGCTTCATATTCATCATTCATCACCCCACCTCAACCACCATCATACTATGGAGCAAGTTCTTCTTCTGTTCCATACACTCCATTCCCACCACCAATTATTCCCGAGAGTCGACCACCATCTTATGTCACATATTCACCTACTCCGTTTGATTTCTCAGGATGCACCCCACCTGATGCATCCTATCCTAGTTTTCAGAGACCCCTCACCCCACCTCCACCTTTTCATTTCTTCCCTGATGCTCACCAGCAGCCTCCTACGCAGTTGTCCCCAATTCAGCCGTCTCCATATGACATCAGTATAGAGGATCCTGATGTAGAGGGAGGTGGGCGAGGATGTCGTGGGCGAGGATGATGTACTTAGTTTTTTATATATTGTACAGTTTTGTATGTATGCCTTTGTGAGGACATCTATTGTATGTGGATCTATCATATTATGATATCACATTGGTTCATTTTGGATCTATCATTTTTTTTCTGTTGTGTATTATTTTCTCGTCATGTTGGTTCATGTTTTAACCTTGTTTTTAATTGCTATATCATTTTTTTGGATTAAGTTCTTATTATATAATCAATTAGGAACCAACTGATGTTGGTTGCAATACACTTATATATTCCATATGCATGTTACGAGCTATTGAAATTGACAAATTTATAATAATTGGGTATATTATAGACATCCAAATACAAGTGAACGAATTGTAAATGTACAAATATAATCAATATTGTTAATATACATATCAATAACCATGAAAAAATATTTGTTACTGCAAAAATATGATTAAAAAATGCAACGCGTCCTGCATGGGGACGCATTGAGCAATGCGTCCCGACGGGTGACGCATTGGTCCCACAGGAGGGCAATGCGTCCCGAATCGGGACGCATTGTTCTGTTGTGGGACCAATGCATCCTCTACTGGAACGCATTGGTGCAATGCATCCCAGCTAGAGACGCATTGGTCCCACAACAGAGCAATGCATCCCGAACCGGGACGCATTGCCCTCCTGTGGGACCAATGCGTCCCCCGCCGGGACGCATTGCTCCAGAAATGTGCCATTTTGGACAATAAGTTTAAGAATGTGCCATTTAGGTAATAAAATTGGCAAATGTGCCAATTAGGGTTTTTTGCCAGGGAAAAAAGGCACTGATGATCGATGATGTTGCAGCTACGGTGGTTTTGGGTGTCGTACTTGTTGCTTTGGGTGCAGATACTGAAGATCTTTTCGAAATTGAAGAAGAAGATATTGATGATGATTTTGAAGATAGCGACGATACTGATGTGGAGGACTGGGAGGGGGAGGAGGACGAGGAAAGTGAAGAAAAAGACTTCGCAATACGTGACAAAAGGACCCAGTTTAGTACATAACATATCTAATTTAATTTCTTGAAAATGGTCTATTGTTGTTGTGTAGAATATACAAGAAGTGTCATTGAGAAGACAAAGAGGTTGCTTTCAATTAGAACCCACATCTATAATGTCATATTAGAATAATGGTACATCGTATTTTGAACTTCAACATGACATTTATTTATGCGTAAGGGATATAGTCTAAGCTTATGAAGATCGAAAGACTATAACTTTCTAGTAAATCTCTTTCCAGTATTGTCTTAGTTCTCTAATAAGTTTCTCCCATTTGTTCCTTTGCTGCCCTCTTTGTTTATGTTTGTTTCTCACACTTACGTCCATTTTCCTTCTTTTCTTTTTCTTGGTGTGTATGTCTGTAATGAGTGGGACCTGAACGGGGATCCATTCAAATGATATAATACAAGAGTCATGTAATAATAAAGAAGCAGAAACAAAACTATTACAAAGTTACTTCATGATTCATTTATACAGTTGTTCCTCACCATAATAGGTGATTTTACAAAAAATATTGAACTAAGTACAACTAAAGTCAGTAGCAGAGGGTAACCCAGCTATTCCAAGCTATCCTTAAGTCCATGTCATGTTGGTGATCTTTTTAGGTTCTTATCTTCCAATGTACCTAAACCTGGGTAGAAGGGAACATCACCCATAACATAGGAAACAACATAGAGGTCAGCAAAGGCAGAGTATGTACACATAATAAAGTTTGGGCATTATATTGGGGTAAAAGTACAAAAAGAAATGTTCCCACAAGAAGGGGGCTATTTGCAATTAGGTAAGTTCAAGAGAAATGTAACAAAAGAAATGAGGCATATTAAATTTCAGATTACAAGTATGATAATAAAGAGTGTCTTGCCATAACAATCATCCACATGTTCATATTAAAACAACAAATATTTGCATGCATAACAATATAGACTAAATATACCTAAAACAGGGCCATAACACCATAGGGTCATGGCCTAAAAATAAATAAGGGTGGAAATGCACACCCTGGACAGAAACACACGCCCTATATAAGTATAGTTGTACATAAGTATCACTATTCTAGATATTCTAGTCAAACACGTAGCATGCATAAAATAGAGAGGCACGTCTAGCATTTTAGTATATTTCACATAAAATGGCAATCAGGTCAAAAAGGGGTCCAGAAGTCCAATTATAAAAGAATATTTTAGTAGCCACGGGAATTTATATGAATTAAAGGCATGAGGTACAAATGTCCAATAATAGGATTTCAAATAAAATTGATATTCCAAGAGGTGGCTCATTAAATAGTATTATGTTCAGTCAAATAATGCCCAAAATAAAATAGAGAATGTACATACCTTATGATCAGACCTAGATATTCGAAAACACCTCCTAAGCATAGGGTCAGGGTTGTCTCAACCTAGTTATAATACGTGTGCATTCAATTAATATAAAATATATTAATTCTCTTGCTTAGAATTCGACGCTGTTGTAAGTTGAAAATCTAGTCATGAAACCTATCCCAATAAATCTGTCATATTTTTTTGATCTCAAAAACATATTTATATGTATTATTTGGATTAACCAGTAATTACTTATGAATTTTACAAGACTAAGCAATTTTCTGAAAATGTGAAAATCAATTGTGAAATGACGACTTTGCCCCTGGAAGAAAAGGTGAATCAAACAAGATGTCACGCGAACTTGGGGGGAAACACGCTAAATTGGGATCAATAGGGTTAAACACGATTCAAAATTCCCATTTTGCCCTTAAGGGCATGACATGAATAATATGGGCACCATGGGTGAGATCGGGATTTTGCCCCAGGGATCCATCTCCCTATGTCTCGCGCCATTGGCCTCCTACAAAAGCTTGAGACCTTGAGACGAGTGATCATCATCGGAAATATCATTCTTTTACACTCCAACAATCAATCCCAATATCCTCATCGGGGTTGTCCGGACCCAGGGGTGCCTTGCTCAGGTGCCTCCATGGTCCAGGGCCTGCACACGACTCGCCCATCATGGATGGGCACTAGAGGTGTTGTGTCCTCTACACAACAAGATTTCATTGATAACTAGTGTTGTTGTTGGGTCTGTGGTGTCGTGTAGAAGGGGAGATAGTAAAAATGGGGTTAGATGCGACTGGGAGAGCAAGAAGACCAAAGGGTCGTCTGGTCACAGAGCAGTAGCGAGAATGACAGTATTATGGTGGGAAGCTAGGACTCACAGAGACCAAAATGCAACAATGTTCCTTCAATCGTAGGAACTCGTCCATCAACACCCACGATAAAAGAAGGATTTCCAAGTTTCAGGACTCCCAGGTTTCCCTTCGGCTGTGAAACAAAACAGAGTACGAAGGAGGCCCCTTATCGATCGAGCAGAACAGACCCATTGGCAGCGAGATAAGTATACAGAAGGTAAGATAGAGGGTCCGAGATGGTTATCTCAAACGGAATTGCGTCGAGGTGACTCCAGCTGCCAGTGCTTCGAGTTTTTATTTTGGGGAAGCCGATTGCCATCCGAGCCCTACATGCAACCACGATCAAAATCGACCGCTGTGATCAAAGGATGGGTCGTTGAGGTTAAGTTTTGGACCGAAAGGGGGGGGGAATGGTGGCTCCGCAAATGAGGATTCAGTGAACTGAGGGAGAGCAACAGTGGCTGCACGCAACCTAAAAGAGGCGTTCACTCTCTACTACACTCCTCGACTCAATCTAGGGCTTGTTGGAAATGGAGGAAAGAAAGGAATCTTTTGGCGGGGAAAATGCGATGATCGAGTCATCCTAGCAAGTGAGAACTAGAGGAGGAATCATGGCGCTGAATAGGTCATTGGAGCACGTGAAAGTCAGAGGTAGGGGACGACTGAGTCCCATTACCCGGCTAGAGCCGCTTACATGAATAGAATCGGCTGTTGGACCAAAGTCCAGGTCGTGACAAAAGAATTCGATTTATATCGACCTAGACTATATGCTAAAAATATACTTAGTTCACTAGGGTCTAAATAAGGGTGAATTTAATGTTCGAAAGACCCCAAATTTTAAGGGTTAACTAAAAAGGATGTGAGGAACCTAATTTTAGGCTTAGATTTGGGTTTTGAGGTTACCTTAGCTGTAATTTAACCTTTGTGTATTAATCATTCAATTAATGTGATGAACTAAGTCTAAAGGTAAAAAATGGTCAAACCTTCCACCTAGACTCGATTCTAGTCTTATATGATACCCAAGTCTATCCTAATTCACAAATCGAGGGTAAAGTAATCTAGATTATCATTATTGCTTATACATTTGCTAATTGAGGTATTTAAGCTAGCAAATTCACATGACTTCAACTTTATGGATCCCTACTAGAGTCAATCTAGGGTTTGTAGGTCAAAAAGTTATATAGTTCAATGTAAAGTATGAAAATGATATCTAAGATGTATCCATTGAGATAAAAGACAAGGAAAGAGAAAATAATGGTTTGTACCTGGAATTGGGTACGTTACAACACACCACCCCTTAAAAAGATTTCATCCCCGAAATCTCAAGCAAAGAGGGAGGGGTAGGTCCACAACATCTCTTCCTTCAACTCCCAAGTAGTTTCCTCAAGGCCATGGTACTTTCAGAGAATCTTCACAAGTTCAATCTCTTTGTTCTTCAATTGCTTTGTTCTGGAATCTAGGGTGTTCAATGGAAACTCTTTATAGGACAGATCTTCTCGTAGCTCAATAGGCTCAATAGTCAGCACATGAGCATGATCCTTCACATACTTCTTCAGGATAGATACATGGAACACATTGTGAATCTTGTCATAAGTGGGAGGTAGAGCTAGGTGGTTGGCACACTCCCCAACTCTATCCAAGATTTTAAATGGTCCCACATATCGAGGACTCAACTTACCCTTGAATTTGGATCTTGCAATAGAGCGAATTGGCTTTATCTTGAGGAACACATATTCACCAACCAAGAAGCTCACATCAGATCTCTTCTTATCAGCATACACTTTCTATCGATCTTGGGCGGCCTTCATCCTCTTCTTGATCAAACATATCTTATCAGTCATTATCTGCATGTCATCACTCTTCATCAGTGCTCATTCACCCACATCATCCCAGTGTAAAGGTGAATGACAAGGTTGGCCATAAAGTGCTTCAAATGGCGACATACCAATGCTAGCTTGGTAACTGTTATTACAAGCAAATTTAGTCAACAGAAGGTATTTGTCCCAAACACCTCCCCAATCCATCACACAAGCACACAACAAGTCCTCTTGTACTGTACGCTCGGATTGGCCATCCATCTGAGGATGGTATGCTGTGCTGAAACGTAGGTCAGAACCCATCTCCTCTTGTGTCTGCTTCCACAAATGAGAGGTGAACTTTGGGTCTCGATCTGAAACTATTGCCTTGGGAACTCCATGCAGGCGAACAACCCAGTCCACATACAATTGTGCCATATCAGGAACCTTGTAGGTGCTCTTGAATGGAAGAAAGTGAGCCAACTTGGTTAGGCGATCAATACAACCCAAACCGCATCATACCCACATTTTGACTTTGGAAACCCAGTAACAAAATCCATAGTGTTTTCTCCCATTTCCACTTTGGTATCTCAAGTAGATGGAGGAGACCACCAGGAAGCTGATGTTCAATCTTCACATGTTGGCACGTCAAGCACTTTGCAACATAAGTAGCAATATCCTTCTTCATGTTTTTCCACCAGAAACTGCGTTGTAAGTCCTTGTACATCTTTGTGGTACCAGGATGAATTGTGTACTTGGACCCATGGGATTCACTCAGAACTCTCTACCTCAGATCAGAAATATCATGTATCCACAACCTATGGCAGAAGCGGATAGCACCATCCACTCCAACAGAAAACTCGGACTGTGGTTTCTCTATCATCAACTTCATCTCCACTAGCTCAGGATTGTCTAACTGTGTAGCAATAACCTCAAAAATCCAGGTAAGAGTGACAACTAAACTAGCCATTTGCACTCTCACCTTCTCTATAGAAGATTCATCACAAACATTAGGTAGCTAAGGTCTCCAACTCAAAACCTATTCTAAGCATCTCCATAATAAGCAACTGATAGAATCACAAGCTGCATCCTTTTTCCCACTCAAAGCATCAGCAACAACATAATCATCGTCGTCGTCAGCATCATCATCATCATCATCTAGAGGGGCAAAAAGGGTGAACCTAGGTCTTATGTATCCAAGGCTTCTTCGTACTCTCTACACCACACTTGTCGTAGGGTTTCAGGTCCATCATTCTAGTCAAGTACTTCTTCATTTCAAGGGTTCCTCTACAATTCAAACTTCCTTGTGGTGGTGACTTGGCTCCTAAACCATCGATAAAATATGAAAACTTTTCTTTTGTACATATAAGATAATAATGAAAATGAGTTTGACGTGAAAATCTGTCGATGAAAAATCCAAAATTGGCGCCAAAAACGATCAATTCGAGAACCAAGTCTACCACTTGTCCACCACATGATAACTGTAGTATTATTCTATCGTCATTGCAGTCTACCAACATCTTCTAATATCTCAATCATACAAGGGGTATGAAAAAAAATACATCTCTAGTCTCATAGTATAGGAGGAAGAATGGTTTCCTAGTACGTGTGGTCGAATCTTATTAAACCTTAACGAGGTGCGACACCAACCATTCCCCATGTCACTCTCATGCATAAATGACATAGTCCCATCACAAGACCTAAGGGAGTCATAATATCGTCTAACCATTATAGTAAGGTATATGTGTTCCTTCTACACTTGACGATTTATTACCGTGGTTCCGTCACAAGATAAGATGAACTATGTATTCAAATTACTCACCACATCATTCACTGGGTGATCTAATTTCACCATGGAAGTGAGAGAGACAAACTCCTAAAAACATTCTACCAGACTCAATAGCTTCCACCCACCAATCCTCATGCATGAGCCATAAAAATATAAACGAAGATGGTATTTAATCCTTAGATAGGTGGCCTTGGGACATACCTATGTTGAGATACTCCATGTAGAAGGCAAGATATGAATTTTAATAACTAATCTAGTTCACGTTATCTCTTAGTACCAAGGGAATCATCTTACATCTTATGATACACATCGAGATTTTACATCTATAATTTATGTGTTCTCAGTACCCCAAAGTGGGTATGTACAAGGCATGCTAGAGAAACAACAACGGGAAAGGGGTTCAAGGTGAGAACTAGAATAAAGCCTAACTATGACTATTCAAATCAATCGACATTGCATGCTCTTAGGCTAACATCTTAGAAAATTATGACATGTGAACCAACACTACAAGATTCAGTTATGTGTGGCTTCATTCCACCCCAGTAAAGAGGGAGTGTGTGTTAAGGGTTACTAGAGGCTAACTCTCGTCCACATAGGTGGGTTGAGGAGTGTAAGTTCCCAAAATAATTAGGGTTTGAAAACCCTAATTGGTGTTGTACTACTAGGTAATCAATTTGCCAATAACCTCAAAGGGTCACCTACCTATTTAAGGGTCATCTTAGCATAACTTGAAATATTCACGTTAACGACTGCTAGGCTCTGATACCATTTTGTAATGAGTGGGACCCGAACGGGGATCCACTCAAATGATATAATACAGGAGCCATGTAATAATAAAGCAGTAGAAACAAAACTATTACAAAGTTACTTCATGATTCATTTATACAATTGTTCCTCACCATAATAGGTGATTTTACAAAAAAAACTTGAACCAAGTACACAAAATCCAGTAGTAGAGGGTAACCCAGTCATTCCAAGTTATCCTTAAGTCCATGTCATGTTGGTGATATTTTTGAGTTCTTGTCTTCTAATGTACCTAAACCTGGGTGGAAGCGAACATCACCCAGAACATAGGAAACAACATAGAGTTCAACAAAGGCTGAGTATGTACACATAATAAACTTTGGGCATTATATTGGAGTAAAAGTGCAAAAAGAAATGTTCCCACAAGAAGGGGGCTATTTGAAATTAGGTAAGTTCAAGAGAAATGTAACAAAAGAAATGAGGCATATTAAATTTTAGATTACAAGCATGATAATAAAGAGTGTCTTGCCATAACAATCATCCACAGATTCATATTAAAACAACAAATATTTGCATGCATAACAATGTAGAAAAAATATACCTAAAACAAGGCCATAACACCATAGGATCATGGCCTAAAAATAAATAAGGGTGGAAACGAAAACCCTGGGTGGAAAAGCACACCCTATATAAGTATGGTTGTATATAAGTACCACTATTCTAGATATTCTAGTCAAACACGTAGCATGCATAAAATAGAGAGGCAAGACTAGCATTTTAGTATATTTCACATAAAATGGCAATCATGTCAAAAAGGGGTCCAAAATTCCAATTATAAAAGAATATTTTAGTAGCCACAGGAATTTATATGAATTAAAGGCATGAGGTACGAATGTCCAATAATAGGATTTCAAATAAAATTGATATTCCAAGAGGTGCCTCATTAAATAATTGTAGGTTCAGTCAAATAGTGCCTAAAATAAAATAGAGAATGTACATACCTTATGATCAGACCTAGATATTCGATAACACCTCCTAAGCTCACGGTCAGGGTTGTCTCAACCTAGTCATAATACATGTGCATTCAATTAATATAAAATACATTAATTCTCTTTCTTAGAATATGACCCTACTGTAAGTTGGAAATCTACTCATAAAACCTGTCCCAATAAATCCGTCATATTTTTCTGATCTCAAAAACATATTTATATGTAATATTTGGATTAACCAATAATTACTTATGAATTTTACAAGACTAAGTAAATTTTTGAGAATGTGAAAATCAATTATGAAATGACAACTTTGCCACTGAAAGAAAAGGTGAATTAAACAAGATGTCACACAAACTTGGGGAAGTCGGAAACATGCTAAATTGGGGTCAACAGGGTCAAACACGATACGAAAATCCCATTTTGCCCTTAAGGGTGTGACACAAATAATATGGGCACCATGGGTGAGACCAGGATTTCACCCCAAGGATCCATCTCCTTGTGTCTCGTGCCATTGGCCTCCTGCAGAATCTTGGGACCTTGAGATGAGTGATCATCATCGGCAATATCATTCTTTTACACTCCAACAATCAGTCCCAATGTCCTCATTAGGGTTGTTCAGACCCAAGGGTGCCTTGCTCGGGTGCCTCCATGGTCCAGGGCCTGCACACGACTCACCCGCCATGGATGGGAACTAGAGGTGATGTGTCCTTAGGACAACAAGATTTTGTTGATGACTAGTGTTGCTGTTGGGTCTGTCATGTCACGTAGAAGGGGAGATAGTAAAAATGGGGTTAGATGCGACTGGGAGAGCAAGAAGACCAAAGGGTCGTCTGGTCACGGAGTAGTAGCGAGAACGACAGTATTATGGTGGGAAGCTAGGACTCACAGAGACCAAAATGCAACAATGTTCCTTCAATAGTAGGAACCCGTCCATCAACACCCATGATAAAAGAGGGATTTCCAAGTTTCACGACTCCCAGGTTTCCCTTCGGCGGTGAAGCAAAAGAGAGTACAAAGGAGGCCCCTTGTCGATCGAGCAGAACAAACCCATTGGCAGCGAGATAAGTATATAGAAGGTAAGATCGGGGGTCTGAGATGGTTACCACAAATGGAATTACGCCGAGGTGACTCCAGCTACCGATGCTTGGGGTTTTTGTTTTGGGGAAGATGACCATCGTCCGATCCCTACATGCAACCACGATCAAAATCGGCCGCTGTGATCGAAGGATGGGTCATCGAGGTTAAGTTTTGAACCAAAAGGGAGGGAATGGTGGCTCTGCAAATGAGGATTAGGTGAACTAAGGGAGAGCATTGGCAGCTACACGCAACCTAAAAGAGGCGTTTTCTCTCTAGTACACTCCTTGACTCAATCTAGGGCTCATTCGAAACGGAGGAAAGAAAGGAATCAGTTGGTGGGGAAAATGCGATGAACAAGTCATCCTAGTAAGTGAGAACTAGAGGAGGAATCACGACGCTGAGTAGGTCACTGGAGTGCGTGAAAGTCAGAGGTAGGGGACGATTGAGTCCCGCTACCCGACCTGAGCCACTCGCATTGACAGAACTGGCCCTTGGACCAAAGTCCAGGCCGTGACAAAAAAATTTGATTTAAATTGACCCAGACTATATGCTAAAAACATACTTAGTTCACTAGGGTCTAAATAAGGGTGCATTTGATGTACAAAAGACCCCAGATTTTAAGGGTTGACTAAAAAGGATGTGAGGAACCTGATTTTAGGCTTAGATTTGGGTTTTGATGTTACCTTATCTGTAATTTAACCCTTGTGCATTAATCATTCAGTTAATGTGATGAACTAAGTCTAAAGGTCAAAAATGGTAAAAACTTCCACCTAGACTCGATTCTAGTCTTATATGATACCCAACTCTATCCTAATTCACAAATCGACAGTAAAGTAATCTAGATTATCATTATTGCTTATAAGTTTGCTAATTGAGGTATTTAAGCTAGCAAATTCACATGACTTCAACTTTATGGATCCCTACTAGACTCAATCTAGGGTTTGTAGGTAAAAAAATTATCTAGTTCAATATAAAGTATGAAAATGATCTCTAAGATGTATCCATTAAGATAAAGGATAAGGAAAGAGAAAATAATGGTTTGTACTTGGAATTGGGGACGTTACAATGTCCTTGGAGGAATGTTTCCAATTTGCCACTCACATATTCCCACCTAGTATTTCCCAAAATTCACTCCTGTCCTCCAATCAACATAAATCTAAATTATTTAAGGTTCAACATTAATCTTATTAATCTTGGTGTAATCTATCTTACATTTTCTTTTTCATTTAGTGCATGTTTCTCTTAATTTTGGTTTTGTTTTTCCTGAAGTATGTTAGAATTAAACAAAACTTGGTTGATCATCATTGCATACTATATTGGCTTATATTACCTCATTTAATCTTTGTGTACATTCCTAAGTCAAGCTTGTATGTCTCTCTTTCATGTTCTTGGAAATGTACACACATCCTCGTATACCACTTTGTTTGATAATTTCATTTGCATTTAGATTATGCTTTGTCACAAAGATAATTCTCCTTTTCCATCGAATTATACTTTTTCCCACTTTTAATATATTCTCCAACTTCATTCTAGTTCATATGTTGGACAACCTTGAAAAATAAGTTGGCAATATTGACTTTCAATCTCTTTAATAGAAGGATTTTTTTGCCTTTGAAACTATTGTAAATTTAATTTAGATAAATGGATGTACACTAAAAAATGGTGACTTCCATCAAATCGCTTGATTTATCATTCAAGATAGTGTGGTTACACCATTGATTGTCCATAATCTAGATGTCATCTCATGTGACAAGGCTATGTACACCCCTTTTGTGTCACTATGAAATCTAAAGAAGGCTCAATCTCATCTACATAATAAAATATCAAGGCAAAAAATACCATAGTGCACCGTATTTTTTAGAAAATACATTGTAAATCCAAGTTTTCCAAGATGACCCATCTAACTACGTCCAACTAGACTTGAGATATACTTAGAAGACACTTGAACCCATGATCTTGTATACTTGATTTAAGTTGATAAGTAGCTTTAAATTTAGATAAGAATTTGTCCATCCAACTATATAACTGTGGGTATTAAAATGGTCAAATTGAATCCTTTCTTCAATTGATTTTGAAGACCTCATCAACTCACCTCTAAAATGAGCTTGGACCTTATAAATTGTAATTATACCCTATACAAACTGATAATATTAAACATACCCTCAATTACATCGTAAGAGATATATTTGGACAGTCAATATTGGTGTGAAATATTAATCCCACCTTTTTGTCTTAAAAATACAGATTCCCCCCTTTAATGCCATCTAACTACGTCCTTATTAATTTAGTATTCTAAAATTAACAACACTTAAGGAGGAAAGGATATGATTCTTTCCCATGTTCTAATGTTATTATGCACATATAGTGATCTAGAATGCATACAAGTGAACTAGACTCATAACTGCAACTAAGTTATTTTCATTCTGCTTAGTATAACCCTCCTTACTACTAACAAATATATTCTATTTCTTTATCACAATGATAGAAGTTCCATTTCACTTATGGATCCATGCATTCATTAACTTATCTATATGAATCCCACTTGTCTTGTAGTTGATTTTTGTTTATCTTTGAATATTCCACACAGATTTTAAGACCCTTGATCATAGTAAAAAGTAAATATTTTTTAAATATAATATATGTCTCATGGATTTAAAACCATGGATACAAGAGAAAACTAAAATTCAAATATACTTGAGGAATGTGATAAGAATGACATATTTTCACACCATCAACATATATTCAAAAACTAACAATAATAGTTGCCAATATAAATTTATAATAGTTGTCATAGCATTAAATATTCTAGAGATGAATCCTAAAATAAGTATATTCATTTATATCCTAATATCCTCATGTATGATGCTCCTAGGGAACACTAGACTAACAATGTACATACAATGGCCTGATCTAGACACATTTTGATAATAATTCCAGAAGCGCATGAATCGAGACATAGCATAGACAATCTGGTATGTCATTATTGATCTGTAGGGAGAGATGGAGGTACTAGAGCTATGTTTGTTTTGACTAGGTTCCCAATATGAAGCTGGGGTTTCAATGGTTTAAACTTAGGATTTGAGTTAATCTAACATGAACAAGCAAGAAGCAAAGGAAAGAATTAATCCTAGATTAACCCTACCCAATTAAGGATAACTAACAAGCTAAAAAAGCAATTACACCAAATAAGAAATATAAATCCTAATTGACACTGTGCTAACAAGAGAAATCCTAGTTAGTAACCAAGAGAAACAACTAGATAAACATGGAAATAGAGAGAACAACTAGATACACTCAATTAGAAATTACAATAAGAGTCAATCAAAGGCTATACTAAGAAATTGACTAATAAAAATTAACAATCACAATTAATACTAAGTGTCTCTAGAAAAGATAGACAAACATCAACTATTCAATCCAAACATGAAGGAGCAAAAAAACCTAACTAAACTAACACTAGCTAATGAGTGAGCAATTAGGGTTTTAACAAGCAATGAAGGGCAGTGGGTTCTTTTGGGGTATGTAATTATCAACCATGTTATGAATCATATGAATGAAATCACATACAACAAGTACATAAATCAAACCGAACAACTAAGGGTAATGAGGGTAGAGGGTCCTATTCTATTAGTTGGGCATGGGTGGCTTATGGTGTACACATGGAAACTAGTCCCTATTACCTCCTATCCAACCTTACTAGGCTCAATTGACTGGGGAATAAATAAGATAAAATTAATGGTACCCTAGTATGGGATTCTAAGAGGGATTATCCTAATACACTTAGTGGAAATGGGGGTATCATGTGTAGAGAGGGGTATTTAACCTCCTATTACCCCCTTCAACCACTGAACATGTTATTAGCTAAGTGCACATGGAGGAGCGTTCCTAGATACTTAGATCTCATACTTAGGGTTAGTGGATTACAGGAATATGTGAAAAAATAGGAAGACTACATAAGAATCCATTAGTTGGAGTTATGAGTTTCCCCCTACTATACACTTATTTCCTCTCCTATTTATACCTTGGGTGTTTTCATATGCCAAATCACACAGAAAGAGGTAGGAGAAGAGAATAAGTATGAATAGATAATTATCTAATGAAATCATAGTGTTTGTTAAATATATTTTTAATATGGTAACAAAGTTATATATTTTCATCCAAACTTCCCATCAAGGGGGCTTATTTACTCATGGTACAAGAAAATGGAAAAATAGGGAAAAAATAAATAGAAATGGCTATAGGGCTCAACGTAGAGTTTTATCCTTCTTCTCTAGGAGTAGAAACAATGAGATCCTCCCTCCTCCAACATTAAATGACATGCAAAGTGAAGTGGAATGGCCAAAACCCTAAAAAACCAGGGATCTGGGGTGGAATATGGATGAAAATGGAAGAAATGTGGTAGGTGGGAGTAAGTGGAAAGAGAGGGCGGCCTTCAATGCTAGTTAGACCAAACATACTGCTACTAGCTACCACTAATGTTTATATAGTGGCCTAGGAAGCCTAGGGTCAAGTGGGGTGAAGTGGTAAAAATGATAGTGGGCATCATAAGTGTTATGTGGTAGCATGACTATTGTGGTCACCACCACCTGTGGTCGGTAGACATACCAATGGTGTTGATGTTGGGTAATGGTCATTGTGGTTGTGGGAAATATCATATAGGTTGTGCAAATTTGGAAGTGAGGTAGAAAAACCATGGTAGGCACCACGATTGTAGAGGATCAAGTAGCACATTCGTTGTAGGTGCCACATTTGTGGTGGATATGTGTAGGAATGGTCATGGTCTTAGGAACACCTATCTAGGAAGGCTACAATCAAGGACGTATTACCTAATAAGTCTATCCGAAGCTCTACACAATATGACCATTTTGATGACCATGATTATGATGGGGGAGTTCTTTGACTTGTTTCCAACATGAATTCAAGCTATGATTTTTCTCTTATAGCATGGTGGTGGCTAGATACCACAATCATTTTGGAGTTTTTTTTGTAGTACTTTGATCTTCAAGTTTTCCATTCATGGTTCTCTTTGATAAATTTGGACTCTTTGAGGCTTGGGTTAGGTTGGAGTTGACTTTGATGACTCCTTGTACTCCTTCATGCATGTTGGAACCCTTGGAATCATCTCTCTCTTTATTCCATCAATTATTTTGCATGGTACTTAAAAACATCCGAAAAGCCTCCATATGTGCAGAAATACATGCATTATGAAACATTCATATGTGAATGGTGAGTAATTTGACACAAAATGAAGTCTTGATAAGGTATTCATCGTCAAACATGAGATTAAAATGTATGTTTCCTCAAGTATGATCCAACTCAATCTTTCTTCAATTTCAAACCATTTGGGAAATGACAAATGCATTCAAGTTTTCATCTATTGTCTAGATGGGCTATATCATGATGAATTAGATGCATTCCAATTCACTCCTCTCAACTTTCACTAACCAATTGTAACCAAATCATAGAACCTACATTCTTCTCATATAAGGTATCAAATGAACAATCAAGCCACATGGTTTTCATATAGCTCCTCCTAAGTCATTTCATAATGGTTATAGCCAAAGTGACCAGAAGTGTTGTTTCACCCATATAGATTTAATCCCATATCCCAATCCACCCTAAGTGACACATTTGGCTATGTGATGGGGTAGAAGGTTAGAGTTGATTTTCCCTGTTCATATTGGAGTAAAAAAAGAAGGAAGTTTGAGTGCTATTAGTTAGGAGAACTTATATATATATAATTTTATTGAGGTGCTATTACATAGAGACAAATATTATTTAATTTTCTTTCTTTCTTTCAATTACCCATGGTGTAACTAGGGTTAGAGAGTGGTGTGAATGAAGCTGTAACGTCCCCAGATTTTGCCATCTCGAGACTTAGAAGGCCCAAGAGGAAAAATCCAAAAATGTTAGGCAATTGTATCAAAGTGCATTGCGGAAGCAATTTGCACATACATGAACATTAAAAAAATGTATACACCATAATATTCTCAACATTCAACATATTTATATTACAACATGAATTACAATTGCATATTGAAAGAGAATTTAACGCATAGTCTGAACATGCACGGGAAAATATGGGCCTATGCAGATGCCGCTCTAGACCCGAGAGTGATCCTTAAACATAAACAACATATTACTTTCGAAGTCGGTGATAGACACGGAGGGAGGATTATCATCTCTGTAATCTACACTACTTGTCCTATCATAGAGAGAAGAACCCTATGGGAGTCACTTATTCAGTTGAATCATGAGATCGGTAATGAGAGGTGGTTGATCACTGGCGATTTCAACGTGGTTAAAAAACCTGATGAGAAACAAGGTCTGTTGCCTCCTCCTTTTCAGGGGATGTTGGATTTCAACGCTTTCATTAATGATGTCGGTCTAGAAGAGCTTCCTTACGATGGTAGTAGATTCACATGGGTGGACAAACAGTAGCACACACCTACGAAATGGGAAAGGTTGGATAGAGCCTTAGTTAATGGAGGTTGGATGAATGCTTTTCCTCTGTCTCTGACAAATCATCTCACTATGTTTCGGATCTCAGACCACTGCCCCATCCTGGTCTGTAGCAACTCGGGTGATCAACGTAGACAACCAGCTCCGTTAAGCTTCAGAGCTGCTTGGTTGAAGGATCCATCGTGCATTAAGCTTATTCAAGACGCCTGGAGTTCGATCGCGCCTAACGGAGACCCATCCTTTATCTTATATAGCAAGCTGAAAGCAACAAGGGGCGCCCTCAAATCATGGAGTAAAGAGGTGTTCGGCAACATACAACAGAAGATCACTGACTTGGAAGATGTCGTGAGAACCATGCAATTGGAGTTCGATGAGAATCCTTATCCGGAAAACGAGGTGCTACTTAAAGGTGCGGAAATGGAGTTAGAAGAAAATTGGAATTTGAATGAGCTGATTTGGAAGGAGAAGGCCAAGGTGAGATGGTTAGATGACGGTGATAGAAATTCACCTTTCTTTCATGCCTTAGTTAGAGCAAAGAGAAGGCGGAGGCCAGTATCCAAGCTGATTACCCCGGAGGGTCAGATTCTTGAAGATAAAGAATTGATGGCTAAAACTGCAATAGATTTCTATCAAAAGATGTACGAGGAAGATCCTTCTCTGTCAGAGCAAGACGCACAAGCCTTCATCGAGCTGCTCCCACAATTAGTAAGTATGGATGATTGCGTGACCCTTACAGCACCTCCGACGCATGAGGAGATCTTTTCTACCATTCATATGATGGACATGGACGCGACACCTGGTCCCGACGGTTTCACAGTGGCGTTCTTAAGTGTAACATGGGACATCATTGCGGATGATATCGTGGCTTTTGCTAACTTTTTCTTTCAGGGTGGTCTTTGTCATCGGAGTTTCTTCTGTTGTCGGATTGTTCTCCTCCCAAAGAACCCAATGGTGTCGTTTCTGGGCAAGGACTTCAGACCTATTTCGATCGAGAATGTGGTAGCAAGGGTGTTCGCTAGATTGATCAGCAACCGGTTGGCAAACATCATCCCGTCGTTGATCGGTCCTTATCAAGGCGCCTATGTAAGAGGGAGAGATATTGTGAATCATATAAAGCTCACCAGAGAAATCACATATGACATCAACAAAGGAGGCACTTATCCGAATGTAGTGGTAAAGTATGACATCTCAAAAGCTTATGATACAGTTTCATGGAAGTTCCTTAAGAAAGTCCTTAGTCGTGTGGGGTTGACAGAGCAAACAATCAACTTATGCATGGAGTTTTTCGTCAGATCATGGGCCACAATGACGATAAATGATTTTTCTGCTGGTTTCTTTTCGTGTGGGAGAGGGTTGAAGCAAGGTAACCCGTTATCGCCTCTCTTATTCATTCTATTCGAGGAAGCACTGGGTAGGTGCTTTAACTTGGAGGTACAAAGGCATAGCTTCCCACAATTTGCCACGAGGGGGAGAGGTGAGACTCCACCTATCTTAATGTATGTAGATGATATAGTCGTCTTCTTCAATGCATCACAAGGTAGCGGGCAGGTCATAAATAATATCCTTACATAATATGAAAGAGCTACGGGGCAGAAGTTAAACAGAGCTAAGTCAGGTTTTCTTGTTGGGTCGAAGGACAATGCAGTCATTAGAAGGATTGAATCAGAGTTGGAAGTACCCAGACTGGAGGAATCGTTGATGTACTTAGGCATTCCTATCGTAGTGGGCAGGCAACGCATGGCTCATTTCGATTTCTTGATTGAGAAGGTTTCCGACAAAGTTGCTGCGTGGAAGTCCAAATTTCTTTCTTTCACTGGGCGATGCCTATTGATCAAGCATGTTCTCAATTCCACAACGTTGCATATTGTCGCTGCAGTGGACCTGCCAGCGGGCGTGATGAAAAGAATCAACTCCATCTTCTCTAGTTTCTTATGGTCAGATAGGCAGAATCGATCCAGGAGAGCTTGGGTAGCGTGGGATCGTGTTACCAGTCCTACACAAGCGTGCGGTCTGAGCATCCCGTCGTTACAGCTCATGGCTAAGGCCTTTAGGTTCAAAGCATGCTGGGAAGTCATTCAAGGGGATTTGGCTTGGGATAATTTCATGAGGGACAAATACAGATCGGCATATAAGAACCAAGCAGGGTGCTATCCACAATATTTGAAGAAGAGCTCTTTTGCTTCACCTTACTGGAAGAAAATGTGGGTCACTTACCCCGATGTGATTCCAAGGTGCTGGTGGATCGTCGGTAAAGGGGACATCTCCTTCTGGGAGTCGAGATGGTGCCAAGAGATCATGCAGTGTTATGCTATCAGACAGGTAGATACTCGACTAGACTTCAAGGTCAGTGACTTCTGGTTACACGGCGTGGGTTGGGATTGGAACACCCTCAATAATTTCATCTCTACAGAAGGCATTGAATAGATACAGAAGTCCATGGCAGCTGTTTCTGATGAGGACGATCGCTTGATATGGTCTCCGATAGACAATGGGTTTTTCAGCCTGCGATCTGCTAAGGCGATCATCTGCAACACACAAGCGATAGATGGCATGCATCCAAGGGGATTAGATTGGGTATGGTCTACATCTGTTCCCAGAGCAGGTGCGGTGCTATGGAAAGCAATCAACGGCGCGCTGCCAACTGATGACCGAATTAGAAGCTGTAGAATTCCCATGGCATCCATGTGTGCCTGCTGCGAGCAGCCTGTAGAGGAGACTATAGAACATCTACTGTTTGAGGGACAATTGGCCAGAAATTTGTGGTCAAGTTTTTCTGAAATTTTTGAGAACAGTCTGCGATCCATCGCTAGCATGAAGACGTTGAAGCCGTCTAAAACTCTGGAAGAGTGGTTTCGAATTGAGATGATTATTCTTATCCTTTGGATGATTTGGCGAGCTAGATGTGATATAAGATTTCAACAAATGAAGAACAAGCCCGAGAGGATGTGGGATGAGATCTGCTTCATCCTCAATAGAAGCATGTCTATGAAGAAGCTGAGTAATAGAGACGATGTGTCTTTGTATGAGAAACTGGAAGCTAAAGGAATTGACGTGCACAGCTCCAGAACCAGGTCCATTAGTTTGATTAGATGGGTACCTCCGGACATGGCGAACTTAAAGTTAAACCTTACTATTTGAACTGGAAAAGATGCTATGGGGTCTCAACGTAGATGGACCGCCGGTATTATCAGGAATAGGCATGGGCATGTGAGGCTTGCATTCAGATTTTGGCTATTGGAGAAAGACTACTGCGTTGCATATATTCAAGCGTGCCTAGTCGCATTGAAGGTATCAAATGATCATAACTTGACGATATCTTGTTTTGAGATTGATGATCAGAAAACGCATGACTGTATTTGGAATGGTGCCTCGGGTCCGTGGAGAGCAGCTCCATACCTCACTGAGATTCGGAATGTGATGACAGAAGAAGCAATTCTGGGCTTCCTGGTCCCTAAAATTATTAACTCTACACTGAGATACTTAGGGTTGTGGGGTAATCATCTCGAGGAGGGTGAAGTATGGACTGAGCAGATGCATCTCCCTATGCGGGTTAGGGGCATGATTTATCTCGAGAAAAAAGGAGTTCCCCATATTTTTACAAGATGGTCCATCATTAGTCGAAGAGGATAGGGTGAGATGTATGTATTAGTCGAGAAGGATAGGGTTGTAATGAAGATATGATGTTGTTTTCCCATTGCGGATCATGGAATGAATATAGCTGATCCGTGTTTCATTAAAAAAATGTATGCTAATAGGATCTTAAACAATAGGTAAACCTGTACAACTTATCACATCCCGTTATTTTATCCCATGCTATCTCTAACCTAAAACATACGTGAAACAACGAATCAACACACAACATGTCGAGTACATGGGTAGAAAGATACATATATTTATGGTTTTCATAATTTGGAAATATTTGCAGAAAGAAAGAAAGAAAATCATAGAAAAAATATATTGATTAAGAGAAATACATCAATTTTATTCATTTTCCTAGATGATTTGCATTATCAAGGTGGACTAGTACCAAAACATATATATTGAGCCCATCCCCGTGTACCAAGTACTCTAGGGAATGTCCCCGTACACTGTTTTCTCTAGGGAGGTGTACTAGTCAACATTAATCCATTCCCTCATAAGGGGGATAATGAACACCTTAAATAACTACAAAGCATCTACTCATCATTTATGTTTGCAAGCGATAAAACATCAAGTACTATATAGAGCTACTACATCCAATATTTGCAAATAGAAGAGAGCATACATACATATCATGATTGCAACCAAGAAAACCATAGTCATATACTTAAATAAAACCCACGTACCTGAGTTCAGAGATTCATATTTATATTCTGAATCATCTACATCTCTGGTCATCACCTGATTAATAGCAATTAATCATCATTGATACATTTTTTTTGAGAAAGATCATCATCATCATCATTAATACATGGTTCATTATGTCATTGATATTTTAGGTCTAAGATAGGGTTTAGGCCAAACTTAGGTTTAAATTGACCTAATATTGTCCCTGGTATTTTTCTACTGACCTACATGTCATAATTAGGGTTTGGTTCCAATTTCATAATTTTCTTATGCTTAGTCTATTTTCTAGAAATAAAATGGGGGTTAAAAGTATCTAATTCCATTCTAATATCAAAAGACCTAGTATTTGGACATTTCATTAATATCAAAGGTTGTATTTAGTATCCAAATGATATTAGTGTTCAAGATTAATATTTTCAGGTTTTATGGCCACTACATGTTGATCATACTATTTAAATAATCTTAAAAGAGGCATCACCTTGTAAAAGGAAAATAAACAATAATACTACTTCAAAGGTCTGATTTAGGGGTTCTATAAGGAAGTAGAGATTTTTTGAGTCTGGGGGTATTTTATGCATATTTATTGTCCATGGGAGCTATTTTTAACACATTTTCTAAGAAAAAGTCAGTTTCTAGAAATCAAAAGTAAACTTACCTTGCCATTTTCAGAGGTTTCAGCCATTGATTGGCCCATGCTGGCAGGCTCAGCTCCCCAGCTCGCACCCCTAGCTGGTTTTCTTATGATCAGACCAGCCAGTTCATGCAGTGGTCTGCCTCGACCCGGTCCACCCTATCTCTTTGCTTTGCGACCAGGGTCACGCACACGCTTCTTAACCTCAGCTCTGTGTAAGCGCCGCCGGATGCCAAGAACAACCCCAATTGATGAGCATCGATTCTATAGCTCAGGTATTGATCACAAAAACTAGATGATCTCAGTGAGCTCAAGGTGGCACAGGCTATCAGACATGGCTGGGGATCTTAATTATGTTAGTTGGCCGACTTCCCCACATGGAAGTGCCCTGTTTGCTATGCAAAATAGAGCTTTGCTCACCATGTCGCTTCGATATCATCGTAGTGGCTCTCCAGACAATCTAGGCTCGTGGAAGGAAGGTACCGTGGTGCAAGAACCTCTCCTCATTTTGATCGCCGCTGATCCAAACTCCTTTAGCCTTTCCATGCTGCCTAACCATGGTGGCTCCTTCTTCAACCTCAAGAATTTCCTCTCCATCTCGGGTCCTTGAGGTGGAGCTACTCTACTCCTTAGTGGTCTTCTCCCTTTGTGGTACTCCTATGATCCCTCCTCTCACTGTGGGTTGGGGTGAAACGAGGGTTGAGAGGGGAAGAAGAAGTCTAATTAGTTGGAACCTCTGGCCTCAAACTTGACCACTTCCTACGAGAGATGATGAAGAAGCAGGAGAGGAGAAGGCTATTGTCAATCTATACATGGTCTCTCAATTCGATTAAGGGGTCAAAATATTCCTCCAAGGGTGGCGGATCAAACTGATGACCTCTAATCGTGTGAGGTTCTAGACTGGTGAGATTGTAGTGATTGGTTGGATCGCAGCCTGAGCTACCCTCCTCCCCACTTTGCTCAGAGGTAGGAGAAGGAGTCCGAGCTGTGAGATCCTAACAACCTCCCAAAGTAGTGAGCTCGATGAGGCCACATTGCCTAGCTTTGGGCTGCACTCAACAAAGAGTTGTCCAATGTGAGCGTGATATAGATGCAATGTGAACGTAAATCTAAATCAGTTAATCATAATAGACATGATCAAATTTGAAACCTTGGTATCTTTTGTAGAAAAATTGTTTCACTCTAAAAGTTTAGGCATAGGTTCACAACAACATAAAGTAACTCATATCTATTTTTGAGGCACAAATTTCTTTAGTTGGTCATGCAAATAGATTCTTCAATCAACCTTATAAATAAGCACATAAACCTTGAATCTCATTCAAATAATGATTAAATCTTGATCTCTTACAAGTCCCAAACACTTGTTATGATACTAACACACTTGGAGGTTGATCAATTGGCCACTTGAGTTTGCTGCAACTACTAAATGAACCTCTTGTCCATAAAGTAATCAAGTTGATTAATAAAAGATATTGATCATAATTGAACTCAATTGGGTCTGATAATCATCAGTTGCATCCCTAGTTACACTTTTTGGGTGAAAAGAGTTGGTAATTGGATAATGCATTCCTCAAATCAGCATCAATCATCGACATAACATTCACCGTCTTAAAATACTATATTGTGTATCATAATCCTAAAATTGGGGTCATCACATTCACCCCACCTTATATGGAATTTCGTCCTCAAAATTCAACTATTGTCACACTCAAGATGATATCAAAGAGTTTCACTACCATCATGCCAGAATTTCTAGGTACGAGAACTATCATAATCTTTGGCGAATCCTAAGTTATCACATTATAAGTTTAGATTGTCAAGGGTGTACCCACCCCACATTATGTAGGAGGAAAGACCATCTTTTTTAAAGGAATTGTAGCTTAATTTAGTGTCTTGGTCATCACATGACATTCTTACATTTTAGGTTTTACATTGTCATAGTCCCCTAAGAATAAGAGTTTATTTATACATATGTGGTTAAAAAGGTACCACTCAAGGTTTCATATTTCATCCTACTCATCTATGTAAGGTGATTTCATGATTTCATGTCATTTAATATTTGGATTTTTCTCACATAGCATCATTATTGGGGTTTAATCAACATCATTCCAACACTTCATCATTAGAGGGAATAATTATTCATACTTACGTATTAGGGTTTTCACCCTATTGTGTGAATTTTCATCACACAAGAAGCTTAGATTTAGAAGATTGGGGGATTGAGAACTATATTTCATGACATTGTAATCTGTGATCCAAATATGTGTTTTATTTCAAGCACATAGTTTCAACTTATATCTTTCATATATGATATGAGGGGAAATAAAATATATTCAGTCGAGATTGTCATGATTTCAAACTAATATCTTTTTTTATATGGTATAGAGGAAAAAAGATATACTAAGCCAATCTTATCATGATTTTAAACTTTATATCACATATCTGATATAGGAAGGGAATACTGAATAGGTTAAGCTTATATGAGTGACTCTTCAAACATAAATCATCTATTTAGCTCAAGTGAGGTTTCAAGAATCATATATCAAGAAAGACATAAGGAGGGAACAACATTTTTGGGTAACACATGTACAAGGCATTTTACTCTTAGAACCAGAGTTTCATATATCACCTCTCTTGTAGGTAATGATGAGCTTCACAAACATACGTCACTCAAGGTAGGACCTATATCAATAAAAAAAGATTGACTTGGACATCATGGGGTTAGCTATCGATAGAATTTAATTTTTACCCATATCTCACATCTAGGATTTAGAGAAACTATAAGAATCATGCATAAGGACTCAACTCAGCTACTCGAGAGCAACCCAGCTTAGGACACATCATTTCACCTATATCTCATTTTTTCATATATTGTAGGGTAGGTCCTATGACCCTCTCCTTGTAGGTCTCATTCTCTTTAGAGTTCACCACATATCTTTTCCTAACACTGGAGGTCCTCATTTGTAAAAGAGCTTGAGGCTCATGCATATTCAATTTCATCTTAACTTAATTCATCTTAAATAAGAAAAGGGAATCTACTTTCATCATCAAGACATAGCTTAGAATCTTGGAAATAGGATTTATCTCATATACAAATTAGACCCATATAAAGAAACTTATATCACTAGAGGTAGAACTTATATAAGACCGTCCACGCTTATATCAACTATCATTCTATTATCTATCTATCTATCACATATCCTTACAAGGCTTTAGACATCTAATCTAGACTACTCTCTCATTTAGACTAATGTCACTCCCTTTCACTTAGGTTGCATGAACACTAACTACTCTCCAATGTGAGGGACACATTTTATATTTACATATATTTAATAAAATATTATGTATTTTTTCTCTGAGAAAGAAGACGGCAGAGAAAAATGTCGAGGCTCGAGCCGATTGGAAAACAAAACTAAATCAGCAAAATTGAGTGTCCCACACACAATAGATAGTCTAGTGTTATGTCACCTAGTGAAATGGTGAGAACGAGATGTAAACTAGTATAGCTACCCAATACATATGAGCTCTATAAGGAAAGGGTTTCTCACACTTGTCTCAACCTAGTTCTCAAACATCTAGGTTCTAACTTAGAGGCTAAGTCAAACCTTATTCCTATAGAACAACTTACTAAGTTTCTAAGAATTAAAGTGAGAGGTGAAATTTAGTTTTATATTTCATGGTGAGAAAATGCTAGGTTTAGCTATTGTTCATGCTCTGATACCAACTATAACATCCCCAAATTTTGCCGTCTCGATACTTAGAAGGTCCGAGAGGACAAATCCGAAAACGTTAGGCAATTGTATCAAAGTGTGTTGCGGAAGCAATTTGCACATACATGAACATAAAAAAAATGTATACACCATAACATTCTCAACATTCAACATATTTATATTACAACATGAATTACAATTGCATATTGAAAGAGAATTTTACACATAGTCTGAACATGTATGCTAATAAGATCTTAGACAATAGGTAAACTTGTACAACTGCTCACATCCTGTTCTATTATCCCATGCTATCTCTAACCTAAAACATACGTGAAACAATGAATCAACACACAAGGTCTCGAGTACATGGGTAGAAAGATACATATATTTATGGTTTTCATAATTTGGAAAGATTTGCATAAAGAAAGAAAGAAAATCGTAGAAAACATATCTTGATTAAGCAAAATACATCAATTTTATTTATTTTCCTAGATGATTTGCATTATCAAGGTGGACTAGTACCAAAACATATATATTGGGCCCATCCCCGTATCCCAAGTACTCTAGGGAGGTGTACTAGTCAACATTAATCCATTCCCTCATAAGGGGGATAATGAACACCTTAAATAACTACAAAGCATCTACTCATAATTTATGTTTGCAAGTGATAAAACATCGAGTACTATATAGTGCTACTACATCCAATATTTGCAAATAGAAGAGAGCATACATACATATCATGATTGCAACCAAGAAAACCATAGTCATATACTTAAATAAAACCCACATACCTGAGTTCAGAGATTCATATTTATATTCTGGATATCTACATCTCTGGTCATCACCTGATTAATAGCAATTAATCATCGTTAATACATGGTTCATTATGTCATTGATGTTTTAGGTCAAAGTTAGGGTTTAGGCCAAACCTAGGTTTAAACTGACCTAAGCTTGTCTCTGATATTTTTCTACTGACCTACATGTCATAATTAGGGTCTGGTTCCAATTTCATAATTTTCTGATGCTTAGTCTATTTTCTAGAAATAAAATGGGGGTTAAAAGCATCTAATTCCATTCTAATATCAAAAGACCTAGTATTTGGACATTTAATTAATATCAAAGGTTGTATTTAGTATCCAAATAATATTAGTGTTCAAGATTAATATTTTCAAGTTTTATGGGCACTATATGTTGATCATACTATTTAAATAATCTTAAAAGAGGCATCATCTTTTTTTTTTGGTCAGCGAAAATCCTGTTACTATTGTGATATACCAAAACTTTAGGTAAAAAAAAAAGCGCACCCCCTAATCCTTTGAAAGGATTACCAAAAAATAGTAAAAGATACTAAAGGTCTTACGCAGAAGACCGCAACAGATAGAGGAGGACCCAGCCAAAGAACAAACATCAAGAACGTCATACAAGCAAAAGAAAATATAACTAAAACCTACTCTGATGAGGAGCTCCACTGACAATACACCCACCCACAAAGAGTGCAGACTCATCATCATAGGCTGAAGAATATCAACCAAAACTTGTACTTCAGTCTTTAAAGGAGTTAGAGGCAAAGTCCCATCTAACTTCATCAGCTACCTCAACTTAAACGTTGGTAGCCCCAACATGTATTCCTGTTAGTTCAACGAGCGAGCTTGATATCTGAATCAACTATACCGATCACCAAGAGTAGAATCTAGGAACTCCCTTCACACATGCATTATCTACACTCAGAAAGATAGTGGAAGAAAACCCCAGAACCAGCTCCCAGCCATCGGACAGCAGAAGAAGATAACTCGACACCACTTGCCACTCAAACCAGGAACCAGGAGCACAACGACATAACAACAAACACCTGAAGAGGTGTTTCCATCACAGCAGTGGCAGAGGGGCCAAGGAGGAGAAGGCTTTGAAACCAAGCTACACCCCTTAAACCTAACTGCCCATGTGTGTGCTTGAACGCTTCTGTCGCACAGAGATGTAGCATCGAGCATCTCGGAGGCGCCCGAAGAACAGAAGTAGCATGTTAGCTAACAGGAACCTAGAGTCAACCTGCCGTCAAACACCTGGCCTACACTCGGGGAAAGACATCAAGATAGCACACAGGCCAGAGCTGAATAGGCTATCGATACTCCAATTTGCACAAAAACACCTGGACAAACATCGTGAAGGTGCTCGACCCCAGCACAAACCCATTGAACCGGATGGAGTACCGCCAGGGCATCCCTTCAAGTAGAAGCAGGAGGGGGACTAACCGTAGACAGACACACCTGCCTTGGAAACACATATGTGTCGGGGAAGAGCCTGTGCTAAAGGAGCCAACAGGTCAGGGACCTGAACCCCAGAAGGGGGCGCTGCCATCATCGTAGAGGTGAAGGTGCAACCCGAGCATGCCAGGGGGGATCCAGACAGGCACCTGCCTTAGCCGTGGAGCAATAGGGCTGGGACCACGAGGAACCTACCCAAAGCCATGGCCCAAACATCAGTCGAACCAGGTCAGTCGAGGGAGAAGGCCGTCCTAGCCCTGAGACAATCCTCAACACAGTAACCGGGCGAGAAGGAGCAGAGGCGGAGGCGAGGACCCCACCCTTGTGGTGATGGAGTAGCTCACTAGATCTCAGGACGGAAGGGCACTGCTCCTCTCCCTCTGCCACTCATGGGAGAGAAGGAGTCAACTGGTCGAATAGACGAGCCATAGGTCCATCCATTACTCCAGTGGCACAACCCATCACCTACTCATCCGCTGTCGTGGAGAGCCCAAAGTTGTGCCTAACCTTCCGCCTGTGACTCCAAGAAGACACCACCGAGCCGTTGGGGGCCGGGGGGAGGAAAGCACCAAGGAGGCGCTCCCTCCCCCCAGCGGTAGCCACCGGGAAGGTAGAGAGAAGGGAGAGCTACCGAACCCTAGAGAGAGAAGTCGCAACCCCAAGTAATCTTGTTATGTTTATAAAAGAGGCATCATCTTATAAAAGGAAAATCATTAATACTACTTCAAAGGTCTAATTTAGGTGTTCTATAAGGAAGTAGACATTGTTTTTAGTCTGGGCGTATTTTATGCATATTTATTGGTTATGGGATCTATTTTTAACACATTTTCTAAGAAAAAGTTAGTTTCTAGAAATCAAAAGTAAACTTACCTTGCCATTTTCTGAGGTGTCGGCCCATTATTAGCCCACACTGGCAGGCTCAGCTCCCCATCTCGCACCCCTGGCTGGTTTTCTTACGATTAGACCAGTCAGTTCATGCAGTGGTCTACCTCGACCCGGTCCACCCTATCTCTTTGCTTCGCGACCAAGGTCACGCACGCGCTGCTTGACCTCAGCTCTGTGTGAGTGTCATCGACTATCAAGAACAACCTTGATAGACGAGCATCGGTTCTATAGATTAGGTATTGATCACAAAAACTGGAGGATCTCAGCGAGCTTAGGGTGGCACGGGCTCTCGGACATGGCTGGGGATCTTAATTATGTTAGTTGGCTAACTTCCCCACATGTGAAGCACCATGTTTGCTCTGCAAAATAGAGCTTTGCTCACCATGCCGCTTGAGCATCATCGTGGTGGCTCTGCAACCAATCTAGGCTCTTGTAAGGAAGGTACCGTAGTGTAGGAACCTCTCCTCATTTTGATCGCCGATGATCCAAACTCCTTTAGCCTTTCCATGCTGCCTAACCATGGTGGCTCCTTCTTCAACCTCCAGAATTTCCTCTCAATCTTGGGTCCTTGAGGTGGAGCTGCTCTTCTCCTTAGTGGTCTTCGCCCTTTGTGGTACTCTTATGATCCCTCCTCTCACTGTGGGTTGGGGTGAAATGAGGGTTGAGAGGGGAAGAAGAAGTCTAATTAGTTGGGACCTCTGGCCTCCAACTTGACCACTTGCTGCGAGAGACGATGAAGAAGAAGGAGAGGAGAAGGCTATTGTCAATCTGTACATTGTCTCCCAAGTCGATTAAGGGGTCAACATATTCCTCCAAGGGTGGTGGATCCAACTAATCTCCTCTAATCATGTGAGGTTCTAGACTGGCAAGATTGTTGCGATTGGTTTGATCGCAGCCTGAGCTACCCTCCTCCCCGCTTTGCTCAGAGGTAGGAGAAGGAGTCTGAGCCATCATATCCTAACAACCTCCCAAAGTAGTGAGCTCGATGAGGCCACGCTGCCTAGCTTTGGGATGTGCTCAGCAAAGAGTTGTCCAATGTGAGCGTGATATAGATGCAATGTGAACGTAAATCTAAATCAGATAATCATAATATACATGATGAAATTTGAAGCCTTGGTATCTTTTGTAGAAAAGTTGTTTCACTCTAAAAGTTTAGGCATAGGTTCACAACAACACAAAGTAACTCATATCTATTTTTGAGACACAAATTTCATTAGTTGGTCATGCAAATAGATTCTTCAAACAACCTTATAAATAAGCACATAAACCTTGAATCCCATTCAAATAATGATTAAATCTTGATCTTTTACAAGTCCCAAACACTTGTTATGATACTAACACACTTGGAGGCTGATCAATTGGCCACTTGAGTTTGATGCAACTACTAAATGGACCTCTTGGCCATAAAGTAACCAAGTTGATTAATAAAAGATATTAATCATAATTGAACTCAATTGGGTCTGATAATCATCAGTTGCATCCCTAATTACACTTTTTGGGTGAAAAGAGTTAGTAATTGGATAATGCATTCCTCAATTCGGCATCAGTCATCAACATAACATTCACCGTCTTAAAATACTATGTCGGGTATCATTATCCTAAAATTGGGGTCATCACATTCACCCCACCTTATATGGAATTTCGTCCTCGAAATTCAACTATTGTCACACTCAAGATGATATCAAAGAGTTTCACTTCCGTCATGCCAAAATTTCTAGGTACCAGAACTATCATAATATTTGGTGAATCCTAAGTTATCACATTAGAAGTTTAGATCGTCAAGGGTGTACCCACCCCACCTTATGTAAGAGGAAACACCATCTTTTTTAAAGGAATTGTAGCTTAATTTAATGTCTTGGTCAGCACATGACATTTTTACATTTTAGGTTTTACATCCTCATAGTCCCCTAAGAATAAGGGTTTATTTATACATATGTGGTTAAAAAGGGACCACTCAAGGTTTCATATTTCATCCTAATCACCTATGTAAGGTGATATCATGATTTCATGCCATTTAATATTTGTAATTTTTTCACATAGCATCATTATTGGGGTTTGATCAACATCATTCCAACATTTCATCATTAGAGGGAATATTTATTCATACTTACGTATTAGGGTTTTCACCCTATTGTGTGAATTTTCATCAAACTAGAAGCTTAGATTTAGAAGATTGGGGGATTGAGAACTATATTTCATGACGTTGTAATCTGTGATCCAAATATGTGTTTTATTTCAAGCACATAGTTTCAACTTATATCTTTCATATATGATATGAGGGGAAAGAAAATATATTCAGTCGAGATTGTCATGATTTCAAACTTATATCTTTTTTTTATATGGTATAGAGGGAAAAATATATACTAAGCCAATCTTATCATGATTTTAAACTTTATATCGCATGTCTGATATAGGAAGGGAATATTGAATAGGTTAAGCTTATATGAGTGATTCTTCTTACATAAATCATCTATTTAGCTCAAGTGAGGTTTCAAGCACCATATATAAAGAAAGAGATAAGGAGGGAACAACATTTGTGGGCAACACATGCACAAGGAATTTTACTCTTAGAACCATAGTTTCATATATCACCTCTCTTGCAGCTAATGAGAAGCTTCACAAACATACGTCACTCAAGGTAGGACCTAGCTCAATACAAAAATATTAACTTGGACATCATGGGGTTTTCTATCCATATAATTTAATTTTTACCCATCTCTCACATCTAGGATTTAGAGAAACTATAAGAATCATGCATAAGGACTCAACTCAGCTACTCGGGAGCAACCCAGCTTAGGACACATAATTTCACATGTATCTCATTTTTTTTCATATATTGTAGGGTAGGTCCTATGACCCTCTCCTTGTAGGTCTCACTCTCTCTGGAGTTCACCACGTATCTTATCCTAACACTGGAGGTCCTCCTTTGTAAAAGAGCTTGAGGCTCATGCATATTCAATTTCATCTTAACTTAACTCATCTTCAATATGAAAAGGGAATCTACTTTCATCATCAAGACATAGCTTAGAATCTTGGAAATTGGATTTAGCTCATATATAACTTAGATCCATATAAATAAACTTCTATCACTAGAGGTAGAACTTAAATAAGATCATCCATGCGTATATCAACTATCATTCTATTATCTTTCTATCTATCACATATCCTTACAAGGCTCTAGACATCTAATCTAGACTACTCTCTCATCTAGACTGATGTCACTCCCTTTCACTTAGGTTACATGAACACTAACTACTCTCCAATGTGAGGGACACATTTTATATTTACATATATTTAATAAAATACTATATAGTTTTTCTCTGAGAAAGAATACGTCAGAGAAAAATTTTGAGGCTCGAGCCGATTGGAAAACAAAACTAAATCAGCAAAATCGAGTGTCCCACACACAGTAGATAGTCTAGTGCTATGTCACCTAGTGAAATGGTGAGAATGAGATGTAGACTAGTGTAGCTACGCAATACATATGAGCTCTATATGGAAAGGGTTTCTCACACTTGTCTAAACCTAATTCTCGAACATCTAGGTTCTAACTTAGAGGCTAAGTCAAACCTTATTCCTATAGAACAACTTACTAAGTTTCTAAGAATTAAAGTGAGAGGTGAAATTTAGTTTTATATTTCATGGTGAGCAATTGCTAGGTGTAGCTATTGTTCATGATCTGATACCAACTGTAACGTCACCGGATTTTGTCATCTCGAGACTTAGAAGGACCTAGTGGACAAATCCAAAAATGTTAGGCAATTGTATCAAAGTGCGTTGCAGAAGCAATTTGTACATACATGAACATATAAAAAAATGTATACACCATAACATTCTCAACATTCAACATATTTATATTACAACATGAATTACAATTGCATATTGAAAGAGAATTTTACACATAGTCTGAACATGTATGCTAATATGATCTTAAACAATAGGCAAACCTATACAACTGCTCACATCCCATTCTTTTATCCCATGCTATCTCTAACCTAAAACATACGTGAAACAACGAATCAACACACAAGGTGTCGAGTACATGGGTAGAAAGATACATATATTTATGGTTTTCATAATTTGGAAAGATTTGCATAACGAAAGAAAGAAAATCATAGAAAACATATCTTGATTAAGAGAAATACATCAATTTTATTCATTTTCTGAGATGATTTGCATTATCAAGGTGGACTAGTACCAAAACATATATATTGGGCCCATCCCCATGTACCAAGTACTCTAGGGAAACTACTCGTACACTGTTTGCTCTAGGGAGGTGCACTAGTCAACATTAATCCATTCCCTTATAAGGGGGATAATGAACACCTTAAATAACTACAAAGCATCTACTCATCATTTATGTTTGCAAGTGATAAAATATCGAGTGCTATATAGTGCTACTACATCTAACATTTGCAAATAGAAGAGAGCATACATACATATCATGATTGCAGCCAAGAAAACCATAGTCATATACTTAAATAAAACCCACGCACCTGACTTCAGAGATTCATATTTATATTTTGGATCATCTACATTTCTGGTCATCACCCGATTCATAGCAATTAATCATCATTAATACATGGTTCATTATGTCATTGATATTTTAGGTCTAAGTTAGGGTTTAGGCCAAACCTAGGCTTAAATTGACCTAAGCTTGTCTTTGATATTTTTCTACTAACCTACATGTCATAATTAGGGTCTGGTTCCAATTTCACAATTTTCTGATGCTTAGTCTATTTTCTAGAAATAAAATGGGGGTTAAAAGCATCTAATTCTATTATAATATCAAAAGACCTAGTATTTGGACATTTCATTAATATCAAAGGTTGTATTTAGTATCCAAATGATATTAGTGTTCAAGATTAATATTTTCAGGTTTTATGGCCACTATATGTTGATCATACTATTTAAATAATCTTAAAAGAGGCATCATTATGTAAAAGGAAAATCAACAATAATAGTACTTCAAGGGTCTGATTTAGGGGTTCTATAAGGAAGTAGACATTTTTCTGAGTCTGGGGGTATTTTATGCATATTTATTGGCCATGGGATCTATTTTTAACACTTTTTCTAAGAAAAAGTCAGTTTCTAGAAATCAAAAGTAAACTTACCTTGCCATTTTTAGAGGTATCGGCCATTGATTGGCTCATGCTGGAAGGCTCAGCTCCCCAGCTCGCACCCCTAGCTGGTTTTATTATCATCAGACTGGCCGATTCATGTAGTGGTCTGCCTCGACTCGGTCCACCCTGTCTCTTTGCTTCATGACCAGGGTCTCACACGCACTGCTTGACCTCAGCTCTGTGTGAGCGCCGCCGACTGCCAAGAACAACCCTAATTGACGAGCATCAGTTCTATAGCTCAGGTATTGATCACAAAAACTAGAGGATCTCAGCTAGCTCAGGGTGGCACAGGCTCTCAGACATGGCTGGGGATTTGAATTATGTTAGTTGGCCGACTTCCCCACATGTGAAGTGCCCTGTTTGCTCTACAAAATAGATCTTTTCTCACCATGCCACTTCAGCATCATCATGGTGGCTCTCCAGCCAATCTAGGCTCGTGGAAGGAAGGTACCATGGTGCCAAAACCTCTCCTCATTTTGATTGTCGTTGATCCAAACTCCTTGATCCTTTCCATGCTGCCTAACCATGGCGGTTCCTTCTTCAACCTCCATAATTTCCTCTCCATCTCGGGTCCTTGAGGTGGAGCTGCTCTACTCCTTAGTGGTCTTCACCCTTTGTGGTACGCCTCTGATCCCTCCTCCCATTGTGGGTTGGGGTGAAACGACGGTTGAGAGGGGAAGAAGAAGTCTAATTAGTTGGGACCTATGGCCTTCAACTTGACCACTTTCTGCGAGAAACGATGAAGAAGTAGGAGAGGAGAAGGCTATTGTCAATTTGTACATGGCCTCCCAAGTTGATTAAGGGGTCAACATATTCCTCCAAGGGTGGAAGATTCAATTGATCTCCTCTAATCGTGTGAGGTTCTAGACTGGGAGATTATTGCAATTGGTTGGATCGTATCCTGAGCTACCCTCCTCCCCGCTTTGCTCGGAGGTAGGAGAAGGAGTCCGAGTCATCAGATCCTAACAACCTCCCAAAGTAGTGAGCTCGATGAGGCCACACTTCCTATCTTTGGGGGTGTGCTCAGCAAAGAGTTGTCTAATGTGAGCATGATATAGACGTAATGTGAACGTAAATCTAAATCAGTTAATCATAATAGACATGATCAAATTTGAAGCCTTGGTATCTTTTGTAGAAAAGTTGTTTCACTCTAAAAGTTTAGGCATAGGTTCACAACAACATAAAGTAACTCATATCTATTTTTGAGACAAAAATTTCATTAGTTGTTCATGCAAATAGATTCTTCAAACAACCTTATAAATAAGCACATAAACCTTGAATCCCGTTCAAATAATGATTAAATCTTGATCTCTTAAAAGTCCCAAACACTTGTTATGATACTAACACACCTGGAGGCTGATCAATTGGCCACTTGAGTTTGCTGCAACTACTAAATGGACCTCTTGTCCATAAAGTAACCAAGTTGATTAATAAAAGTTATTAATCATAATTGAACTCAATTGGGCCTGATAATCATCAGTTGCATCCCTAGTTACACTTTTTGGGTGAAAAGAGTTAGTAATTGGATATTGCATTCCTCAATTTGGCATCAATCATCGACATAACGTTCACCATCTTAAAATACTATATTGGGTGTCATAGTCCTAAAATTGGGGTCATCACAAAAGCACATGAGAGGAAGGGTTGGCCACCCCAAGTTTTAGAAGGTGTCCAAGGTTTACTCTTATTGTAAGTCTTTTGGTATCTTTTCACGAGGCAGAGGGATATGAAGTGTTGGAAGAATAGTGGAACAAGAGAGGATTCACTCATCTTGATATTCATACATACTCTCTTGTATGTAGGTTACTTTAACGGTTTTCATCTATCATTGGAAAATCACAATGAATGAGAAAATGTAAAACCATGATTCTATCATGAGATTTGCTGAACCCTAACTGTTTGTGGCTTTCTTAAATTATAAGTCAACCGATCAATTCAATGGTCAAACTAATACCATTCAACAATAACAAATGATAACATTGTATGAATTTGTCAAAGGTCAATCGCTTCATTCAAGCATGTAGAGATTGAATCAAAATTTCCTATAGGGCAAGTAATTTCAAGTTTAGGTAGAATTTGGAAAAATGGTATCAAATACCCCTATTCATGTCAAGATTACTTTACTAAGTAGCAAACAATTTGAAAGCATATTCTACCTAAGCTCACATAAAGCATTTAAAAACTATATGCAATATAATGCAATGGATGGAATGGAAAGAAAGTGCAATTTTGTGAAAATTCTACGGAAAGTCACATGTTCTATTGTGTATGTTGAGTCCCTTCTTGTTGTATTTTTTGAAAAGGGGTGCAATAGAATATTAAAAAAAACCCTTTATACCCAACCATCAAATCCATCGTATCTGTAAAATGTTAGTGAATGAAAGCCCTAAGAAGGGAATATTTGATACCTTTGCATATACTAGTTATACGACGACTACATGTGTCTCATTTTCAAGATATAGGTCTAGAATGGAAACTACAAAATCCATATGGATAAGAGAGAGAGATCCCAATGGGCCACCAAGTTGTTACATGGTTGCCTTCATGTAGAATGGTTTCTCCAAACCTCTATATGTATGCCTCAGTCTTTACTTTGTCGATGTAGATGAGGGAGAATGTGGTGCACCACTTTGTTCACTAAGTTGAAGAGGAACAAGACTTGTCAATGTGCTAGTCATTTCACTACTTTCTTCTCCTATCTTCAGCTAAATCCCTAGGGTTTCTTTCTTTCTCTCCAAGAGAGATGTGACATCCAACTTGTCTCACAAATTGTGTCAAAAAGATATATCTTGACCTTTGGGATGCTCCCCCTTTATAAAGGAGAATCATGTGCTTGGAAAAATTATTCCCAATAACTTTCCTAATCACAATTCCAAAAATTGTTCAATGTTGAAAACTCAGATTGGACCGTGATGGCCCAATCACATTTCCCAATTGGATGACCGCATCTCTTGATTAGTTGATCACTATGCTTTAGATTTTCCATGTAACATTGTTATCGCACGATCATGTTTCCAGATCAGCCAATTATGTATGTGCAACAAAAAACTTAGTCTGTCAATTGACAATCATCTGATCTGACTCGGTCATTTGATCAGTCGATCACACATTTAGTTTCTCAGTCAGAGGGTTAATTGAGATTTTAATCATTTAGAACCTTTCTAATCATGTGTTTGATTGTGAACTTTAATTGTCGTGTGCATACTTACATGTATGACCAAGTAGCTTCCTAATTATGACAGTAGTAATGTTCAAAACAACATAAGCAAAGATTGGTGTCTAGACACACATCATTGCCACCTAAGTGATTGGAATGAGTTGAAGAATAACTACAACCTATAATGTGAACAATGTCACATGACTGTATAATATGTTTATCATAGATATCCATATTGAAATTGAGGCATGAAATGCCATCCTCTTATTATTCAATCATGTTCCATGAAATAGAGTAGAATACTCCAGATAATGTTAACCCACTATCATATATCAATTCACATAAGCATGATCATGCATTTCATAGTCTCGCTTATCAAGTGGTCAGGGACATCACTTCAAAGGAGGGACAAATTCCATCTTGATAACTCATAGTATGCTCCATATGTTATAGCATACCTAATCACCACCTTTTGGCAACTTATATATTAGAGAACATTGGGATAGTGTTGAAGTACATAGAACAACAATTGTTATTGTAGTGACTTCGGGTCTAAGGATCACAGTCACCATGGTCAGTCTAAGGATCATAGCCACCACTGTCCCACTGAGATATAACTCTGAGATGTCATTACATGACTTACACATATCAATGTAAAGGTGGGTCTATCCATTACAACTTGTTTTCTAACAAGTACCCATGTATCTAAGTTGATATCCAATATCATGACTAAACAGACATAGTCATCACTCACCATAAATGCTAGTCCTGTATTTCATTGTTGCCCTATAGTATCCAGAATAATATCCAATTACAGACATAACAAGAATAAATAACGTTATTATACATATGATCTCAAGTTTTGGTCATTAACCTAAACCATATGCCATTAATTTAAAACATTATTAGGACATTATTAGGTTTATTCATTATCATCCTTAGTCTAAACCATATGTCATTAATTTAAAATATTATTAGGTTTATTCATTATCTCAATATTGATATAAATTTAGTAAGTGGAATGACCTTTTATTAATAATCAAAACAAGTACAAAATATCCATTTTACAATCATTACTTGATGGTTCTCAGGACATATAACAAACACTTCCAACTATGCATGAACGGTAGACATGGCATATGCATTTGTTGGAGAATGTTGTACATCATCTCTCTCCTTCTTGTATGGCAAGTGTACTATTGAGTGTATTGTTGCTGGTATGGACATAAGTTTCTCCTTCCCTTGGAAAGTCAATGGGTGGTGCCATGTAGCCTTCTTTGGGATGGTCCTATTACCATTTTGTTATTAGCTCCATAAAAGTTTTCATTGGCCTTAGTAATATAGAAGAACACAGGTAAGATCAGGCATCTCAAGGGTAACACCAGGATACTTGAAGTTGACATTGCACACAATATTGTCATTCACTATTAAGATCATGTAGTAGAAGGTGAGGTAGTTCAAATATAAAAATGTGTGTCCCTACATCCTTTGTAAGTCTCTCAAATCACATTCTAAGTATAATGCAATGCTAGTCACAATCCCACCCCATGAATACAAGTAATTTTTATTCTTGGAGGGATTTACTTCATATGTTAATTAACATTTCCCCTAGGTTCATATCTTCACCTTTTATTATCCAACCCATTAAAAAAAGATCTTTTTGGAGAACCACCCTTGGTTTTCATATTAGGCAAAATAGGATTTGTAAGCACATTCAGCATATACCTCATCAGGGGTTTGTGATGTTGTAAGGAACCAAAATCTATCCTCTTGACCCCGATCTTATGCCTTGAAGGATAGAAAGTTTAGTTCTTTGGACTTAGCCAAACAAGGATGAAGATATACCTAATAATAGTTAATTGTAACCCTAATATGTTAATGTATGAATAAATCACCCTAACATGTATGCATGAAAACAATTATGACCTAATTCTCTCATAGACCAATAAAATATGTCACCTGAGTCAATGTTGTTTAAGGTATGATGATTAAGAATAATAATATACATAGAAGAACTAGGTGTCCATAATTGAGAATATTGAAACATAATTCTAATAAATATGGAATTGATAAATTTAATTATTTAAATGATAAACACAAACAATTTTGTATAATAATAATAATAATATATAATCCTTTTGGTTGTCATATGATGGTATGGGACAAAATTGGAAGAATGATAATAATAACAATAATGTTGGGATAATATAATAACTAAAATAATGATGGGACACATATATTAATTATGTATAATTCACAAAAGGAAATCTTAAAAATTAAATCGAATGTGAAAATTGTGTTCCTTGGGTCCCAATTAACTTGGGGGTCAAGTTTCACCTTATTTTCACTATAATAACTATCCTAATTTCTTTTAGGAAGAAAAATATGAGTTTTCCCCCAAAATATAAAATAAATCAGTAAATGACTCCAAAAGAGGAAGAAACCTCAAGTTCGTAATCTACATGTCAAAAATTTGCCTATGTGTGAAATTTCAACTAATTTGGACAATCTTTAATGTTCTAATGTGTTTAGGAGAGAGAAAGTGTAAATGAATCCCAAATGTTAATTAATACCAAGAGAAAATTAATGGCAAATTATGTTTCACAAGTTTAAGGATGCTTGTGGATGAAGTTTCACATTAATTGGGAGATTCTCAAAATCTCTAATGCATTAAGAAAGAGAAAATAAGTCTAACTTTAAAAGAATTAAATAAAATGTTTAGAGACTCCAAAACTGAAAACTAACTCTGAAATTGGATTCTTCACGCCCTAAATAGGCTAGGTGTCAAATTTCATTTCATTTAGAGTTTCTTTACACCCTCAAAAGAGGAGAGAGAAAGAAAAATAATGCATATATCACTTTAATTGGATTTCGGTTTGGATAAGGTTTTTTATTCAATCAATATCATGCTGCTTTTCTAGGCAATTCTAAATCAATTTTAAAAAGTATGGATTTTTTTGGGTCTGGGCAAGCCCATAATGTATGGATTAAAACACAAATTTCTCACTCCCATGTCCATCTTTCTTTGAGATTCTTCTTGCATTGGATTCCTGGAGAAGTTTCGCATCAAACGACCCCCTATATGAAATCTAACTTGCTATATATGACTTTTGCCAAATCTTGGGGTCCAAGCAACCCCAAGCCTTTGGTTTCGGTTGCCCTAACTTTGAAACCTATAAATAGATTACTCCTCGCCGGTCTCCGCCCCATTTAGAGCAACCATCCACCCATCTCAATTTTGTGTTGCACCATCGATACCTCACCATTGACCAAGTTTTCTGGCTTGGGCTTGCGACTCCTCACATTGCCTCTCGACATGACTCATCTTCAATCTATGATAGTTGGAGTTTGGTTTCTCCTCCTCTTTCTTTCTATCACTTTGGTTACTCAAATTCTCACTGATCATGATTTTGCCTATTTTCCCCACAAGCTTCTACTTGCAGCTCGTCGCTCATGGCATGAACAAGGAAGGGGATGATTCCCCAAGTGATTTCTCAGTTTTGCCCCTCCTCATTTCTTCTTTCTTTATTTTCTTATACATGGGCGGTTTCATCTTTTGGTCCCACTTCTTCTCTAACTTGGACAATGGCACGTGGGCTTTGACCAGTGACTTGGGCACCCATGATTGGGTCAAGTCACCCAACCGGGCCCCTCTTTCCCTCTCTTTCTCACAAATCTCTTGCTTACATGGAATTTTAGACATTTCTAATTGGCCAATTTTGTAAAAAATCATATCTTTTAATCTACTTGTCCAAAAATTAAATTAAAATATGTTTTGGAATCATAAAAATGTGTTCTTTCTAATAAAAATAGTTTGACAGTCTGATTTCCATGGCTGTGAAGGTTGATTTTTGAGGATCTAATAAATTATATAAAAATACCCAACTCAAAATAAACAAATATGTTTTTCTGATTAGAAAAACATAAGTAATCATCTGGTTTAGGTTTGGTGACCAAAATCCAAAGTTTTTCAAATAGGTAAAAAATTAGGGTTTCTTTACATATTAGACATTATAAAACCCTAATACATGTGAATAAATTGTAATTAGGCAAAGGTGATCATGGAAATAAACTAGAGTGGTGAAGAGTGTTTCTAGGAGTCATGATTAAGCTATGTTTGCATCCCTATAATTCCTTTTTGAGCAATAACCTATTTTCCTCTTTCTCTTGGTCCTATGGATAATAGCCTACACAATATCTCTTTCTTTTGGGAATATGATTTCATGTGAAATATTTACATTTACTCTATTCTTGTGGTCATCCTATTTTTATGGATACACTTTTGGACTCAATCTTATACTTGGGTCATGATAGAACTTTTACATGGTGACATGTGAATCCCTAAATTTGCTCACTTTTGTAATTATATTTTATACATTTATATGATGGGAATTTTATATGGATCCCCTGATCCCAGTTTATATTTGTTAGATGTTCTCATCCCTTAAACTTTGATTTATTCTTGCTGACTCTTTTGTTAAGCATCATGTGGTGACTTCTAGTATAATGTAACATGTGTTATTTTAAGTGGATGTCTAAATTCCCACAATTTGAATATGCAGAGGTGATAATTCCTACAATAGATATTATTAGAGAACATCTGTATCATGTCTTTCTTAGAGCATATGTGTATATGTTCCTACTCACCCCATATTCAGAGTAGATGTGTATATGTTCTTACTCCCCCCATATTTATGGTAGATGTGTTATGTCCTACCAACATGTTTATATTGTTCTAGTATGATCACATGTGAAGCACATGGATGCCTTGCTCTTATTTTATTGAATTCATATTTTCTTTTATACCAGATTGGGTAGTCCTTTCCTTTTCCTATGCGAAGCCTTGTTTGTTTTGATTCCCTTTATTTCATAATGTTTCTCATTCTATATTTAGTATGCACATACCAACTTTTTGCTGATGTCATCTATTTTTCTCCTCTTGTTGGGGTATGCTTCCAACCCCAGGTGTAGGACATGGAGGACATGGAATGCTGAGATGGGCCTAGCTTAAGAGTTGATGCTTGGAGACAAACTTGATATGGTTTCAATTTCCCTCTATCTATATCCTTATGTTGTATCTTTCATGTAATCCCTATAGGGGAAATGATGATGTACGTTTGTAAAATTAATTGTAGTCATGAAACTTCTATTATGCTATTTTAATTTGGTCTTTTTTATACCATCATGTGAGATTTGAAAATTTTACACCTATTCTAGCATATCTTTTGAATGTGTTTGGAATGGATATTTTATTCTTCAAATTTTTGTAGGGAGTGGATCCCCTCTGGGTCCCACTCCTTGCAACATGGTATCAGAGCCCATATTAGTTGGAATCTAACTATTTCAATTTTGTCTCTCTGATTAGAACCCTTGCCTTAGATAGTTTCCCTCTAGGTTAGATGTTCAACCCATTATTGACCTACGTTTTTCATGAGATGATGAAAGGTTGATACGAGCTTCACATCAGAACCATGTTTAGTAAATCCTAATGATAAGGTTCCATGTGATCTTATCCTACCATATAGGTTAACAGTGACATATATCTTTGGATGATATGAAGTATTGGCTTGAGGGTAGAGTCATGCTATGAGGATGAGATACTAGTAGGATAAGGAGATCTTATTATGGAAAAATTGTGACTTGGGTTCCACATTGATTTTTGGCCAACATCTTTGTTTTACCTCGCTATGTTTATTAGAGACAAAAAAATATTTTTATTGTACTGCTATATGTACAAAAAGTTTCTCTAATTTTGTTGATGTTTTCTTGAGCCAAGTCACAATAAAGAGATATGTGAAGTTTAGTGGAGAAACCTTAGATTTAGTTGTAGCGGATATCATAAACCCTAGTTTTGGCTATGTGGTGACTAGGAATATGTGGATTAACATAAAGGTGTAGTGGACCTAACCCTTGTACCCTATGACTTTTTGGTTGATAATGTGAACCTTAGGGTTGTTAGGTTAGAGACACAAGGCCCTAAATAACAACCCTAGGCTGATAGGACATGCTAGTTAGATGCTTGACCAAAGAACAACATAAAAAGTATTCACAACTAAATGATTCATATGAAACCCTAATATCTTTCTATCACTTTGGTTACTCGAATTGTCACCGATTGTGATTTTGCCTATTTTCCTCACTAGCTTCTACTTGCAACTCGTCGCTCATGGTGTGAGCAAGGAAGGGGATGATTCCCGCTTGTAATTTCTCAATTTTACCCCTCCTCATTTCTTCTTCTTCATCTTCTCATGCATGGGATGTTTCGTCTTTTGGCTCTACATCTTCTCTGACTTGGAGGATGACACACGGGCTTTAAGGAGTTATTTTTTTAGGATCCAATGAATTATATAAAAATCCCTAAAATTTGTAAAAAAATCGTATGAAATCTAAATAAAGTAAATATATATATGTTCTTGTTCAAAAAAATAAGTGATTGGTTAGTTTAGTATTTGTAATAGAAATCTAAAGTTTTCCAAATAGGTCAAAAATTAGGGTCTCTTTACATATTATACATTATAAAATCCTAATACATGTGAATAAATTGTAATTAGGAAAAGGCGATCTTGGAAACAAACTAGACTATTGAAGAGTGTTTCTAGGACTCAAGATTAAATTATGTTTACATCCCCTATTATTCCTTTTTTAGCAATGACATATTTTCCTCTTTCTCTTGGTCCTATGGACAATAGGCTACACAACATCTCTTTCTTTTGAGAATATAATTTCATGTGCAATATTTATGTTTACTATGTTCTTGTGATCATCGTATTTTGATGGATACTCTTTTGGACTCGATCTTATACTTGGTTCATGACAGAACTTCTACATGGTGACATGTGAATCCCCAAATTTTCCCACTTTTGTGGTGGATGTTTATATTGCACATTTATATGATGGAAATTTTATATGAATCCACTAATCTCACATTATATCTTTTAGATTCTCTCCTCCCTCATTCTTTCATTTATTCTTACTTGATCTTTTGTTAAGCATCATGTGGTGACTGCTAGTATAATGTTACATGCTTTATTTTATGAGGATGTGTAAATTCCCACAATTTAAAAATGCAGATGTTATAATTCATGCAATAGATATTATAGAGTAGATGTCTATCCTATCCTGCTCAGAGCATATATGTACATGTTCCTGCTCACCCCATATTCATAGAAGATATATATACATTCCTACTCACCCCATATTAATGGTAAATGTGTTATTTCCTACCAACATGTTTATATTGTTCTAATATTGTCACATGTGAAACAAATGGATGCCTTGTTCTTATTTTATTGAATTCAAAATTTCTTTTATGCCAGACTGGGTAGTCCTTTCCTTTTCCTTTGGGAAACCTTATTTGTTTTGATTCCCTTTAATTCATAATGGTACTCAATCTATATTTAGTATGCACATACCAACGTTTTGCTAATGTAATGTATTTTTATCCTCTTTCTGGGGTGTGCTTCCAACTCCAGGTGTAGGACATGGAGGATGCTGAGATGGACCTAGCTTAAGGAGTTGATGCTTGGAGATAAACTTGACATGGTTTAAATTTCCCTCTATCTAGATCCTTATGTTGTATCTTTCATGTAAACCCTATAGGGGAGATGATGATGTACATTTGTAAAATTGATTATAGTCATGAAAATTCAATTCAGATGCTTTACTTTGGTCTTTTCTATATGATCATGTGAGATTTTAAAAGTTTACACCTATTCCAGCATACCTTTTGAGTGTGTTAGAAATGGATGTTTTACTCTTCAAATTTTAATAGGGAGTGGATCCCCTTTGGGTCCCACTCTTTACATATTCCCTCTTTTCTTGGACATACCTACTTTAAAAGTATCTTGATAGGTCAACCTTTTCTAGATAGTTTAACAATTGGTTTTTATGTTTTCTTTCTCTTTATCCATTGTAAAATTTCTTTTCAAATTTGGGGTTGGGTGAAAAAATCTTGTTTAGATGAGAATTTTTAAGGACATGTGATGAATCAAACATTCTAAATCCAGCGCCATCCTCTCCTTGGTACTTTACCTTTCCCAAAGAGATGAAAACTCATGTGTGTTCTCAACACATGTTTCCTAAGATTCAATAAGAACTTCTTTCAAAACACACATACCCACACATTCCTTGAAGTTCATTTGAAGTTGATACCTAAGTATTGGATTTGTAGACATGCATGCATACCTCATGGGGATCACCTTCCTTGTGAAAACACTTTGGGTGGTCAGGCTCCACAATGATTCTCTTAGATTTCCTCCCAAATGTGACTCCTTCAGGTTGCTTGCCCAATTGCATTATCCAAACTAAAAATTCAAAAATATCATAGTAAATTTACACTCTAACCCCTTACTTAATCTCTAAGTGAAACTAATTATACTAAATATCATAACTATGTACATTTAAGTTAACTGCCATATTTCTACACTGCTAATACCCTTAGTAAATGTAGATTCAAATTAATCATAAATGGAAAAGGTATATTGTATACAAGGTTGGGATATACTTAGATTTTTTATATAACAAAAATACAACAAATTGATCAAGATACTCTGTTGAAAGTTTCTCCATCATGTACATAAACAGTATAGGGTCATTTATCAATCTAAATGGCATGACTATCAACTCATAATGTGTATACCATGTGTGAAATATTAACTTTGATAGATCTAATGTTTTGATCCTTAGTTGGTGATATACATATGTGGTGTATCTTTAAAGTGATTTTTTATTGACATAGTTGGTCGATAAATCATCAATCCTTGGAAAAGGATGTTGATTCTTGATTGTAGTTATCTACAGTCTATGTGCAAACACATCGTCCCATCTTTTTATTGAAAAAGTATACTGGATATCCCTAGTGGAACATTTCCTATGTTGATATTCTACTTCTCTTCTTTGTCATCTACAACTTGCATTAAAAAGGATTCACACCACTTGTTCAACATCTTAGAAACTAATACAATGGATACTAAGTAAGTAGGTAATACTTTCCAAACTCTTATGAAGACACATGAAATGCCACCTCGTCAAATGAGATTGTCTTTCTACCATCATTGCATCATAACTTGTATGTCTTAAGACAATACGTACAAAATATAACATTTAAAGAGTTCATATCTAAAGGAATTATATCAAACACTATGGTACACCAAATAAAAGACCCAAAAGACATATAGGACACACTTATTTGAGAATACTCAATTCTACCAGTAGTCCTCATCAGATCAAATCAAAATGGTAAATGTTACAATCAACTCTATTAGGTAGAGAACATTACATAAAAAGTGTGTCCCACTATGATCTATTAGAATTGGAACAAACATGTAGTTAAAAACAAACTTGTCACCTATGGTAACTCTTGGAGAAACATTTTCTTTAAATGTTTCATGTAAAGGAAGTTTTATGTGTCTATATCTCGTCCACATGGTATACATTCTCCATTGTTGTTGTAAATTCATCCCCTCTAGAACCATGCTATTTAATAACTCCGCTCTAATCAGAGTGTGTCATTGTGGTGTCTAAAACTATTATCTTGCGCTCTGTGATGGTGTAAATTGAATCTACAAGAAATATCTCTTGAAGTATCATGTCTATCTTCAGTAATGACATCCTTGGAGCTATATGCCCCAACATTTTCATAAGTGTGATATGGCACATTAATTGTATGGTGCTAATTTATTTCTACAAGGACATGTCAATGACACTAAAAAATAATAGGTCCCACTGGACGTGTCCATATAGATAAATAATTACATCTTATTAGGCTAATATTTCCCCTATAATATGAAGATACGACCACACTTGATCTAAAACCTCTCCTACTAAAGTATCCAAGTCTTCTACCAATCTTAGTGAATGAATTACTACCTCCACTAGGGATGACAATACTCAATCCTCCTTTTCCAAGCTCCTCACTTATATTCCTATCTCTAAAATTCCTTATAGCATTTTTAGATCTCTATATTTGTCATGCATATTCTATGAACTCACCAGAGTTATGTTTGTCTATGACTTAGGCTACTTCTGTAATAATTTTTTATCTTAAGGTTCAAACATGCTTCAAACATTCAACACTTCTCTATGTTATTAGGTGCAAACTGTGAAACTTGATCAATTTGGTGAAATCTATGTTGTTCTCCCCTTATATCATGTCTCTTTTTTGTATGCCCTCCTACTATATGATTTGTTACCCATGACTATAAGTTGGAAATTATACAAGTGAATCTCATCTAGAAAATCCTTTGTTGTCATCACATTAAGTCTTATCTTATATTTTATGCCTCACCAGCACATCTCAACATATCCATGAAGTAGGTAGATTTGATAAATTCATTCGTAAGTACATCATTCATTAAAATAGGTCTAGGAAATACCCTTGGGCCAATAAGACATTTAGATAGTCTTAATTTTGCATTATTTTTGTGACTATAGTTACCATTGTTTCACCTATATCCTGATTTTTAGTGGTGTCACAACTCCTTTATTATGGATAGGCAACATCTCTCTCATGTAACTATGCATGGATAGATATCTATGTCTAGCACTTGATCAAGTTTTTGAGGTTTAATCCACTATCTTTGGCCAAAAATGAACTCATGTACTTCTCCAATGTTCTCCATAAGATTGATCATTGGGCAGGGGGACCAAAGTAGGAACTTAAACCTACCATGATAAGAGGGGTCTCATAAACAATGTATTCATATAATAAAGATGATAAATAGGTAACATCATACCACCTCCCACAATGATATATTCTCCCACCATAACATGTCCAATTTATACATAGGATGTTGAACTAGAGTGATGTTTACATAAATTTAAGGTGAGGTATAGGAGAAACTGAGCTAGAGAAATATCACAAGTTGCCTGAATTGAAGAAAAAACACAACTTCTTGATTGATGAGCTCCATGTTTTGGGGGAATTTTCGGTGGCTCAAGAACATTAAAGGAGAATTTAATCATGTTTTTGTATCATTATCTAGTCATTGGAGGTAATTTTAAGCCCTTGAGAATATTGGGACAAAGAAAACTATGAGGAATTGTTTTCACTCTTTTTTTCCTCTATGAAGGAATTTTAGAAAGGAGGTGCACCATTCCTGATATTTTACATCCATTGGAACCTGCCATCTAGGACTAGGAAGAACTATAATAGTTTTGATTTCACTTCCTTATGGTGAGGAGGTTTACCCCTCCCACAATATCTCAACGCAAACCAAGCCTCTCAACAGCACTATGTAGACAAGAAAAGAGACACACACAATGTTGAATAGGAGGAGAATGAGAAGAGGAGAAAGGGGGAATATATCAAGTAAACCTTCTAGATATGTACCGCCCAATCACATTGTCCAAGGGTCAAGTAGAGTTCCAAGAATGACTACAGACCCAACAGACTACCATTGGACTTAATTGCACACTTTGTCCTCACCTACATGCCAATTGGGATCAACTTGAAGACTAGTCACCCATCCTAGTACTACTCCAAGCTGACCGAACTTAACTATGAAGTTCTTAGTGATGAGTCCCCTGACAAGGAAGTACACCTTGGTGATATGGTTATTCCAATCATTCCTTTTAATATTATTTTATTTGAGGCCTCAAATCTTGGGATGTTACAATCTTCCCCACATAGAGTCTTTATGTCCTCATTAAGGCTGAACTATAAGGCCTCAATATTTACCCATTTTAGAGAAAACCTAGAATGGCCCATGGACACCCAGCTCCTGATCAAGGTTACCCATTTAAGGGTGGCTACATCGCAATGGACTTCCTTGTCCAACATGCATGGACCACATCGATCAAGCATGGCATGCCACATTCCCATGTGGGCCCCACCTACTAGAGGGGTTATTGCTCTGATACCATTTTAATGCTCGGGTCCACTACCTAAGGCTCTAGTAGAGTTCCAAGAATGATGACTTTCCCCAAAGACCAAATTGGCCTTAACTACGTACTTTGTCCTCACTGACATGCAAGTCGGGATCAACTTCTGCATTAATAACCCATCCTCATACTAGTCCAAGATGGTCACACTTAACAATTAAGATCTTAGTGATGGGCTTCCTTACAAAGAGGTGCACCTTGGTTATATGGGTAGTCCAATCATACCTTTTAAGATCAATTCATATGAGGCCTCAAATCTTGGGATATTACAAGAGAACTAGTATGTGAGTTCAAACTATAAAAAAGGTGTATGATCTTTAAAAAAGGAACATTGTGAGAGCACAATATACGTCATTTTATGTCTAAAATATTATGTTAGTGTGTGAGATATAAAATCATCATGCCATGTTAAATAAACCCAAAATTATTAAAACATAGCCAATAGTTGCAGAATATAAGATATGATATATCTAAAAGAAGACATTATAATGTTTGAAGGAAAGTGATATATTTTGCTCCACCCAATATCGAACACCCAACTAGTTAAATCCTTGGTTGGTATCCAAGAGGTGTCAGGTTTGAGCCTCAGTGATAACATGACTAGAGTCGCCATATATATATATATATATATATATATATATATATATATATATATATATAGCTCTAAATATATAATTAGGTCCAACAAACTTATGGAAGATAAGATCAAAGTCTAATGGGATATTTTCTTATTGATAGAAGGAACACTCAACTTGTATATATAGGAAAGGATACAAGTACAAGGGAAGTGAACTTAATCCTAATGGGCTAAGATAATTGGGCCCATAGAATGTAGTAAACTGAACAATGATAATTCTAACACTCCCCCTCAAGTTGGAGTATGGGTGAAACACATAACCATCTTGGACTTAAAAGACTCAAGTAGATGATACAAAAAAAATGTCACTTCCAATACAAGATTTTCACCCCCCCTTAAACATGACTATCAAACAAATAAAGTATTTAATGATGCATCTTTTTAGTAGTGTTTTGTAGGGTGGAAATACTCGATCTCTAGAGAAGGTATCCTAAGGTGCATCGAAAATAAAGAACATATGATAATGGAATCCAAATGCCACTGAAAAAACTCGCTACCATCAATATGGAGAAATGGTTAAAAGACACCATGACTATGCCATATTCAACGGAGAAGAAGTTGCAAGTGCTATAAGTGCAGTCATAACTTCCTATCTACATAACGCAGTATGAATGTGGAGGTACAATATTGATGTAGCAATCAAGGTATCTTCAATCATTTGACAAGTGTACAATTCAAAAATAAGCACATCAATTTGAGAACGTTCAAATAATGCGGTACAACATAAAAATGTTGATGTCGCTTCTGTAATTGAGAACCTTCAACACTGTCTAAAATTGGTAGCCAACTGGATTTGAGTGCACACGTGCCTAAAGAAGTATAGTGACATTGGGAAATAGACACACCAATGCTGCATTGAAAGCATGAAAAAGATAGTGTCGTTGAAAAAAATATACACCAATGATGCACTGGAAGAATGAAATTCCATGGGAATGAAGCACCACAAGACATCAGAAGCTGGATGTGGTAAATAATGAGAAGCTCCATGAAGATGAGAATATCCTAGACCAATACATATAATCTCTCTCATAATCCTTCTCTGCTTACTCCCTCATACTCTCTCTCCTCTATATCCCCCTACACACCAAATACAAAGTGAATGAGTAATTGGTGTGGAATAGAAACAATACACTCTACACTTAGAAAGAGATGCACACATGAGGGGTATAGGTAATAAAAATGTCAAGAGAGAATAAGAAAATAAAATAAAACATTTACCCCCTTTTAGTGATATATAAGCTTAGCACGGGGTCCTTTTTAGGAGGGGGTTAGAGTTCAAATTTTTGTCTTTTTTTTGTTCCATCAACATTTCCTTTCCCCTTCAATTATGTACTTTTTCTAGTTTCTCTTCCCTTCTAGTTCCATTCATTTCTTTTTCTTTTATGTAACACAAGATTCCCCCACATTCCTTCTTTTTTTAGACATAGATGGCAATTAAATGGTACACCATTTTGCGATCAGTAGGAACTAATAATTAATATATAATAAGAAAAGGTAGGAACCAAAAGGATACATATAAAACTTTCATAGTTTCTTATGATCATAGAAATAAATAAACAAAAGAAAGGTACCATTAGAAAGGAAAGTTACCATCAAATAAAAAGATGGGGTGCAATAAAAAAAGAAGAAATAGGTTGGAAAGGAGCTTGGTGAACTTTGGCTGTATAATTAAATAGAAAAGGTGATTGGTAGGAGGTTAGAAGAAAAGAAACAATAATAGATGACGGATCATATGGAAATGAGAAATATAAATATTAGTTGGTAATGCTAACATGAGAAAGGCAAAAAAAGAAGAAACATTAGCCAAGCAAGTCGTGATGACACAAAGAAAACTAGATCAAAAAAGAAGAATGAATTGGCTTTACTATTAAGGAATGAAATGATAAAATAAAACCTTGGACTCAAATGAGGATTTCCTTGGCATTGTCGGCTGTGAGAAACAAGTTCCATGCATGCCAGGGTGATGAAGATTTTTTGAGGTGATGACTAGATAAATAAGACTCAATGGAGGTAGGTAAATGTAGATGATGGTCTGGATGAAGAGCTCCAACAAAATGATTGTATTATTATGATGAAGGAAGAAGAAAGGAGATGACCATGGAGGACAAAATGATGATGCCTTGCAGGTAGCCAAGCCAAGTAGAGACAGCAGATGCCCACCAAAGGAGGCTCTTTCTTTGTCTTCTTAGGTTAGGATTGATGTTTTGTCACTATGTGGAAGATAAGATTGGAGGCTAACGAATATTTTGTTATTGATAGAAGGAATACTCATCTCATATGTATAGGAAAAGAGGCAAGTACAAGGGAAATTTTTTTAAACCAAGTGGGCAAAGACAATTCGATCCATAGAACATAATAGACCAAATAACAATAATTCTAACAAAATATATATAACAATTAGTAGTTATGAATATAGTCACTAAACAATGAAATCGTTTGAATAACTTAATATTAGTACATGGTACACAATATTGAAGTCTATGATCATTATGATATATGGAATTTCATGTTAACATGTTTTGATCCCCATATTGATGAGAAAATCCTAATTTGAGCTATTTATATCGTGGTCAACTCATAAAATATGATAACTAATGGGATTACAATATAAGATTCTATTAGTAATACTAATAAGGAATATAATACAAGTGTTCTTAAGTTGTAGATATCAATAAGGTTAACCTAATGGCCTCAGTTAAACCCTAAAATGAAGTTGCTATGGTTAATGACGATATGTCAACTTGTCTTAATTAACATTTGATTAGTTGGTTAAATTTGAGAATGTGGGTTGGTTTATCTTGAATCAAGATATGTTATACCTCTTACTTGACCTACTATATGGTGTAGATGATTAAATTTTTACAGATTCAAGTCTTACAATATTGGTTGAAATAATTATTCATATTCTCTATTTTTCTTGATCTTCTAAACGTATAGTTTTGAAAGTGTGAAACATAAAATAATTCTTCATTGTATAATATTCTTTTTTAACTATATGACTTGGCAAGAGTAGTGGTAGCAATTGAACTATGACACAGCAGGCATGTCAGCATGACCTATGGTAGGTGGGTCGTCTAATAAATCACGTATCCCTTTGGTTGGGGAATGATATGATGATAATATATAATTAAAATGCATGATAAAATATGTGTTTTTATAAAGAAATAATTTAATTCAATAACATTTTACTTACATATGTGTTGCATATCATATTCCATTAAGAGGATTACCTTTTTGACTTCATGTGTACTCAACACGAGTGTGTTTAAATTTTCCTTGTTTATTAATTATGAACATGTTGACACTGATACATGATGTGAGAATGTGTGGCAAGTAGATGTACAAGTTGTAACATTCCCATATTTGACTATCCTAACCTTAGAAAGTGTAATTACATGAATAGGAGGTCAGTTTGCTCAGATCTTTAGAATTGACTAAACTAGGTTAGAACTATGCCCTGGCATGCTTGTTTGTACCCTAATGAACATTTAATTCATATAATATGAGTAACTCACATGATAACCCTAGTTATGGATACACATGATCATGACCATGCTATGGACCATAAACTCTAATAAGAATTTTAAGTTGGATATATATGGATCCTAATATCACATCCATGGCATTAATTATGATGCCTTAGTAATGTTCGGTTCTCTAATTATATAATCCATCTTAACACACAAAGAATGGAACTGATATCCTAACTATGTCTTGGTATGTAAACAACTTCATTAATTATGTGCCACATGCAACATTGTACATTAATATGTAACTAATAACTTGCATGTATATAATTAGTAGTCATGGGTGAATAATTATAAACAAATGATTTCATAGATGAACTTTGACAATAATTTGATGTTAATGTAAATAGAAATAATTGATGTGCCATTAATTGAGTTAATGTTTAAATTAAAGGTCTTAATTAGAATTTGAGTAAAATAATGTATTTTGTGCAAGACTATTAGTCATGTGCACAAGTCTTAAAGTTTATAACTCATGCACTACCTAGCAATTACATGGGTGTGTGTAGTATATTCGATATTGTCAAAGGAGAAAAGTATAGTTAGGCACAAACATGTTAATCTTCAACAATATAGATCGGTTTAATAAGGTTGCTTTGATATAAAGTTGTCTACTTTGTAAATTAAAGAGAGAATAAACTCAAATTCACTTAGAAAGAGATTTAGATCATATTTAAAAGATATTGGTTATGGGATTTCACTTCCACATCATTACTGACATACAACCACAAAAACTAGCATACTAATTAACATGCAATGGAGACTGTTGTTATCATACACCTCTCAGTGATATGAGAAGGTTCTAATCTCCACATAGTAATCATGCTAATATTCAACCCACAACCTTAGATCCTCAACATAATCCCAGCCACTCCCGTGTTCAAGGATATGTTTCCAAGTATGCTACTCTATACCTCTCAACATGTCTTTCCAAATCATAGAAAGAAGCATAAATTATGAAAGCAAGATGGCCAATCCGGAAATCAATATATTTAACACCATACAATAACTTGCAATAAATTAACTAGAATTAATAAAGAAATATAACTTCACATGAGTATTGATATGGGAGTTACACTCCCATGCCCAAGAAAAGGAATTCTACTCATTCATGGTGGTGAAACACAAGTACATACTATAGGTTTCTAAGTCAAACTTGACTAGAGAAGAAAAGAGCAAAGGAAGATCAAGGAATGATGAAGAACAAGGTAGAAATTCAGTTTGGAGATGAAATTTCGCCCTTGCTGGTGCGAAACACTCTCAAGTCCCTCCATGGTCTTCCTCTGAATACCTCCTCATATGCTTGTGATCTTCAATTGCTATATGAGATAACCACTTTTTGTCAATCTCTTTGTGCTTCCCTCTAATCCCTGAAGGCCATGTCAAAACCTGGTTGATGTTCATTGTTGCACTTGGGTTGTTGGGTCACCGTCGGCCATCATCAGAGCTGGGATGCTTCTAAGAATCGTCAGCTATTTCACAAGGATCTTCCAACTTCTTTGTCCTCCTCCATTCTGATAATATTCTTCCTTCCTCTTTCGCCTGGTTTCTGGTTTGTTCCATTTATGTATTGATTGGTTTGACTGGTACGTAGTGGTCGTTGTTTCTCGAGAGGAGTCATTCCCTTGTTAACACCCATGTGAAGAAGGGCATCGACTGCTCTGGTAATCACAAGACACAGTAAAAATGTAATGACCCTGACCTGGATTATGAGGTAACCCTAATTGTTTTGGCTAATAAAGTTTCTTAGAACTTTAATATAATCCTCTAAGGAGCTTTGTTATCATGTGACACACTTATGTTTCCATTTTGGTCCCGATTGAATGTTGTTTGAGCAAATTTTCTTTGTTTGGGACCAAAGTGCAATTTACCCAAATTGAGGGGCTATAATGAAAAATGTCACATGTTGAACATGCCTCATGTGTTTTAGCATCATTATAGTGAGAATTATGCAAGGTGGTGGCTGTTTTAAAGCCTAAATTCCAAGCTTGAACTTGGTTGAACAATGTTGGTACCTTGAGCACCGATTTTACTACAAATTGTAATTTACCCAAAATGTGGGGTTGATATGCAAATTACCACCTCTAGAATGTCCCTACTTCCTCTATGTATCATTTAGAGTAGAGATAATGAATGAGACACTATGTTTGTATCAATTATGAATGATGATACTCTAGGTGATGAAATGACCAAGAAAAAGGGTTGAATTTGGAAGCTTAACTTGAGTTGTATCAAGTTGAAAAGCTTATATATGAGTGCCTATCGGCCATGGAGCACAAGGAGGTGTCCCATATCGTTTTGTGAACTCTTGGAAAAGTCCATATCATGCAAAGAACCTCAAGGAGGTGAGGTGTGACGACCAACAAGTTTCCTTACAAAAAGTGTATCGGCTTGACTTAAAATAGTGATTAAACCTAGATGACTTATCCAAATGGATAAGAAATGGACGAATTTGCATCCCTAGATGATTCTAAACTGTTTTTCAAGACAAGATAAATGAGTATGCATTCTTGGACACGTGTCACCCATGCATGACACGTGGCACCTACTAGCTCAAAATGTTGACACCTCATTTTTGCCTTTCTTCATGAACAACAAGTATATATACCCTTAGTTTCACCCCTTGGTGCAATTGTGCAACCCTTACCACCCTCCTACCCTAAGGTATAGTGCATAGAGCTCCCATATCGTGAAGGGATGATGTGGTATCGTGCATGGGTCTTGGGATATCGCCCATGGCAAGACCATATCGCCCAAGTTGGTGATATCGGCTATATAGGGTGATATCGGCCATAGAGTGAAGTGTTTTGACTCCAAGTGAGTGCCATATCGTGCAAGTGAGTATCATATCGTGCAAGAGGGGTGGCATGTCGTCCAAGAGCACAAGGGTATCGTGCATAGGCCTTGGGTATCATCCATAGCAAGTATATCGGCCATACCATGTTGATATTGCCCATAGCAAGTTGATATCAGCCAATTGAAGTGATTTTGGCCACAAGTGAGGGGGTATCGGCCACAAGCAAAGTTGTGTCGGCCAAGAGGAAGTACATATCGCCCAAGAGTGTTAGGGTATCGTCCAAGGAGCTAAGGAACTCAAAACTTAACCCTAAGATAAGATATAGTTGTCTTCAAGCTTGAATTGAAGCATGGAATTAGGGTTATGATCTATCTTTCTTTTCTTCTTCACCAATTGCTTATCCATGGTGATTCCTTGTATATGATGGAGTTTTGAACGAGCCTTGGACCTTTGATAAAGTCATCTTCAACCTTAGGAACATGGAGCTTTGGAGCTTGAAGCTTTGAAGTGGTTCTTACGGCGGGTTATATAACTTGAACTCAACCATGTTATTATTCTTCACCTAAATTGTTATAATTAGTGAAATATTGTTAATACTGAAATTTCCTGAAATAGTTGATGAAATTACGAGTTCTAGTAGTTGCTTAGACATGTTACCATGAATTATATCAGTTAGAACAAAGGTCTAGAGCTTGAAGAAGATGGTTTCACTTTGTAAAAGTGATATCAGATTCAAGTATAAATACAAGTAGTTATAACCCGATATGGGTATGACTTCCTGATATGTCTTGCACAAGATGTTGCATGAGATGCTTGCATAAGATGCTTGCATGATAGGGAGTCTAGAATAGACTACATGCACGATACAAGGTTAATTATATACTTGTAAGATGATAAGAAACCCTAATTTGGGTAACCTGATATAAGTGAAGAGTAACAAGTGTTATTGCACGACACACATGGTTGCATGATATACATGGTTGCATGAAATGGTTGCATGACATGGTTTCATGACATGGTTGCACGATAGGGTTGCACGATACACAACCCTAGATGATATGGTAACCCTAACCCGTCATGGCTAACCCTAGATGGTGACTAGCCCGATAGGGTGATTGAATGTACTTCTAGCCCGACATGGTGATGGGTTGATACCTCACAAGTATCATGGGAGACACATACATATACCTTGTGTCTGATATGAGGTCAAGAAGGTACCTCATGCCCGATATGGAGACAAGTGCAAATCCTAACCCGATATGGTGAGTGTTCATACACCTCCAACCCGATACAGTGGTATCTAGACACCTACAACCCGATATGGTGAACACATGCATATGGTTTAACCCTATATACCTTGTAAAGGTGAGAGTAAGACACTCTTATGAGTGATTTGTGTAGCACCAAGTAATGGTGTGGCTAATACCTTGATCGGTGAAGCACCCAGAGTGGTTGTTAATGGACAACCTTATACCAATAATGCCTTAACCCGAGATGAGTCCATATCATTAATGATGGTTGAATAGTTCAATTGTGTGACTTATGACCAATACATCACATGATAAATGTGATGAGCTAGTGCATAAAGTATTAGGATGGGACATACCCTAATACAAGATAAGTTGATGAAATTAAGTATGTTAAAAGTGATGAGGGAAGTGATATATCAAGACATGATAGATATCACATCCAGCACTTCAAGGTTGATGCACCTTAAATCCAATATACTTGGATGAGTAACACATGAAGTGTGTCATGTCAATTGTTACATTGAGACGTAATGAGATTAATGCATTTTGATAAGTGTAGGCTAACATACCTTGAGAAAGGGTTTAGCCTAGTTAATAAAGTATGATGTAATCATTCTCTGGTAAAGATGAGAGAGAAACTCATACCTTGTGTTGATGATCATTTAATGATAAATGATGAGAATAAATAAGTATGATTGAATACTTATGATATCAATGTTTGCTCTTAGATGTGTGGATCATTGAATTAGGGTTTGAATTAATAATATGAGCTTGAAACCCTATTTGGCAATAAAGGGAAACCCTAACCCTAATAGTTGTTGCCTAGTGAAAGGTGACAAGATGTTTAATGGCCTTGAGAGTCATGTGAATAAGTTGTTGCCTAGTGAGAGGTGACCAGATGTGCAATTGCCTTGTGAGCCATGTTAATAAGTTGTTGCCTAGTGAGAGGTGACAAGATGTGCAATGGCCTTGTGAGCCATGTGAATAAGTTGTTGCCTAGTGAGAGGTGACAAGATGTGAAATGGCCTTGTGAGCCATGTGAATAAGTTGTTGCCTAGTGAGAGGTGACAAGATGTGTGATGGCCTTATGAGCCATGTGAATACTTGCACAACAAGTGAAAGGAATACCTTGGTCTGAGAACCTAGAGGTAATGGTTACCTGTTATAGAAGTGACAATGTTATGTGATGATCAATGTACATGATATATGTATTGTACCTTTCTTTGTAGCATTTGTCATAATAATTCATGTGTGAAAACTTGACTGATGCTAAAAGAATATGGTAATGCACTTAATTAATCAAGTGGAATTATCATGTAGTGCCCTGGCCATAGATCCATCATCATCAGCAGCTGGTGATGGTGAAACGGGTTCTCCTACGGGTTAAACTGGAGCGCATATTGTTGAATATGCGGGGTTGCTCCTAGCCACAAATAGGAAGGTTAGAGTACAACTTCGGTTGTAGACTCCAGATCACGGTTTCAGGCCCGTGGCTCAGTGTGATAAGAGCATGGTGAATAGGCCCATGGCTCAGTGTGATAGAGCATGAATGCGTTCATGGCTCAGGGAGCACGATGAACTGGCTCGTGGCTCGATTCACTAGCACCGACACATGTACCAAGGTGGGCTAGGTAGAGGGTAGCCTGACCCTGTGTGACTAAGGTCACTTAAGCAAGAGACTGTGGTCCTTCTTGTGGTCTCGCACTGACCGAGACGTGGGAGGTCATGGAGTCCGGCTCTTCCATGGACCTTGTATGGTACCGATTTCGACTTCACAATGGTCGGTTGGATTTGAGCGGTATGGCTCACTTCCTCTGGGCATAAGTGTGATTGTAAAATGTAATCAGCCGTATAGCATGTTTTCTTAAGGATTGAATATGAAAATCATTGGCTGATGTTACATTTCTTTATGCATCCTTAGTGGATAGATGTTATTTATGTTTCTTTACATTCCATGCAAGGCAGATAGATGATTGATAACTCTACCATGGGTAGATGTAATGTTCTCCTTGAGAAAGGAGATTACTACATTTTGTTCATATAATGAGTTATCCTACTTATTAATATAAAAAGAACGTTTGCTCAGTTTATAAATGTTTAATCTATGATAATAATATGGTCGGCAGATAGTTATATCTCTCGCAGGGACAATTACAATTGTCTCACCCCCGTGGGACCCAAATTTTTAGGTGGACGTGCACGAGGAGGTGAAGACCTTTCTGCAGAGGAAGAACAACAACTGAGGCAGCAGTGACAGCTCAGGTTGAGTGTATTGTCTATCATGTCTTGTAGATATGAGTCCTATGTGTCGTCTCTGTACTTTCAGGTCCTTGGAGTTGGTACGTACTGGTTTTATGATCAATAAGAGATTTTGGCTTACGTTTCTCAAGGTTTTATGTTGCTCATGTATAGTTTGGTAAAGCAACTGTTATATGTTATTCTCGAGATGAGATGTACCAGATATGTACAATGTGAATAATGATGTATATTAGGTTTTGGACCTTTCAATAAGAGTTTTCTTTGGAATGGATCTCTTTGAAAAATGTTTTTAAATTTTTAGTGATTTTTTTGTTAATCTGTTGTTTATGTTTAATTCCGCTTAATTGATGATGATTTGTTTGTTGGTTTGGCGACTGTCGTCATAAAGTTTGGTATCAGAGCTTAAGGTTCGTTGAGTCTACAGAGACATAGGACTGAGGTGTTGAGTCTGTGTTAGTATCCTCCAGTATACCCTATAGTGACTTCTGCTTGTGCAGAAGAAAGGGTGAAGTTTAAAAATGACTAGAGAACACGAGGATCACATTGTTGAGGGAAATGTTGTTGCACCAGGAAAGGGTGCAAGGGATCAGGAAAGAGAAGAATGAGTGCCTGAGAATTCCTATCTTGACCTAATCAGGATAGAGAATCCTATGTTTATGCTCTTAATAGGCAGATTAAGACAACAGTGATACATATAGTAGACTGGATACTAGCATTACAACCTAGGTTACCAGTCCTTAATACAGAAACTTTGGGCTTTGAAAAGGTTCCTGAATGACATAGTCATGTTGGAACAGTGGAAAATGTGGGAAGGATTAGCATATGGCAAGAAAATAGACTCTGCCATAAGTATAGACAGATAGTATATTTGCGATGGTAATGCCCAAGATGGGGAAATAAGTTGAGGAATAAGGAAAGGTCTCTACAATTCTAGAGACATGTGCCTAGTTGTTCTAAAATGACAATGTTTTTGGTGCCACCAGTGCAATAAATTCCTAGTGTACCAGGGTAGTAGCCACTAAGTAAAGGCAAAGGTCCTAACTTTCCACCTGTAAGAACTCATGGCTTAGCTTATACATCGGTAATGAGACTGATAAGACCATGATATGAGAACAAGACATGTTATGGATATGGACATGTTGAGCATACTAAACTCTTTTCTTTGAAAAGAAGGGAGGAAATGACTCAACAATCGAGGTAGGCTCGATAGGGTTTATAAAAGTCACAGTCCAATAGTGTAAAAAGGCAAGAACAACAACATGAAATAGCTAGACCCTATGTGTTGAGTCAACCTGAAGCGGTGGGTGACCGCGAGGGGAAATAGTCATATAGAGCTTTTCATTTTGATATGCTTTATTTTGATGTTACCTACTAATCCTAAAAAGGATTGCTATTATGGACTTCCCTATTGATTGTCCTTTGGGGACATAGGGAAGAAATGATGAGAACTAGAATTTATATTTTGTTCAGTATTCTTTTAAATGCTCTATAATTGCTCTTATCTATGTGAAAGAGGATGAGATATAGAAGTGATGCCTGGAGAAAGTCTAGGAATGTTAAATCATGTGTTGGTGATGATACAAAAAGTAAGGAATATGATAGTACATAAAGTACATACTACCTAATCTCAGTACTTGTATACCCTGGCCAGGTATATAATTATTGGAGATAAGGTGAGTATGGAACTCTTAGATTGTTATCTTTATGATTATTTTGATCAAGTAGTCATTCTAAGACAATCTAGTGAGTATAACTAAACTGGAAATATGGTATGGACATTTGCATCACATACAAAGTGCAATAAAGTAGAATCTGAGATGATCTCAGATCAATGTGTATGTATGAGGAAATGAAAAGTATAATCCTCATGATAAGAGAATGAGAACAAGGGAGATGATCCATGTTAGATAAAGCACGTGTGAATAGTAAAGATCTTTTCCCATGATGTGGAAATGGGAAATGTGATAAAATCACAAAATGCTCATGAACATGTTAGACAATAACAAAGAAAGGAATATGTTCCTTTGTGTTCTTTCCCTTCAGGGACATGACACTTGATGTGCATAAGTTAAAAATGTTCAATTGATGGATACTTAGAAAAGTATCAGTTTGTCTTGGACTTTGGTTCCAAGATAAAGATATGTGTAACAAGTAATGTCCCAAAATGAAAGAAAGATGAGGATGTGATGAGTTTTTGACACATGTGATAGATATCAAAGTAAGGAATCCTGGTATCTAAGAAGTGTCAGGTGGTATGAGAAAGTGAAAACATAAACTCCTAATTAGATTATTTATGTTGGTTACCCGGTATGGCCAACTGTGAAATCAGTCTAGTTACATAAAATAGTATGGACATCACATGTTAAGGGTTTATGCTCCGCATGAACATAACATTGATAAGGATGTACTAATTGAAGGAACAATTGTAAAACCATTGTGAAAAAGCTTATCAAGCTAAAAATAATTTCTTAGAATACCCTTATCTAGATCTGTTAAGGCAACTTATATATAACATCTAAAGATACCTCTAAGACAAGTTATTAATTGATAAGTAACCTCCCCTTATGACAAGAGAATGTACAACTAATGAGATAGTTGGTAAAAGTAGTAAGAAAGATTAATGTTGTGTCAGGAAATTAAATGGCACAACAGATATATGATAAGACTTGTAGTCATAAGTGGGTGACAGAACATAACTCTGGTCTTTCCTTTAAAAGTGAAATGCTAATGAGGAGTATGGGAGACTTCCCAGAATCAAGAATCATGTCACATAAAGTTGTAAATTGAGAAAGATGACAAATAAGTGAGGTTTGACACCTGAGTTAAATAAGGTATGAATGATGTTTCTCTGACTAAGAAAAGTATTACCTAACACAGAGTTGACTCTACAGTCAATAATAATAAAAAAGACACTGGAACATGTGTCCTGTGTGACAGATTCCATGATAACCATGGGTGGAAGACCTTTGTGTTGATCAAAGTTCTACAGAATCTCCATGACATTAATATGTTATGTGGAGACTTGGTGATATAATGAATGAATAATATCTGTCTCCCTGTACCTGGGATTTCGGGGATGAAATCCTTGTTAGGGGTTTATAACTTGTAACGACCCTGACCTGGATTATGAGGTAACCCTAATTGTTTTGGCTAATAAAGTTTCTTAGAACTTTAATATAATCCTCTAAGGTGCTTTGTTATCATGTGACACACTTATGTTTCAATTTTGGTCCCGATTGAATGTTGTTTGAGTAATTTTTCTTTGTTTTGGACCAAAGTGCAATTTACCCAAATTGAGGGGCTATAATGCAAAATTTCACATGTTTAACATGACTCATGTGTTGTAGCATCATTATAGTGATAATGATGCAAGTTTGTGGCTTTTGGAAAGCCTAAATTCCAAGTTTGAACTTAGTTGAACAATGTTGGTACCTTGAGCACCGATTTTACTACAAATTGTAATTTACCCAAAATGTGGGGTTGATATGCAAATTACCACCTATAGAATGTCCCTACTTCCTCTATGTATCATTTAGAGGAGATATAATGAATGATACACCATGTTTTGATCAATTATGAATGATGATACTCTAGGTGATGAAATGACCAAGAAAAAGGGTTGAATTTGGAAGCTTAACTTGAGTTGTATCAAGTTGAAAAGCTTATATATGAGTGCCTATCGGCCATGGAGCCCAAGGAGGTGTCCCATATCGTTTTGTGAACTATTGGAAAAGTCCATATCATGAAAACCACCTCAAGGACGTGAGGTGTGACGGCCAACAAGTTTCCTTAGAAAACGTGTATCGGCTTGACTTAAAATAGTGATTAAACCTAGATGACTTATCGAAATGGATAAGCAATGGACAAATTTGCATCCCTAGATGATTCTCAACTATTTTGCAAGACAAGATAAATGAGTATGCATGCTTGTACACGTGTCACCCATGCATGACACGTGGCACCTACTAGCTCAAAATGTTGACACCTCATTTTTGCCTTTCTTCATGAACAACAAGTATATATACCCTTAGTTTCACCCCTTGGTGCAATTTTGTGACCCTTACCACCCTCCTACCCTAAGGTATCGTGCATAGAGCTCCCATATCGTGAAGGGATGATGTGGTATCGTGCATGGGCCTTGGGATATCACCCATGGCAAGACCATATCGCCCAAGTTGGTGATATCGGCTATATAGGGTGATATCGGCCATAGAGTGAAGTGTTTTGACTCCAAGTGAGTGCCATATCGTGCAAGTGAGTACCATATCATGAAAGAGGGGTGGCATGTCATGCAATAGCACAAGGGTATCGTGCATAGGTGGTGCGCTCCCGCTAGAGGCTTGCAACAAGTGCAATCCATGAGGTCGGGAGGCACGGGATGATGGGATTTTTGCTTTCGATATTTGTAAGGTCCCACACTAACTACCTACGTCTACTAAGACACTACGCCCGCAAGCGCACGGGGTCGTGTCTTAGTATAGGTGAGGCAGCAAGTACGGGGTCGATCCACGGATATAGAGGGGGCGCTAGAGTTAGATGGTGTGAGCTACGTTCCTAGTGCGGAGAGTAAGGTTTTTAGGGTTTTAAGGTTGATTGGTTGATTACACTAATGAGCAAGTAAGAGATGCGAGAAGGAAACTAAATTATGGAAGAGCAAGCAAATTAGTAAACTAAGCTATCAAACTAACTAAGCATGAGTAAGAAGGGCTATGCTACTCTAGCAAGGCAAGGAGCATAAACGAACTAAACTAACCACTAGCAAGAGCAAGAGCCTAAGTTAACACTGAAGAGTAAAACTAAGCAATTGACTAAGTTAGACTAAAGCAATTGAACTAAGCTAGCATTAACAAGAAAACTAAGCTATTAGGGTTTTAAGCAAGGTGATTAAGGTGGGTGGGCCGTTTGGGGAATGTCACTTTGATTTTAGTTGGGGGAGTTCATTAAACATGCATGGTGCTCAATTCATATCTAGATTACCAAACCAAACAACAAGGGCAATGCCATTAGAACATACCCTATACTACTAGTGGTAGACTAGGGTTAGGTGTAGTTCTATTGGGATTGACCAAATCTAGGTTTTTAGGGTAAGTGATAGTGGAAAATTGAGGGTTGAGGGTAGAGATGGGAGTGGAGATGAAGGGATTTAACCTCATGCCACTAGCCACTCTAGCCTTTAGAAGGCCCTAGGCAATTACATCACTCTTACTTACACTAGCCACTTAAATCTCACACTCATTTGTAGGGGGAGGGATGTGTATGTAGGAACAAAGGGGCTAGCTAGGGATCCACTAATTGGACCTAGGAGCCATTCCTAAGATTGCCACATACACTCCAATTCCTCCTAGAAATGAAGTGTCATCAAAAACCTCAAAATAAGTTATTCATACAAGAAGCACAAACCACATGCAATAAGATAGGAAAAGAGATGGAAGCAAGAAGTAATCATCATAAATATGAATTGAGTTCATTACAATAATTTATCCCCCAACATGGTATCAAAGTAACATTTTAATCCCAAACAGCCCACCACAAGGGGGCTTAGCTATACATGATCATGAAAACAAGAAAAGAAATGGGTAGAAGAGGAAGAAACTCCATGAAGCTTGATGAAGTGGCCTTCTTCTTCACCTCCAAGGAGCTGCAGATGTCCTCCCTCCTCCAATGGTGTAGGGGTGCATGAAAATGGTGAAATGGATGGATAGAAACCTAGAGAAACTAGGTTTCTATGGTGGAAATGAGTGGAAAGTGGGTGGAAATGGGGTTGAATGCAAGGAAATGGGTGGATGGGAGCAATGGATGCAAGGGAGCAGCTGGGTGACGGCTAGGGAGTGCTCTCTTGGTAGCTAACCTCGTGCCCCATCCGCCACCTAGGTATATATAGATGTCTAGGGGGTCTAGGGTTAAGTTAGGGGTAGAATGGGGAAAACAGTGGAAAAATCGGGTAAAATTATGTGTAGCACGGCCGTGCTGGGCTGCACGGCTGTGTTAGGCAATGGGTAGCACGGAAATGGTGGATGGGAACGGACGTGGTGAGAAAATGGATTGAACAGGGGAATTTTGAGTTTCTGGGGCTGGTGGCACAGCCGTGCTGGCCAGCACGGCCGTGCTAGGAACTGCCAAAATGGCCATTCTTGGTAACACGACTGTTCTGGCCAACTGGGTCAATTTTTGATTATTCTGCTGCTTGGGGCATGTCCCAACACGGCCATTCCATGGTAGCACGGCCGTGTTGGGGTCCTTCCCCTACATTTGAGTGTTGAACTTGGCCATCCATGGAGGGTATTGCTTCAAAACCTTCTTTGACCACTTGGGGTAGGTTGGGCATGGTTTCAGCCTCATTTTGGGCTCCTCCAAGCCTAGGAAAACCCTAAATTCAACCATCTTCTTTCCAATCCATAAAGTAGTGGCCAAAGTACCTATAAAACATGCAAAAACCATCCATAAGTGATTTTGACAATAAAACACATATTGAGGGAAATAACATGTAATCTAACATGTTTAGATGCAACTTAAGTACAAAATGGCACATGATGGAGCCCTCAAATAGGGATGCATCAATAGGCCTTGGGTATCGGCCATAGCAAGTATATCGGCCATACCATGTTGATATTGCCCATAGCAAGTTGATATTGGCCAATTGAAGTGATTTTGGCCACAAGTGAGGGGGTATCGGCTACAAGCAAAGTTGTGTTGGCCAAGAGGAAGTACATATCGCCCAAGAGTGGTAGGGTATCATCCAAGGAGCTAAGGAACTCAAAACCTAACCCTAAGGTAAGATATAGTTGTCTTCAAGCTTGAATTGAAGCATGGAATTAGGGTTATGATCTACCTTTCTTTTCTTCTTCACCAATTTCTTATCCATGGCGATTCCTTGTATATCAAGGAGTTGTGAACGAGCCTTGGACCTTTGATAAAGTCATATTCAACCTTAGGAACATGGAGCTTTGGATCTTGAAGCTTTGAAGTGGTTCTTAAGGCGGGTTATATAACTTGAACTCAACCATGTTATTATTCTTCACCTAAATTGTTATAATTAGTGAAATACTTTTAATACTGAAATTTCCTGAAATAGTTAATGAAATTACGAGTTCTAGTAGTTTCTTAGACCTGTTACCATGAATTATATCAGTTAGAACAAAGGTCTAGAGCTTGAAGAAGATGGTTTCACTTTGTAAAAGTGATATCGAATTCAAGTATAAATACAAGTAGTTATAACCCGATATGGGTATGACTTGCCCGACATGTCTTGCACAAGATGTTGCATGAGATGCTTGCATGATAGGGAGTCTAGAATAGACTCCAAGCACGATACAAGGTTAATTGTATACTTGTATGATGATAGGAAACCCTAATTTGGGTAACCCGATATAAGTGAAGAGTAACAAGTGTTATTGCACGACACACATGGTTGCATGATATACATGGTTGCATGACATGGTTTCACGACATGGTTGCATGACATGGTTGCATGATAGGGTTGCACGATACACAACCCTAGATGATATGGTAACCCTAACCCGTCATGGCTAACCCTAGATGGTGACTAGCTCGATAGGGTGATTGAATGTACTTCTAGCCTGACATGGTGATGGGTTGATACCTCACAAGTATCATGGGAGACACATACATATACCTTGTGTCTAATATGAGGTCAAGAAGGTTCCTCGTTCCCGATATGGAGACAAGTGCAAATCCTAACCCGATATAGTGAGTGTTCATACACCTCCAACCCGATACAGTGGTATCTAGACACCTACAACCCGATATGGTGAACACATGAATATGATTTAACCCTATATACCTTGTAAAGGTGAGAGTAAGACACTCTTAGGAGTGATTTGTGTAGCACCAAGTAATGGTGTGGCTAATACCTTGATAGGTGAAGCACCCAGAGTGGTTGTTAATGGACAACCTTATACCAATAATGCCTTAACCCGAGATGAGTCCATATCATTAATGATGGCTGAATAATTCAATTGTGTGACTTATGACCAATACATCACATGATAAATGTGATGAGCTAATGCATAAAGTATTAGGATGGGACATACCCTAATACAAGATAAGTTGATGAAATTAAGTATGTTAAAAGTGATGAGGGAAGTGATATATCAAGACATGATATATATCACATCCAGCACTTCAAGGTTGATGCACCTTAAATCCAATATACTTGGATGAGTAACACATGAAGTGTGTCATGTCAATTGTTACATTGAGATGTAATGAGATTAATGCAGTTTGATAAGTGTAGGCTAACATACCTTGAGAAAGGGTTTATCCTAGTTAATAAAGTATGATGTAATCATTCTCTGGTAAGGATGAGAGAGAAACTCATACCTTGTGTTGATGATCATTTAATGATAAATGATGAGAATAAATAAGTATGATTGAATACTTATGATATCAATGTTTGCTCCTAGATGTGTGGAGCAATGAATTAGGGTTTGAATTAATAATATGAACTTGAAACCCTATTTGGCAATAAAGTGAAACCCTAACCCTAATAGTTGTTGCCTAGTGAAAGGTGACAAGATGTTTAATGGCCTTGTGAGTCATGTGAATAAGTTGTTGCCTAGTGAGAGGTGACAAGATGTGCAATGGCCTTGTGAGCCATCTTAATAAGTTGTTGCCTAGTGAGAGGTGACAAGATGTGTAATGGCCTTGTGAGCCATGTGAATAAGTTGTTGCCTAGTGAGAGGTGACAAGATGTGTGATGGCCTTGTGAGCCATGTGAATACTTGCACAACAAGTGAAATGAATACCTTGGTATGAGAACCTAGAGGTAATGGTTACCTGTTATAGAAGTAACAATGTTATGTGATGATCTAAGGGTTTGAATACCCATATCCAGCAATCATGATAATGATTATGTGAAGGGATGAGAATTCCCAGTAATGTGATAAGGGACTGAGATCCCAAGTATCATGTGTTTCAAAGATTTGAAAAGTACGTGATAGATGTATTATACCTTTCTTTGTAGCATTTGTCATAATAATTCATGTGTGAAAACTTGACTAATGCTAAAAGAATATGGTAATGCACTTAATTAATCAAGTGGAATTTTATCATGTAGTGCCCTGGCCATAGATCCATCATCGTCGGCAGCTGGTGATGGTGAAACGAGTTCTCCTACGGGTTAATCCGGAGCGCATATTGTTGAATATGTGGGGTTGCTTCTAGCAACAAATAGGAAAGTTAGAGTACAACTTCAGTTGTAGACTCCAGAGCACGATTTCAGGCCCGTGGCTCAGTGTGATAAGAGCATGGTGAATAGGCCCATGGCTCAGTGTGATATAGCATGAATGCGCTCATGGCTAAGGGAGCACGGTGAACTGGCCCGTGGCTCAATTCACTAGCGCCGATACCTGTACCAAGGTGGGCTAGGCAGAGGGTAGCCTGACCCTGTGTGACTAAGGTCACTTAAGCAAGAGATTGTGGTCCTGCTTGTGGTCTCGCACTGACCGAGACGTGGGAGGTCATGGAGTCTGACTCTTCCATGGAGCTTGTATGGTACCAATTTCAACTTCGCAATGGTTGGTTGGATTTGAGCGGTACGGCTCACTTCCTCAGGGCATAAGTGTGATTGTAAAATGTAATCAGCCGTATAGCATGTTTGCTTAAGGATTGAATACAAAAATCATTGGCTGATGTTACATTTCTTTTATGCATCCTTAGTGGATAGATGTTATTTATGTTTCTTTACATTCCCTGCAAGGCAGATAGATGATTGATAACTCTACCATGGGTAGATGCAATGTTCTCCTTGAGAAAGGAGATTACTACATTTTGTTCATATAATGAATTATCCTGCTTATTAATATAAAAATAACCTTTGCTCAGTTTATAAATGTTTAATCTGTGATAATAATATGGTCGGCGAAGAGTTATATCTCTCGCTGGGATAATTAGAATTGTCTCACCCCTGTGGGACCCAAATTTTTAGGTGGACGTGCACGAGGAGTTGAAGACCTTTCTATAGAGGAAGAACAACAGCTGAGGCAGCAGTGACAGCTCAGGTTGTGTGTATTGTCTGTCATGTCTTGTAGATATGAGTCCTATGTGTCGTCTATGTACTCTCAGGTCCTTGGAGTTGGTTTGTACTGGTTTTATGATCAATAAGAGATTTTGGCTTACGTTCCTCGAGGTTTTATGTTTCTCATGTATAGTTTGGTAAAGCAACTGTTATATGTTATTCTCGAGATGAGATGTATCAGATATGTACAATGTGAATAATGATGTATATAAGGTTTTGGACCTTTCAAGAAGAGTTTTCTTTGGAATGGATCTCTTTGAAAAATATTTTTAAATTTTTAGCGTTTTTTGTTAATCTATTGTTTATGTTTAATTCCGCTGAATTAATGATGGTTTTTTTGTCGGTTTGGCGACTGTCGTCACAAAAAGGGGGTGTCTTTGTGTGTTTCTCCGATCATCATAGCACTTGTGTAGGGACGATGAGCTTGGGAAGGGTGAGTGAACTAGTTTTTGACATCGGTTCTCATATTCCTACCAAATCTCTAGTTTTAAACTACGATGTATGCTTCTTAACTCATGATTTTCGCAATATTGAACCAAAAAGAAGGTGCTTATGATTTCTCAGGTTTTCCCTGCTCATGATTGATCTTTGTCACATTCCATGGTGGGTACTATTGTAATTTGCCACTTATATTATTATGGTTGCGTTGTGCGGAGCGTTGGGTATGCATTTGGGCCCTATGCCAGATGGTTGATCCTTATTGGCCAAACTATGTTGATTTTTTCTCTCTATAATAGATAATATTACATACGTATATTTATGGAATTCTCTCATTGTTGCATTTTTTCCAAAATTTACAATGAATTATTTATAGATTAGAAAGATAAATGGAAAGATATTTTGGAATTGTGAGGTTATTGTCTATCCAATAGTATTGATTTAATCATCCAAATTAAATATAAGAAAATTGTGATTTTTCAAGGATTTTCCTAAATTGTTTTATATTTTGAAAATTCGTAACTAACAATCCATAATTCATAAAATTAAGTAAAATATGTCATAAACTCAGTAAAATATAATCTACAAACTAATGTGGTTTTGATAATCAAATTAAATAATAATAAAAGGCAACCTTTTAGGGTTTACATAATTAATGTGAGCCTAACCCAAACTTTGTGTATGCCTTTAATAGGTTGCTTGTGGACTGAAATGGAATTAGGATTTTGACATTGGATATATGTAAACTTCATATGAGGTATGATTGCATTCCCTATTTTTCTTTATTGAGAAATTAACCCAAATTATCTCTCTGATGATAGCCTACACAATCTCTCTCTTCTGAGAATCTATTCCATGTGATATATTCTACTTGATTCTGATCATATGATCAACCTTCTTTCATGGACTTTCTTTTGACTCTAGCTTGTATTTTTCTTCATGAATTGACAATATGTGGCACTTTTGCCAACTTATGTGGTTGATGTTTATTTTGTCCATTTTTGTGATGGCAATCTTATTTATTGTATAAAAGACTGAACTTTATACTTGCCTCTACATTATGCATGCCTTGTGATTTAGTAGCCTTAGAGTAGTGTAATTACTTTATTTTTTGGGTTGTTTGACCATGTTAAATTCTTGGGATGGAGGTTGTGCGCCCCATACCCAGGTTTTGTGCCTACTTTTATATATATTGGGGAGATGGTTATGTTCCATACTCTATGAGGTTTCAAGGTTGTGAGCCTTGGCATCCATTGTTATTTATATTGTTCTAGTGTTGTGCTTATCTCACATGCAGGCAGGTTGTTATTCTTGTGAAGGGTTTGGTGCCCAAATATTTATATGTGCTTGTGTGGCACAACTTTTATGATGGTTTAATGGCAAGTAATCCTCTTGTTATTTATCTTTTGAAATTCATATTAACCTAGTTGGGTAGTCCTTTCCTTTATTATGGGAAGCCTTGTTTATTTGACATCCTTTAATCTTTACATTGTTCGATCCTTGTTATATATGCACATACAAACCTTTATGCTGCTATCTTCTACTTTTATCCTTTTATCGGGGTACACTTCCAACTCCAGGTGTAGGACTTGGAAGATTGGACTTGGTGACATGGACCTGCTAGGTGGAGCTTTTGGGAGATTGAATTGGGATAGTTGTATATCCCTCTACTTATAACTTTATGTTGTAACTTTCATGTAAACCCTTTATAGGAGATGATAATGTACTTCTGTAAAATTGAATATAGTCATAATTTATATTTCTATTGTTATATATTGGTCTTTTAAATACCTTTATTTGAGAAAAAAATGAATACCTATTCCATCATGCTTGTTAGTATGTTTGGAATATCTGATTTATTCCTCAAATTAAGTAGTGAGTGGATCCACATACCAACACTTATTTCCCCGCTTGGCTCAATAACTTGTCCTTCCATCCACTTATTTTTTTGCTACTTTTGTCTTTTAGTTCTCCAAAAGGCAACCCTTTTTTATCAACCAATGATTGGTTGGGAGTCCCAATATTTCTTGTGGGATTCATCCTATTGTACCTTCAAGTCATTAATGACCATATCTTTTTTTCCTCATTTACATTTCAGTTGTTGGAGATATTTGTATTGTTGAAATTGATCTTCTTTCCCGAAGCCTTCTCGTAATAGCTTAGTATCTCGAGTACATTCTTGGCTTCTTGAAGAATCTCTCTAGTGAAAAGTATGTTGTCATTGACAAAAAAGAGAGATGCATAATATGAGTCCCATTCCAATAGGCTCTGGCTCTTGTAATTATGCTCTCAAAAGTAGTGATATTGAGGAGGTTAGAAAAAGCATCTACAGAGAAAAGGAATTGGTAAGGTGAAATAAGATCTCCTTGTTAGAAACCTCTTTGAGGAAATACAAACCCTTTTTTGCATCTATTGATGATAAAGGAGAAGGATTTTGAGCTTATACATTCGTTTACTTTATTACACCATCACTCACAAAACGCCATCTTCTTCATAACATAGTCAATGAAGGTCCTTTCCACTCTATCATACGCTTTATTGATGTCGAGCTTGATCACCATCTGCCCTTTCTTCCTTTTAGTCTTCCTCTTCATGACATGGAATAGTTCAAAAACAACAAAAGTGTTGTCTATAATGCATCTCCCCTGAATGAAAGCACTTTGCTTTAGTGCACTAGAATAACAAGAAAGGGCTTAACTCTATTGGCCAGGAGCTTAGAGACTATCTTGTATATCGTATTGCACAGACTAATAGGTCTAAATTCATTCATGCCTTGGGGATCATTTGTCTTCAAAATTAACACCACATTTGTATAGTTATAGGAACTTATATTGAATTTACCTTTCTAACACCCCTTGATGTATGAAGCTACATCATCTTCAAAAATATTCAAAATTTTTGGAAAAAGCTTGCATGTAATCCACCCAGGCTAGGGGCCTTGTTTGGGTGCATGCTAAATACAATTGTTTTTCATTCACATCTAGTTCATCTTTTAACACCAAGTTCATCTCCTCACTTGGACAACTCTATTCACCCTTTTCATAGCCTCATTGCATTGACTAGTACCTTCATACATGAAGAGATTAGAGTAGTACTCAATAATGATATTTTCAACCTCTTTTGGATTATGTTATTAATGCCCATTGTTGTATTTTAGACTATGGATGTTGTTTCTTCTCCATTTTTTATTTGCTTTGTTGTGAAAATAGAAGTGTTTTGTGCCAGTATGTCTCCTTCTTCTTTTGTAACATATTGATCTCCTCACATTGAGTAATGTATTCTTTTATGTTCTCTGTAGACATATCCCTTCATGCCTCCTATCCAAATCCCTCTCTGCCTTGACCAATTTTTTTTATCAAATTTCCCAAACTTTTCCTTGGCCCATTCACTCATCGCTTTAGCACGATTACTTATATGTTCAGTCACTTTTTTTTGTTATTGGTCTAGTTGTCCTCTACAATGGATTTGCATTGGGGGTCCCTCAACCACAATTATTCCATTTGAAGTGAAGATTACTTGTGCCAGTATTGTGTTACTTTCATGTTTTGAGAAAAATAGGTGCATGGTCTGAGTATGTTCTAACCAGGTATATCACTTTTTCCCAAGGATTAATTTTGCTCCCCTCTAGAGATGCCAAAGCCCTATCCAAGTGTTCCATAATCATGGTTTTTGGACTCTTGCCTTTGACCCAAGTAAAGGCATTACCCCTAAAAGGATATCCACTAGGTTGCACATGTGGATGCAATCGTTAAAATTGTTGACATACCATCTGCTCTGACTTCACCCCCCTTCTAATATTTGTGATATGTGATATCATTAAAGTTTCCCATAATAATCATTCATAAGATTCTCTGTTGATTTAACCTCTCCAACATTTCCCACATTTTGTACTTCAACTGTGTGTTGGACCAGTCATGGATTACCACAAACCTACAGTCACCATCATCACCTCTACCTTTGATAGTTGCCTCAAGATGGTGTTTAGAGTATGATAGCACAATCACCTCATCATCATGGAACCAAAACCCTAAACTACCAACACTGCCAATGCTACTTATGAATACTCCATTCTCAAAGCCAATTCTTCATCTAACATCTTCCAAATCCGAAGCTTGAATCTTTAGGCCTCACTCTGCAACACATTGATCAAGAAATTTGAACGTTCCAAGATTGCCCAACCCTTGGCAGCTCCATACCAATATTTTCATTGATCTTCAGGGGTCTGAGTACACTCATAACCCACTACTTTGGTCTGGTATGCCTCCCAAACCATTATGTCGTCTACTTCCCTTTTGATCTTTTTGTCCCTATTCCCCACTGAGTTGTTGTCTTGCTCCTTTTTAGGGTTGAATCTACTTTTCTTTCCACTATCATCTCCTCCATTGTCCGTTCTATGAAATTTCCTAACTATTCTCTCATTGCTGTCTTGAATTCTTGTTGCATTCCCGCTTTGTTAACCACCTTGCCCGCACTATTAGATACCTTTCTATCACTTTATCTAATTTAGTGTTCTCATCCATCCTACTTGTATTTTAGCTCATCGTCCTTTGTGAAAAAATCATCATCATCTTTGGCATTGGATGCCTCTCTATTATTCCTTAAACTAAGCAAGTAGCTCCCATCTCGGATCCCACTCCTTACACAAGTGCATTATGCAAATGTTTATGAGTCAATGTGTTTTTAGAAGTTGTTATAATTCAATATTATAAGTATATGTTGTATGGTAAGATTGTTCTTATTTGTTTTTTTATGTTAATTCACATACACTACATTTGTTGTTTTATAGGTATACTTATGATACTATTTCTTAATGACTTTCTTCATTTTTCTCTCTCTCTTTTCCTAGTCTTTGGTGCTTGAAATCATGATTATCACTTGGGTAAGAGTCTCAATTTCATGTTCAGTTAAGGTTTTGAAAATATGGGAATGTCACAAGGCTCCACCTCATGTAGGTTATCAATATCTTGCATATATTAAACAACATAAGACTCGTGTCAACTTCTAAAGATCCATGGATTGCTACAAGTAAACTAGTTTTGCTTTCTTAAAATCAAACCACTAGGGAAGATCGTTGATGCATAGGGAAAAATAGCTAAAATGAATTGTGGTATCCCTTGATGTTAAATCCAATTGCTCATATTTTAGAAAAGTAATATTATATCCTTGAATTCATGTATTCATTTGAACAACAAGAGCAATAACATAAGCAAAACCCTGATTTGATATCCATACATGTCTTGGACAATTTACTCATACTCGACCATTTTTCATGGAATCAACCCATGCATATTTTATGCTCAAAATGACGAGTTACATTATATATTATTATGAATTATTGCTAAGAAATTGGTCTGGAAAGTTTCATAAACAAATTTCCTTGTATGAGATCAATATGATCAAAACATATGTTTTACCATAAAATAGCTTGTTTAAGTGAGACTAATGTAACTCATGTGAATATGAATTTAGAAAATGAAATTCATATTTATATATAAAATATATCATAATGTTACTATTAATGAAGTTTACAAGTTGAATTTCATATAAACATATCATGAAATTCACACATCATACCATTCTAGCTCAATAGAAATTAGCTTGATGGTCTCATTTAAATTTAGAAATTGCATCAAATATATCTCCAGTGTAGGAATTATATCACTTTCCTAAAGAAGAATGTCCTCATAACTTGGATCTCTGAGTCTAGATTTAAAATCTCCTCAAAATGAATTTTCCACCAAATTCTCAAGGAAGACCTCAATCTAGGTCAAAGAAGAAGAATAAGGGATTTTTGTTAGAACCAATATTCCTACTAGGTATTATATAGAAGTTTGTTTAAGTGGGTATAAAGAAGAGAAAGGGAGATTGTAAAATGATCTAGCAAAACAACTAATAATATTATGTTTTTAAATGTTATGAAATTTTAATCCTTGGTGGATTCCCTCAATTTCTTGTTTGATCTCCTCCAATAAATTCTTCTCTATAGGATTCATCATTCTTAGATGTGACGTAGTGGTTTACATGGTTTATGATCAATACATGGAAATAATAGGGGTCTAGTTTGGAAATTGCATTTATAACCCTAGTGTAGATGTTACATGTTTAAAGAACTTAGTAAATTCATTTAAACCATTAGTTGATAGAAATTGGAACTAGGAGTGACACCCATTGGTATTCTCTAACCCCTATCTAGTGGCCCTTCAGTAGGTTGGATAATACATTAGTAAGTTGACCAGATGGACTAGAACAGTGATGCCAAAGGTAATACAAGAACCTTATCTCCACTTGAGACCAAGGTTAGTTGATCAAGGAACTCTAAAGTCAGTAGACGAAGCCTTGAGACAACCTAATGTTGAATAAATTCTGTCCATGACCACAGTTGGTCCCACTAGAAATTATAACATAATCTAAACATTTTTTTAGGTTATAAAATTCTATAGATTTAACTCTGCCTATGTTTTCCCACATTTTGTGCAAATGTATCTGGTCCCAAGCTTGAGTAAAGGAGGAGGGTTGGTGCTAGATTGACAACCAACCATAAAAACTTTGTCACTCTTTCTATGACATGGATCCCAACAAGATGAATGTGGCTAAAATGTGTATGCTGAGATGGATGTGTGGGTAGACTAGAAAGGATTGCCTGAGAAATGACTATATCAGGAATAAAGTGGGGGTGGCGAGCATTGAGGACAAGTTCTGTAAGGGCCAACTCAGATGATACAGATATGTGCAATGCAGATCGACTAATGTGCCTATATGAAACAATGCTCTTGAGTCAAGCACAATAAATAGCAGAAGAGGAAGGCCTAAATTAACATGGGATGAGCTTATAAAGAGAGATTTTGAATCTCTACATCTTAACCAGAATATGGCCCATGATAGAGCTGAATGGAAATGAAGGATTGATGTAGCTAACCCCAACATAGTTGGACTGAGGTTTAGATGATGATGATGATCAAAATGTTATAGAGTTTATCCAACTTAATTTAAAAACATGGAAAAAGATATTTAGAATAGTTTTCCTTTGATTTTAACTTGTTTTTATTCGAGAAATAGTTTTTCCTATGGTCAAAGTTCCATTGTACCAAAGCCTAAGCAATCAAATGTATTTCCATCAAGCAATTCATTTATTAAAAAACATATTTAACCTGAATCAGATACTAATCAAAGTTAGTTGTACATTTGACTGTTTAAATAAAATGAGACCTAAATAGAAATTAAAGACTCACACTAAGTCTTTGTTGCACAACCTCCAGTTTGGAATGGTATTGGAGTAATTTAAATTTTGTAGGAGTATGAAATGGTATATGGGTTTCTGATTTCCGTGTTATGCAATTATCAAAATTTGATAATAAAAATTATATCACTATATAGACTTACACAATGGGACTGAATATGTAGATGTTGAATCAATTATGCAAGGTGGTATATGTCAAATATAATATTAGAATGGTCCACATAAAATCATCGATGACAATAGTGGTTTTGATGTCATATCCATATAAGACTGGAATTGGAGTAGAAATGATGGCAATATTCATGTTGATGCACCTTGACCATGATGGTGTCACCCAGAGACTTCTACCCAAGGAATTACCTTTGAAGGAGACTCTAGACCTAAGAGATAAGAAGTTGTTTGTAATTTTCATTTTGATGAAGGGGAGGAAATACTAGTATAAATCTTGAGATGTATTTCCTTCAAATAAAGGATTATTACAACCAAGTCATAAAAGGAAAGGGGACGAGGCATCGAAATAGAAAAGATGGTTGTGGTGGAAGGAAATAAAGGATATTTTTAGCTTACTAAATTTATGGTGATTATTATGATGAAGATAATGGTGAGGATGATACAAGCTCGGGAAAGCTCAACATGTAAATGATGTATTTTATTAAATCAGAGGCCATAGGTTTGAATCTTCTTGGGGGATATGTATGGAGTATAAAAACCTCCTGAGAGGCATGCATCTAAGGATTAATCTTGTGATGGTATATTATACGAGTGGGTGTGCCACAAGGTTCACCATCATGTGTTTAGTCATGTGGTTTACTTTGTTGTGGTTGGTCCAATGTGGCCCAATCTAGGTAGGGTTCCTCGACAAAAAAAAATGTTAAGGGACATGATGAATAATAAATATTTGAAAATGAATATGAAATATATCCCAATGATGATGACATATATCTCAGCGGTGCAACAAATTCCTAAGTGATATTATTGATGGTTGAGGTTAAGCTACTAAATTACATATACCAATTTTATGTTTAGAAATATATTTTCTTCATCTTTATGGTGTTATTATTCAAAATGTATGAAGCAGTGAACAAGTGTTTTCCTCTAAATATTAAACCTCAAGTGTGGCATTGTTATTACACATGTTATATATCATTTTCTACAGGTTCAAAATTTTGATATTTAATTCAAAGTTATCATATTGTTTTACTCATTTACATACTTATTAATTTTTTGTTCTCATTAATAGTCTCAACTTTAACTATATTGGATCTTGTATATAAGTATGTGATTCTTGTCTTAATCTTAGATATTACTTTGTTCGCGGAAGTTGGTGATTATTGGAACATATTTAGACATAATTGGTGTATACTTCAGCAATTAATTAACCAACTTTAGGCTATGTTTAGTTAGTGATAGTATGAAACAGAATTATTAATAACTAGTGAGTTTTATCTAATTATCTGCTATTGGTTAATCAAACATTTTTTAAATGCATATATGCCCTATGTAACTCGTCTTATTATGATATTTATGTAGGGATAATGGTGTTGCTTGACATTTCTATGTATTACTCAAAGGGAAGGGAGGGATCATGGTGATACTTTGAGGAGTCTAATGTACAAGCTTAAGGTTTACATTGATTTGGAGTCACACAAGTAGTCACCAATCAATTATTCCATGAGAGAAAATTGTTTGATATCCAACTTGTTGATGTCAAATATGTACAAGGTAAAAGCACCCCATTGTGGGTTTTCATGTTTTCTACTCATGATTAAGAAAAACATGACCATGTTATCATGGATCAGGCCCAAACATGAGTTTTTATCTATTTGTAGATTTTATGAGTATTCAAATGGATATTTAAAAAAATTAAATGGTAAATAGTATCATAATATGCAGAGTTTGCAACTTAGGGTCTTAATGGTTTGGTGTATGTCCTGAGTTTTGTCAAACTCATTTTCTGGGAACTCCAGTTCAGTTTCTGGAACTTAAGTTCCATTCACTTCCATGTGATTGGTTTGTTGTAAGTGTAAATATTGAAATTATAAAAATATTGTTAATATTTTTGTGTAATATAAATAAGTGAGGATGGAAAAGGAATAAAAAAGTAATCATATCCGTGAAAAAGCATAATATTCTTAAATCATAATAACCTCAACAAGTGTTTATGGTGCAAATGTTGCTCCTTTATTTTTTATTATTATGATCCAATTATAATCTTAATAAATATATTATGTTTTAAAATTATACCATAATATTTTTATTTTACTTTGTGTATAAAATATTGTAATAATATATGCATTTCATGTTCTTGTATATATAAGTTTTGGTTCATTATTGTTTAACACAATGTAGAATATTATTTTTAACATTATTTTTGTATGGAACTTTTTACTATATTGTTCATGCATGGTTATAGTTAATTATCATTTTTCACACCATATTGTTTAAATATGAAGAATAAAAATATGTTACAGAAATCACATTGTTTTCACATGGTGCAAAGTGTTCTTTTTGATGATGTTTATATTTTTTATTTTGTATATCACACTGATAATGGTGGTTATATTTCATAGTGTGATTACGTTGTATGATATTTTGTCATATTATGTTATGATTATAACAATAAACTATATGTACACCGCTAATATTTCTAGTCATAAATATTTTACATGTGTCACTTATAACAAATGAAGAATATAAGTGTATAAAAATGTTGTTAGTTGTCCCAGAACTCATTTCCCACTCTTTTAAGAGGAACTCAAGAATTGTGTTTTGTATTCAAGTCTGTAACTCACTAGAAGTCACACAATTGAAGTTTTAACACTTACTTTAAATCAATCATGAAAAACTACTTATGGAACTCCAGTTCATAAGTTTTCCAGACCAGTTACTACAAATCAATGGGAGCCTTATGATCGATTATGAAGTGTAGATTTTTCACGAAAAATGAGGTGTCTTTTGAAACGTATAAAATCAAAATGGTTTTTGTTGTACACTGATGGCTTGCTTAAGTGGAGTATAACAAAGTTAATTTGAACTTTTTTCACACCCTTGGTATAAAGTTTTAAAAGAGGTACACATAGGGATGTAGGGATCACAGTGGTGCAAATATGGTGTGTTTATGTTAAAACCATAACTGCATCATGGTTAAAAATCAAACACCATATCCACATCATATCCACTGTGGTGTTTGATATGAGAATTCATATACCATCGTCAAAAAATCATGGTTAACTACACCACACCGCACAAAATAAATTATTCAGTACTGTTAATAACATTATACATAAAATTTGTCAAGAAATTGTACATAAATTGTATAAAAACATAGAAATATAGTCCATAATGTCTTGTTCATATTACATACTAAAAAATACTAAGTTTTCCTTTCATGTGAAAGTACATTCTAACCTTTTTTCTAACAACTAATAGTCAGAAATATAATCATTTTCAACTACACATATATTTTCTCATTCAATGTCCAAATATCATCATCTTCTTAAATGTATAAAGCCCCCCCACTAATATACATTCTTTTTTTAATGACACTATCCTATTTAAGACGGTTCCTAAAATCTCTTCCCCTACTAAGACGTCTTCTTCATCTCAAACATGTAAGTTGTGATTTTTCCATATCTATATAATGAGAAAAAAATAAAATAATACTTAGAATTAAGTGTAAAGATATATTTTCTGTGAAAGTCAAAACTTTTTGTCTGAAAATATGGAAAAATATGTGAATAATTATGAATAAATATTACTAGTAATAATGGATGTAATCATCTCAATTTAACTCTCTCTTTCTCTCTTTATGTCTTTCAATTTTATTTTTCACCTTTTTTATATTTTTTAAGTATATTTTATCTCTACTAGTAACTACATTGTCAGACAGCATATAATAATTCACATAGAGTAACAAACTAAATTTTCATGTTGATTATGTATCTTTTATTTTCTAATTGTTTCATGTTTCTATCAATATTGGCATGAATCAAGTCAATAAAATATACACATAATATACTAAATGATTCCACGTGACACACCAAAATCGTGCGTAGAAACGCAAGTGCACGCGTCGAGTAATATAGACCTATGTGAGGCTCGAGTCGAACTCAGGGAGACAAAGTCTCAGTGACTACTACTAACTACGGTGTGATCAGCTAAGCCGATTAAAAAGGTTGAATTGGGTGTGAATAAAATAAAAGAATGGTTGATTCGAATGAAATGAATTCCTTAGGATTGTCGATTTAACCATGGCGTCTCGTCATATCTTATTTCTACCAAATTAATACAAATTTCTACTTCTACCCTAGATAGAAAGCATGTATTCAGAATTACTCGCTTCCACTGTGCAATTCACTACCTAGATCTAAGCCAATTCTATGTATGTAGTAATTTATCTCTTAGTCTATGTGCATTATTAAAAACTTACAAGCTGTGGTTTTCTAACCTTTAATCTCCCTTCCAGAGTAACTATCGGTCTGTAATCCTATCGATGGGGAGAAATGATAAGTCATTCAAATCCAAACTTATATATCTAGGAATAAAGAGAAATTTATACTAAATCATGTAGACAGTCAATACAAAGATTCCCCGGGCTACTCTTGGGTCCTAAGGAAAAGAGGGGTTTAGCCCCGCATGGTTTTCAGTTGTAAATACATAGAAGGAGAGAAAAAAAACATGGGAAACATGAAGGAAGCTCGTGTAACCCCTGGAAAGAAGGTGCTCCGGTTGATCCTCCTCGAGAAACGCACATTCTACAGTCTTCCGGCAGTAGAATTGTCCGTCAGAGGTTCTTGAATCTCCCGATCGATGTCCTTCGGCTCCGTGCTTCTCTCCCTCTCTTCTCTGGCAGTCGTGCGGCGCAACGTGATGATTTTTCTTAGGTCTAGTCGTCCTTCTTTTAGGTCATTGGCCAACTTACGGTACAACATAATGTGGATCGTCGGATCTGGACAATCTAATCGAGTGTTAATTTCAGAAAAGTTAGTGGCACTGACTTTTCTCTCCTGGATCGATTACTGATGTAATGTCGGTGGCACCGACTCTGCATTGTACATAAAGTACCTGAAAATGTAGAAAAATGTATATAAGCCCAGGGAATATATAAAATCATATAAATATGATAAAATAAGCATAATTTGATGCAAACAGAGTGTACATGTTAACAATAGTGATTTATGCAAATATAATCAAGAAAATAACAAATAAATGCCCAAAACTGGTATAAAATAGGCCTGTAAAATCAAATCAAAACTTGTGCATCAAACTCCCCTAAGATTAAACCTTGCTCGTCCTCGAGCAACAAAACCTTTGGATCTGATTGAGATAAGCCAGCTGAAGGACATAAGTGCATAAGGTACATCTAAAAAGTCCCCACCTTCGGTCCTCATATCGGCCCTCACTGACCACTGAACACTAACTGCCATCCAGGCGACCATAAACCTCTATAAAAGATGTCCATCCCCCAATCAATGAAACACTATCACTTAAAGCAGTCAATATGATAGACTTGTTTGGTTCATGCTTGGTGCATCGTGTGATCTCCTATCTACGTTGCTCTTTTTCTCTACCTACCATATACATAGAAGTAGTTCTCCTGATAAATAAGGAATGAGGAGAAAATCAATTGAGTGGCCTACCAATAAGAGCAAATGTAGTTGGAATGGGTGGTTGTGGAAGAATCGTGAGCACATAAAATCATTCATGCAATCAAAAATTATGATGAACCTATGATGATGAGAATTTATAAAATGCTCCTAATGCCTAATTATTGAGGTGGAATGATGCATGCAACTATCATTTCATCTCACAATAAGACAAAATATCTATAAAAGTACATCATGTACTAATTCTTCCTTATGATATAGGTAGGACTATGCACTTTCTCCCACACTTTCTGAAACTCTACTCAATATTTCTTTTTCTTCTTTTTTTCGATTTTTTTCCCGATTTCTCTCTTCTTTTTTTCAAGCCCATTTTTCAACATGATAGAATTGCTTTGGCTTCCATTTTTACTACATATTTGATTTATGTCAATGCTTCTCTTCTCTCTTTTTCTTTTTCTTTTTAAGGTATGGGCAAAATCACTACCTTCTTATATTAGAGAAGAAAGTAGACATGATATTTGCAAGATGATATATAATGCATATGCAAACTATATGAATAAGATTTCATGCAACTACATGCCATGCACTAGAATTTTTTTTGTGCATGTATGTTTTTCATTTTTTTATGTACTAAAAAATAAACAACTATTATGCAAGATCTACTATGCAATGTAAATGCAATCAAGAGAAAGAATGATAACATGTACTTAGTCTTCTTATGGTGGAGTGTAAAGCGGATGTATGTGGTGGATGAGATCACACAACTAAGAGATAGAACTTTTAGAGAAAATCATATGTCATTCTCTAATGACCTGTGTACAGGGTAATCAATGGGTTTCTCTCTTAAATGGTCACATTAGTATTTGGTCAGTTTGGGCTCAATAGCCTGGTCAACCACTTTCTTGGACAATTAAGATGGTCATTTATATGCTCATGTCCTGAATCTGACTTACCCAAGCACTTCCTCAGTTATGCAACTTAATTACTCACAAGATAGGCTCATAATGTTTTTGGAAATTTGCTCATTTTTCATGTGCACCCAACCCTAGAGATTGATATACTCAAATGAAACCATACATTTACTTCTCCACAAATTACACTAGATAGATTGTGGATCCTACAAAAGCATTAAAACAAAAAATAAAGACAAATAATTTATTCAAAAATAAAAACAACAAACTAAGATGAAAGAAATTAAGATAAAAGGTTGTTCCAGCACCCCCCCAAGCTTGAATATGACTATGGCCTCATAGTCAAAATTCCAACTTAAGAGGTGGAACAACGGTATAATTTGCTTTGAAGGGTGGTGGAGGTGGATGGTTGGAGGCTCATTTAACCAAGTTGTGCTTGATAATTTCCCTCTTCTTGGTGGCCTATTTTTGTGTCTTATTGGTGCTAAGACATGACATTCTTTAGCCTCCTTTTCTCTACAAAAAACGGTGATAAAAATTGTTTTGATGTTGTTTATGGCCTTTTTTAGGTGGTTGTCTGCCAGGAGTCGGTGGCACCGACTCTGCCAATCATTTTCGATGCATCGACGCACTCACCGAACCTAGAACAATTAAAATTTTTGGTGGCACCAACTGTTTATCAGTTATAAGTGCATGTAACTTTCTAAAAATCTTCAGGGAAGTTGGTGGCACCGACTTGGAAGTCGGTGTCACCGACTCTGCCTTCCCAAAGCCGATCCAATCACTGATCCAATCTCGGTGCCACCGACACAGATGTCAGTGGTACCAACTTTGTAAGTTCTGCACACTTCCAAACACGAATCAAGGTACCATTTTTACAATAGAAAAATTACTAAAATTTAAGCAAAACTAAGTGCATAAAATTAAAAGAACATAAAGAAACAATCTAAAAGTTGGGTTGCCTCCTAACAAGCACCCTTGTTTAATGCCCTAGGCTTGACATGAGGAATACCTTCAACCTGGGTTGTCAAGAGGTGGCTCTAGTGATTTAGATGGAAGCTTAAACTCAACTCTATCATCACTAATCCCAAGTGTCAAGTAACATCGCCCAATGGCAGTTATCACATCAGCCGTAGCTTGGAATGGCCTTCCTAATAGCATCTCAGATCCTTTCATCTCAGGCATATCCATGACCACAAAATCTACAGGAAGATGAACTTGTCCAACTTAACTAGCACATCCTCACATATACCATGTGGCTTCACAATTGATCCATCTGCCAACTCAATTTTCATGGAGGTTTTTGTTGGCTTCTTCAATCCCAAATTCTAAAAAGTAGCAATAGGCATGAGGTTAATGCTTGCCCCTGAGTCACACTGTGCTTGTGGGAATTATTGTCCACCTATAGAATAAGGGATGTAGAAACATCATGGATCCTTCCTTTTTCTTGGCAGCTTTCCTTGAATAATAGAACTCACTACTTCATCGACACACCAAACATCTGTATCTTTGATCCTACATTTCTTGTTGATGATATCTTTCATGAAATTTCCATATGTAGGGATTTTCTCTATAGCCTCCACTAGTGGGATGTTGATGTGGAGCTTTCATAAGATCTCAAGAAATTTCTTAAAGTGTCTTTGCTCTTTCCTCAGCTTCAGACCATCCAGGAATGGCACATTTGGCTTCTCTATGCACTTGTGCAGTGGAACATAAGGAACTTTAGGGGTCTCCTCCCCTAAGCTTGCTTCAACACCACCTTTTGTGGGTGGCATGACTTGTGGCTTCTTCTCCTTATTTGTGGGTGTCTCCTTGTTGATTGTGGCTGCTCCACTATGGAGTAGAGCCTTCTCCTGCTCTTCCTTATGTGGCGTTTTGCACCCTCCCGGTAAACCATACAAACTGTGAGGGTATGGAACTTTGGGGACATATTCCATATATAATTGTTTGATGTTCTGCTCAGGTATATCCTCAATAGGGGGCTCTGGCTCCTTTCTGACTAAGATATATTTAACCTGTTGATGTTGTTGCACAGGTGTTGCGTTCCCAGTAGGTTCTTGCTGAATGAGCTTCTTCATGGAAGCCATCTCCTCCATAATTTGAGAATTTTGACATTGAATGCTTTGTATTTGTGTCCCATGGCTTTGAAGAACATGTTGTGTCTATCCCATGAACAACTCATTTTGCTGGAGCAGTTTCCTCAGCATCTCATTGGTACTATCTTCTTCATTGCTTATGTACCCCTATTGCCTTATGTATTTGGCTTTTTCTACCTCTTCTTCTTCTTCCTTCTGATATATCTTCTTAGCAATCAAATCCAGCTTTTCATTCAATGCATTGATCGCCTCTAACTCCACCACACTGTTGATGTGCTTTAGGCGTTCTCTCTCATTATCCCAGGATTGGTTTTTGGCCATGTTTTGCAGAATCTCCTGGCACTTAGATGGTGATTTATTAAGAAAGAAACATGTACCTGCACTGTCCAGAATGACACGTTCATTGTGGTTGAGACCAAAGTAAAACATCTTGACTTGGTTCTCCTGATCTATCCCATGATGAGGGACTTTCCTGAGCATGTTCTGAAAATGCTCCCAAGTCGCAGAATACGGCTCAGCTGCCTGTTGCTTGAAGTTGTGGATGTTCTTCACCAGCTCGTTTGTCTTTTTAGGAGGGAAGTACCTTTCAAAAAATACCTCAATCATGTGATCCCATGTCTCAACGAATTCCTTTGGCAGGTTGTATAGACATTCTTTTGCCTTGTCTATCAGTGATGATGGAAACAGCTTCAGGTAAATAGCTATCTGTGAAAATTTATCCACTTTCACCATGTCACAGAACTCCACAAAGTTGCTGATGTGTACCATCGGGTCTTCATGCGTATGCCCGTGAAAAGCCTGCGACTTGACTAGTGCAATCAGCCCTGGATCAATCTTGTATTGTGCCACATTCACTGCATGTTTCTTGATCGAGCCCAACTGAGCAGTCGAAGAAGACGCCTTGATCTTCTCCCATATGGTCTTTTCTCCAGTTGCTGCTCCGTCACCCATTGTTGCTTTACTAGTACCTTGAAATTTCAAATAACTGTGTATGAACCGGTACTAATAATTTAAAAAGATAAATAAGATTTGCAATTCAGTTCAACAAATTATAATAAAATAACAAGAAATAAAAAGTGGCCTAGAATGGTCGACCACAACACTCGTAGTGCCGAAACTTGCTGTCTCCCCTGCAACGGCGCCAAAAACTTGACATGCCAAAACCGTGCGTAGAAACGCAAGTGCATGCGTCGAGTAATATAGGCCTATGTGAGGCCTGAGTCGAACGCAGGGAGACGTAGTCTCAGTGACTACTACTAACTACGGTGCGATCAGCTAAGCCGATTAAAAAGGTTGAATTGGGTTTGAACAAAACAAAAGAAAATTAAAACGGTTGATTCAAATGAAATGAATTCTTTAGGATTGCCGATTTCACCGCGAGGTCTCGTCGTATCATATTTCTACCAAATTAATACAAATTTCTACTTCTACCCTAGATGGAAAGCCTATATTCAAAATTGCTCGCTTCCGTTGTGCAATTCAATACCTAGATCTAAGCCAATTCCACGTCTGTAGTAATTTATCTCTTAGTCTAGGTGCATTATTGAAAATTATGAGTTCTTTCCACTGACCGTATGTCACCTATTCTAAGGAACGCGTAGGAAAGTGTACAAGTTATGGTGTTCTAACCTTTAATCCCCCTTCCGGAGTAACTATCAGTCTGTAACCATATCGATGGTGATCAAGCAACGATAATTCATTCAAATCTAAACTTATATATCCAGGAATAAAGAGAAATTTATACGAAATCATGTAGACAGTAAATACAACTATTCCCCGGGCTACTCCCGGGTCCTAAGGAAAAGAGGGGTTTAGCCCCGCATGGTTTTCAGTTGCAAATACATAGAAGGAGAGAAGAAAAATGTGGGAAATATGAAGGAAGTTCGTGTAACCCCTGGAAAGAAGGTGCTCCGGTTGATCATCCTCGTGAAACACACGTTTTACAGTCTTTTGACAGTAGAATTGTCCGTTGGAGGTGCTCGAATCTCCCAGCTGACGTCCTTCAGCATCGTGATTCTCTCCCTCTCCTCTCTGGTCGTCGTGTGGTGCAACGTGATGATTTTTCTTAGGTCTGGATGTCCTTCTTTTAGGTCATTGGCCAACTTACGGTACCACATAATGTGGACCGTCGGATCTGGACGATCTAATCGAGTGCTAATTTCGGAAAAGTCAGTGGCACCGACTTTTCTCTCCTGGATCGGTTGTTGATGTAATGTCGGTGGCACCAACTTGAAGGGTCGGTGGCACAGACTCTGTATTGTACATAAAGTACCTAAAAATGCAGAAAAATGTATATAAGTCTGGAAAATATATAAAATCATGTAAATATGATAAAATAAGAATAATTTGATGCAAACAGAGTGTACAGGCCAACAATAGTGATTTATACAAATATAATCAAGAAAATAAAAAATAAATACACAAAACTAGTATAAAATGGGTCTGTAAAACCAACTCAAAACACGTGCATCACCACCAAATACAATTATGTACCATCATTGTATATATGACTCTCCAAATATGCCAAAATACACATAAATATGAAGTGTGATATATATAGAAGTAAAACATGAATGGTAATATTTTAATGTGCCAGAGGCACTTTTATCTTTAGTAATTGTACAAACACAAAAAATATGTGTAGTAATTACAATAAAATAAAAGTTCCTACTTATTTACACATTACATGCCACAGATCTAGTAACTATGTAAAATAACTATAACAATATGGTTGGAATATATATAAGGGATTCATTCAATACCCGCACGGGTACCTTACACTAGTACAATATTAGTCAATGTCCACGACCACTGATGTTTGATCTGTACCAGAATTAACGGGTAGGATGATGGCTTTAAAAGGAACTGTTAAAGTTGGTCCGTTCTCCATATCTCCGTTAATCTTTTTTATGAATTTGAGGGGTCCTAGCTGAATGAACAGGTCTTGCCGTTGAACTTGAGTTGGTCAAATAATTATAAAATATGAGCACGAATCATGACACCAACCGTTGAAGTTGAGTCTGTAATATTAATAAAAAAATCATACAGAGTGGCATTCAGCCACCTGTTTGTTCTCGTCTTTCATTCTGAAGCTTCACCTCCTTTTTACATTGCACATATAAAGTACAACAATATAACTTCCTTATATAAAAAAATTATTCCACTAATACAGCTGTACAGATTTAGTATGAGTATGAGGTATTGTACATTCTGTCATCCACATACATGAAGAAAATAAAAAGAACATCTAATAAAAGTTAAGGGACACAACAAAATATATGTACGTCCCCTAATATGATAGGGAAGATATAACGAACATATAAACATCCATCTTCGGTGCATGGTATCACTTTGAATAAGCTTTGCAGTAAGTTGAGACTGAGATTTGCTTCACATTTACAACTCCACTAGGATGGTGCAAGCACAAGACTTTCATTCATCCCCAACAGTCACACTCGCCACCTATTTGCCTCATGTGTTTGAGAAGATACAATGTTCTTTAGGAACATTCTGCCATTGCAGCTAACCGAACAGCTAAAGATCCTCAAAAATAGTAGAAAACTTCTGTAAATTCATAACAGAGAGCAATAAGATTATCGAAAAGGCATAAACACAATAAGAAAATTTATGTGTACGTAACTATAGATTTCAATTTCCATAAACTAGACAAGCACAACAAGTAACAATGCTAATACTTGGAGACAACATCAAAATGGCAAGCAAAACAACACATCCTAACCCTAATGTCAAAGCAAACATACATTCTTCTTGATTGGATAATGGAAGCTAAAACATAGCCAACATGGAAGTTTCTCAATAACTAAAAGGAAATGTCAAACATCCTGGCCTTAACCAAGGAAATGTAACTAGAAAGGCATCACCCCAAGCCTCAAAACACACATATATTAGATAGTAGGACCTCCAGGTCATCAAAACAACATAAAAATACATCAAGGCACACAACATGCCCCAATAGTTTTCAAGATAGGTGCCAACAACCCTTTATTAACATAGCATAACTATCTTATAGCTCTCAAAAATGTCATATTAATATAGCATAACTATCTTATAGCTCTCAAAATGTCATAAGTTAAAGCCTCCTCAAAATAGATGAATATCTTGTGTAACTTTAGAATCGAGAGAAGAGAGAACAGAAAATGTATCCAATTCTAAGCAACAACAAACCCCAAATTAACAAACAAAAACATTGATATTGCAAACTCATTATCTAGTAGTTGAGATAAAAATGTCAAGCAAAATATAGTCAAGACATACCTTCTTCTTAATTCAATAGTAGCAGTTGAGATCAACTAGCTACTCAACATATACGAAGACATCAAACCAGAAGAAAGGAATAGATGACAATCCTGAGCAAAGCAAAACACACATAACAAGAGTGCACAATAAAGTACAGAGCAACCGGAGAGGAACAAACAGCTTTGGAAATGAGCCAACCTTCAAGAATAGAAACCCACCCAACAAAGAAATCACTTACTGGAAAACACACTTGAACTTCAAAACCATATTGATTAGGTCACAGAGCTTGCTAGGCCTCATTTAGTCAAGACTAATCTTTCCCTACAAAAAGAGATAGCCTCATTTAGTTTTGCCCAGCTGTCATCGTTGAAGAACGGACAACGCAATGTACTTAGTACTAAAGAATGGACAGTGGAAGATTCCTAGCACTTCAAGATTTACATTCATACCCCTTCTATGTCACCTCTGCTAGTATTCTCTAACCTTCACTATCTTTTAGTTTTCTATTGTCACCTTGTGACCATCTTTCTGCACTTCATGCTTCATCATACTTGAATTGACCTCTGCTAGAATGCTCTAACCTACCTCTTTATCCTAGCACGAAGAAAGTGTAGATTCACTTCCTTTTCTAGTCTCAAGTGCTTTATTCTTCCACTCCCGTCTCCTTGCACCTTTTGCAAGAGAAGTACGGGCCTGTCAACATTTACAACACAATATATTCATCTTTAAAAAAATTCCCCATTGATTTGATACCCATCTCTATTCATGAACCAAAAACATCCATCTCACAATGGTGTTGTCCATGCTTACATCTACGTGAAAAGTATAGAAAAATCCCTCATTTCAAACATTGTATCCTAATCGGTATGATCAAATGCCACATACAAACAATCACCAAACCATTACTCCTAAATGAACATGTGCTTTCTTGACCATTACTCCTAAATGAATCCATGCTAATTTGGCCATTGGCAGTCGCACGAGCACCGCCTAGTTAGCCAATCACCGAAGGAAGGGTCGTCCAGCCACCCACGTAGCAGTGGGTAACTTTTGGCCGCCCACTTGGCCCACTAGGAAGCTAGGCACCCTTATGTATATTATTCAGTGTTTTGAAAAGTGGCTCAGGCGGCCGTTAAAGCGGCCCAAGCCTCCTGTCACCTCGTTAGTGGTTTAATCACCGATGGAGCGGGCCGACAAAAAGCAACCACCTACTAGATGACTAACCCGCCTAACCACCCACTTCACTTCAATGTTGAGGTGGCCACATCACTCAACTTAATGAAAAAGCTGTTCCTGGGGCCAAAACAGAGGTTGAAGTTTTTGTATTTATTTTACATATATCTATATTAGTACATAGTTCTATATGTTATGTTTGTAAATCAAGATAACTGTGAAGAAGTGTATCTGATAATGTTATTTTTTTGTATTGATATGTACACCACTATCCTATATATAGGAAAAACGGCTATTACAATGACGCACAAAGGAAGCAGACTAACCCTAATGGGCTTTGGGCAACATGCCCATGTAGACAATAGACTAATAACCTATTAACTAAATAGTTGATTTCTAACACTCCACCTCAAGCTGGAGCATGGGTGAACGCATGTCCAAGCTTGGAGTTATAGGACTCGATTGAACGATAAGAAACAAACTTGATAAATAAAAGATAGACTTGTCACTCCCATGCAAATTGTTACCCCCCTTAAACAATACTTCCTAACTAAAAAATATGATAACGCCTCTTTGAGATGTGTTCTACAGGTTGGAGAAGCTCGAGCTTTGAAGAAGGTCTTTCTCTTGAACTGCATCTAGAGTGAAGAACATGTGAAGCAGACAATCAAAAATATCACAACTATGCCATCTTCACAGGAGAGGAATGTGTAGTGGAATAAGCACACTCAACACATCCAACATACATAATGTGGCACGAACACGGATGCACAATGTAAATGTAGCAGTGGAGATGTCTCTGAATTGTCTGAGAAGTGTAGCCAACTAGAATTAATGCATATGATCATAGACGTGCATAACGTGGCAGGATCATGTTGGGCGAGGTGCTGAGATGTCATCTCAACACGTAGAAGTAGTAGATGCAACTCAGAGAAAATGTGATAAAGTACCTCGGTGAAGATCACTCTCTAAGAATCCTTACAGAAACAATTTTGGCGCAGGCTAGAAGATGACGAGCTTCGAAGATGAAGAAGCAACCATCTGGAACACCGTCAATGCAGCACGGATGATCAACTGGAACGTCATCAACACCAAAGGGACTCGAAGCCGAAATTAACGCAGCTCTTATCCTGACATACATAATGTAGTATGAACGTGGGACTCTTAGTACCAATGATGCAACTGCAAGATCCTTCAATGTTGTCTGAAAAATAATGTGATGCTAAGTGGGAATGACGCGTCGCAAAGACATCAGGAAGCCAGATGTGCCGAACAATATGAAGCTCGACGAAGATAGCCTGGAATATCGTCTCATCTCATCTCATGTCTCTCTCATATCCTCTCCTCATGTTCTCATCACACACTCCTCTCTATCTCTATCTCTCCTCTATCCCCCTCGCACACCAAATACGACTACAGTGAGTAAATGGTGTGGAAAAAGGGAAATATGACCCCTACACAAACCAAATACGACGAGAGCGAGTAGATGGTGTGGATAAGGGGAAATATGACCCCACACACACACGTGGAAAGACGGACACATGATGAATGGGTAGGTGGGAAAGGAAAAGGTCAAATGAGAGGTGTAGTATGGAGAGAAGAACAACAAAAAGACTACTAGAAAGAAAACATCGGTAGAAAGAGGTGATACACTGCCGGGGTTTTACTGGGTAGGGGAGGAAGTGACACTATCGAAATGGTTTTTCGGCATGAAAACTGATAACCAGAATCAATATGTAAAACAAACCCGATTAAGATCTGGTTAGAGAAAATAAATAGATCTTTTCTTGACCCGAAAAGGACATTTATCCGGCCCTTAGGCTGACAAATATGGGGGTGTTGGGCGGAGCCCCGCAAAAAATTATGCTGGGTTAAAAAATAGGAATAGAATCTGATTATCATCAAATATTAGAGGAGATATGGACCTTTAGAGGACGACATTACTGAATTTGGAAGTGTTCTGACTGCAATTGTATCTATGATTGGACACGCCGTGTATGACTGCTAACATGTCGTATAACTACTTCCTTGAAAACTAACTGACTCCTTGCAACACACCTTGTGAAAATGCAACATGTTGTGTCTGATGTTGAAAGCATGAACCGGCTCTCTGTCGACACACTGTGTTCCAAAGATGACATGCCATGTTTGTTGTGATCTGCGCCGTCAGGACGAGTTCTAAAATCGAACATGTCGTGTATTTTGAGAAACATATCGTGTCTTTTGCGTTCTGGACAAAACTCTGCACCGTTAGGGTGATTTTTGGAGAGTGACACGCCATGTTGCTTGGACAACATGTCGTGTCTACATCGGCTGAAGCACGATCTCAACGAGAATTGGCATCGTCAAGGAGACAAGTACCCCAAGAATTAGCACCATGGGTTGACAGGAATTAGCGTCGTCTTTTGTACTCCTTTGATCATGAATAGAGATTACCCTTGCTTGACCACTAGATGGAGTGTCGGGAAGGATGGCGCACAGGTTGAACCATGTGTGGTGTTTGATGAGGAAGATTATGAAATGGAAACATATGGAATGAGGGAAGTCCAAGATCGAAATCATGGCAACAAAAATGAGCAACATTCATGAATGCAAATTTAGAAGCACAAGCAAAAGGTAACACTTGAGGAGGAACTATAGGTCTTAGCCAGTGAAATAAAAAACAATTCTGAGCGACCGCTTAATCGACTCAGCAGTCGAGCCGTTTAAAATACCCCCTGAGCGCCTGATTAATCGTTTTCCAAAAAATGAGTGTTTTTTCCCGCTTAATCAACCGCTTAATCCGCTAAATAGGTCGCTCAGACCCTTTTTTTAAGAAAAGGGTTGCAAGCCTGTAACATTAAGTAACGTTTGAAAGTAAAATAATTATTGACTATAATATACTAAACTTATATACAATACATATTCTATAATAAGCCTTAGTTAATTTAATATGCATACTTTGTATGTAAGCCATAGTAATCAGGTACAACTGTATATCCAAGTAAATTACATGTAATTAATCATGATATAGATTTTAAAATGCATACTTTGGTTAAATGTACTGCTGTAATTTATGATCAAGTGATGATATGTAAATGTAGCAATAAGTTAGTAAGGTATCAATGATAAGTCTGTTGTAATGTGATGCAAAATCGTTATTGTATCTCATATGTATACTTAATACTTTTTTGTTTTATAGTTGTATAGGGTGTTTTATGTGTGACAAGTTTATTGTTTAATAGTTTAGCTATAATCATTGTTTTATAGTTGTGTTATAAAGTATTTGGGTATTTAGTATTGTTATTTAGGGTGTTTAGATATGTATAAAGGTTCCAAAAAGTATAGTATATATATGCATACATGTGCATTTTTTTTATAAAATTGTTTAGAAAATCGAAACCCATTTTTTCAAAAATCAGTCGCTTACTTCTTAACCAGTTACAAGGTGTTGTCTGCACGCTTACCGCTTAACGCTTTTTAAAACATTGGTCTTAGTAGATGCAACAAGCATAGTGAGTGAGTACGTCAACATGGAAGTTGATGGTGATAAATCATAGTGATTGAGCACCAACACGACCCCTTCACCAATAGTAATAGAAAAAAGAAAGGGGGAAAATGATGTTTTTTCCTCTACACGGTGAGGCGCCCTACTAGATCTAGCTTGAGGTTGAGTAGACTAGTTGTGGCACACAAGTTGAACCAGACAGTCACCACATAGGCCTATCCGACAACCACCGCGAGGAGAGGAGCTCTACGAAGCCATGATGTCGCACGTCCAATGCCAGCCGCCCCACCGTACAGTGTACCAAACAACATCCACACCATCTGAAGACGACAGGCCATGCCACCGTGGAGAAATGAGGGAGGAGGGAGGAGAGGTGAGAAGGGGCCTGGGGGTGAAGGGGAGGAAAGAAACCTCAGGCCACCATTCCTCTCCCCCACCACACAGGCCTACCCGACAACCACCATGAGTAGAGGAGCTCCACGAAGCCCTGATGTCGCACGTCCAATGCCAGCCGCCCCACCGCACAGGGAACCAAACAACATCCACACCATCTAAAGACAACGGGCCACACCGCCGCAGAGAAATGAGGGAGGAGGGAGGAGAGGCGAGAAGGGACCTAGGGGTGAAGGGGAGGAAAGAAACCTCAGGCCACCATTCCTCTCCCCCAAGATGGGGGAGAGGCTTAATTAAAATAGGATGAGAGAATTTGACAATAAGAAACTAGATATCAAGTTGTAGAATATCAAAGAATATTGTGCAATCCAAATTTACAAATGCTAATATAATTCTAACTAGTAGCTTGAAAATCAAACATTTGGTATAGTGTTTTGTGTGGCGCTGGCCATATATCTTGACTCATATTTCTTGACATGGTGATGCCTATAGTGAAGCATAAGTGAGGTGTCGTATCCCCTTTACATTATTACTACTTGTCAGTCTATATATAGGTAAAACCAAACACTATAGTTAGATTTACATCCATAAGCCTCGGGTAATTTCAAAACAAGTTCCATCAAAAAATGGATATAAGAATAATGTCAAGTGGCTTCATTAAAAGAAAATCCATCACTATTCCACATAATCAACACACAAGCTTAATAAATAAACCATAACAAAAGGCAAAAAAAATCCAATTGAATTTTATTGAATATGCAATATCCAATTCTATGAGAATTGGCAAAGATAAGTTATATTGTGAAGATAAAAGACTATAACATGTCTTGACTTTAGTTTTCTAAATGATATAGTAACATACAAGAATAGATAGTGATGTCAATGATACAATTATAATTGATTGCCTAGAAAATTGAGAAAACAATTACTATTACATGAACAATGGTTTAACAAAAAATGTACAATGATGATCAAGTTGTGAAAAGGGAGATAGGAAAGTATTTCCCTTATTGCTATGATGAAATCTATTTCCCTACTTTTTCTTTAGCTCCTAGAAACATAAAACAACAGATATAAGAAACATTTAAATACTAAAGCTACATCCAATATATGTCCAAGAAAAATGGATTTGTTGTTCTCTTGACCCAAAGAAGACATTACGGACTGAAAGCCAAAAGAAGCAAGATGGTGGCATATCTTGAAAGTAATTTTAGGATCCAAGGATCTTGGATCTTCAAAATTGCAAGTTCGAGACATTGAATGGAATATGATGTGATAGGCATCTTTAATTGGGTTAAGCCATATTTGACATGAGGGTATACACTCAAGACAAAGTTACATCTACTACTACTACTAGGGAAGCAGCTGAGAGTCTATAGATATTAGTATTGTAGTAGAAACTTTTGGTGATCCTTGGCTCTAGCATATACAAAATTGATTGTCATGGAATCATTAACTCTCTAATGGATGAATTGTTGATGGGTTATAAGAATTTCCAGGTGGTGTTATGTTTTCCTTCATGTGGATGAATTGTTAACATCTCCCAACTTTTAGTTCGTGTGGGTATTATATTTTTGTATCTTTTCATGCATAAACTTTGCAAAGAATGTGAAAAACACAACTATAAGACAGTAGAATGCTTTCATTCCATTGATGTAATGCGACTTCACTATAAAGTATTTTTGGAACAACACTAAGGTGTTAGGGATGCACATGTATTTTAAACTATGGTCTTACATCCAACCCATTTAAAAATAATTTACACAAATAAGATAGTAGAAAACTATCTTTAAAAGAAATCTTTTATTATATTGTGTTTATAGACAATTGAATACTATAGCTGTTAAAATATTAAATCATACTACGATGTTATCACCTTTTTACCAAGTATTATAAAATCATGTATGTAAAATTTTAACATAGGCGTAACAAACCCTATCGGGCACAATGATTAATTAGTAATGTTAGCAGGACAAGGAAACTCACCACTCCACTAATATCAATCTCGGACCCTCCATATATAGATTAGTCGTTCTTTTCCTATTTACATAGCCTTCAAGACATATTATATTGAGAATGCTCGATACCAATAGCCTCTGTCCTTTCCTGCACATGGGTCTTAAATACCTTATAAGTGAATAAAAAAGCTTATTTATCCTAACAAAGAGAAAGGGGGCGGGAAAAAAACTTTGCTAATCAGAAAACATGGATATACTTTATGTAAAAATTGTGTGTCCATCTCAAGTATAGTATGTTTATTTGACAAAAAAAATGAAATCGGGAAATTGCAGCAAGATGGTATGTCGGCACTATGGAAAGGAAATCAGGTATAGTCCAGAGTCTTTAGACAATATGTGAAAATCATTATAGGTCATTCAACAATGGTTGAAGATTTTTTTAGAGCAAAAAGATCACATTCATTACATAGGAGTCATACAACATCTACGTGAAGAAGAGAACACATAGGTTGAACAAGAAACATTCAAGAACAACATTAATATTCCCCACGGCTGACTAAGGCAGCATTTCAAATGGGATACATTCAACTTGAGTGTAAATGTGTGGTAGAAAGGTTGTACAACTGTGAACCACTAGAAGATTACTTCCTCACTTAAGTCATACCATAAGCAACCAAAGTGAGTAGAGGCACAATTGAGACCCAACTAGCTGAGGAACTCGATGCTCTCTTGAAAGAGCGGACAGAAAGAAACCTGTAGACTGATACGGGGTCCAATTCAATAGTGACCAATTCATAGTGGAACTGAGGGAGAACAGCTCCAAACAACTAACACCACGAACAAAGCAAAATGAACAGATGAATGAAAATAAAAAGCAAAGACAGGGGAAACAGGGGAGCTTACGCCCAGACCACCAGTAAGGGGAAGACCTGCGCAACCACCTTGGAGCCGCCACAGTAGGGAGAGTCCAGAAACTTAGTCTCTCATCCTCCACCTCAGGCTCACACCAAGATGCTTAATAGTGTCGAAGCCCACAGGTTCAGGCTCAGTCGTTGCTGGTGTAATGCCAAGCTGAGCTGAAGATGCCATCTACGCAGCTTCCGATCCACCATCACGTAGCAGTCTGCGCAATAAGAAGCGTAGCAAGAGCGAGGAGGACACCTATTGGCGGTTGGAGCCCCTACCCCAAGCCGTGGCAGCGTAGCTAGCGAACCTTAGGACGATCCCAAAGTATGTGGCGGTAGGTCTTCCACAATGGACGAAGTTGATCAACTATTAAGGAGGATGGCAGGAGTAGTCATAGGTAGATGCATTGCGGGATGACAGAGAGGAGTCGTTGGGGAGAGGGAGAGGAACCAACCATGTAGGGTTTGCATAGACACAAAAACAATGGATGTAGAGGAGCTCGAAGGAAACATGGAGGGAAAGGGACGGCATGCTGTGCTCATTGCTGCAAAAGACGGTGGATTTGGTGTAGAGAATCGGAGACTTGCTCTGGGTGTTTACCCCTTTCTGCCGCCGTGAGAGCAGCGGTAGCTGTGGACTGAACTGCAAACTGGGATAGAACCCGCATAAAGGTGAAGTCCTTGCAACCTTCAAAAAAAAAGGTAAAGTCCTTGCATAATCCAGACCATTCAACATCCGCAATGAATCTAAACTGTCTGTCTCGATAAAGGATAGGTTAGAAGTCGTAGAGTTGGTATTAGTGGAGCCCGTTGGTTTTATCCTGCCGTTGAAAATAAGAAAAATCACCCGTTGAAAAAACCCCCCCTTTCCTGTAGTGTTAGTTAAACTACATGTGCTTGAAAACACGGTGGCAAGTGTTGTAAATATAACCAGATTGGCATTGAGGTCGCCGTCCCTCTCTCAAGCCCTCACGTTGGTCGCTCCTTCTTCAAATCCTTGCCTCCTTGGGGTCGCAGACTCGTAGTCGCGGACGGAGGACCTCACAGATCTACGGTTCGGACTTCGGAGACGAGAGTCGAGACTGAGTATTGTGATTCTGTGAAGCTAGGGCACCCCGACCTGGGTCCGCCCTCGGGTCCTTGGTTTTTATGGGCTGCAGTTGTGCCCGACCCTAGGTTAAAAGACCCGAACCGGGTTTGTCCGAGTTGGACCCAGACCCTTTTTCAAAATTGAAAAATCCAAATTTCGGGTCCGGTCGGGTTGGGCCGGGTCGGGTCGGGTGGCAGTATTTTTGCCACCCCTAGGTCACCCGAGCCAGCCTGACATTTTCCTCCACTGCTCCATACGAGAAAGAACACTAGAAATCAACGAAAACGCAAGGATATGTTACAACAGATCCAGGAAGGAGAGCTAACAGCCGATGACTTGGTCATCAAATCTCTCGACGCTCTCTGCAGGCTCGAAACCAGGTTGGACGGAACGACGATGGACATATATCCTCAGATCTAGGACCTTTGATACTGCCATCGGCGGAAACCATGGATGGCTGGGAGGATGGGAGGGTTAGCGGCAGAGGCTTTCTGTGGTCGGGAGAGTGTAGTGGCCCGCCATCACCGGAACTCCTACAGACTATTTTCAAATCAACCACGATAGTTAGACCTCAACTGCGGTCTGCAGGCTGCAGGAGCACAGATGGAAGTGTCGCCTAGAGGAAATGAGGTGACAGGCAACCTCACAAATTAAAAGTGTCGACGGCCTAACTACCTTGGCACCCTTTCACATCCTAATGGTGATCCCTACAAACTCCCTGGTGCACGGGTTGGCAGTGTACACGACGGGATAGACTCATCGGGGTCATTGACATTGATAGTGTACACGGCAGACAAGGACCAGAACGACAATCACTCCTTATGGATCTCTTCTCCTGACAGCGCATGGGCCACTATTGCTGCCATTGTTATGGCAGCCTGGTCTCAAGATGACAAGGCGGTGGCCGATTTTGGTAGGTTTCAGGACCATCGACACTGGCACTAGCCACATCAGATGTCCATGACAGGGCTGTGGGTGCTGACCACTCTAGATCTTCACGGCAGTAACAGTGAATGACAAGGCGTTTGACAAGTTCTGAAGCAGCAACATCAGAGGACAGGAAATTCTAGTAGATCACATGAAATGACTGCCATATGACTGCTTGTTTAATGTCAAGTAAAGCATTTGTGCCATACATATTGCTACCCCTCTTCATCTTCGGTCTAACTATCATTATTGCTGTTGATTTGCATCACAATTGGTTTGACATTTCAACCAGGAGGTGTGAGTTATAATCATAAGAAAAGTTTGACAATGAACACTCAATTGTAAGATAAATGACTCACTCAAAAAGCCACCAGTTATGAGTTATAACTACATTTGACACACTAGAATTAACTTGAACACAACTTTAAATTAAAGTGGCACTAATTTGGGAATAAAAGGTTTGACTGGTTGTTATGGCATCCGAAGGTTTGAGTTCCCAGCAGCCTAATTGTACTTGTATTACCTGTACTAATCGAAATAAAGGACGGTTGAGGGATCATAATGTCTACTTATTTGTATGCTTTTAAGTCTCTCAATTAAAGATCTTAAACATTCCATGTCAATAGGTATATATAAAATTTAAAAAATGCTTTAATAGTCTTTGTAGCTGAACTGGCTGGGCTATGATTGCAAATACTCTGCTTCAATGGTTTATGCAGACAAATAAAATTTAGCATACAAGAGAAATACATTCATTCAAATAGTTGCCTTTTTCACTTTTGTTATTCTTGAGAAACAATAGTTACATTTTGCCCAAAATAGTTACTTTCCAACGTATTTTAGTTACTTTTAGTACCACATATTTACATTCTATACAATCACACGCCATAATCATAATATGAATTCAATTGTTATATTGGGCATTGGACTATTAGAAACATATACCATACACCATGGGGCTTCTGCACATATGAAATACACTAAGTTTATAAATTAGAGTGACTTCTTCATAGAAAATGACTACTCCCTCAGAAAAATAATGATTGAAGTTCTTTAGACCAAATAAGTTCCGCTCTTACGACCCAAAGACTCATCCACAAAAAAGAACCTCCTCGGAAGTGTGTCCCTCCTTGAATTATTTGGCCACTCGATACCGGAGGAATATAAAGGAAAAAAGATTTTTAACCCCTTCATTGTTCTCAATCATTTCGTACCATTGGGCCTGTCTAAACTGTCGGGGATTCAAGGAGCAAAGTAGAAGTACCGAATTACCCTACATCATCACCAAAATATGAATTTACTTGTAATAGGTGATAAAAAATTCTTAATTGAATTTTATATTACAAGTTGTTCTTACATGCATCTAGTTTGCGGATTGAAACCAAATAGTTATAGTTTGTACAAAATAGTTGCATTCTGTGTAAAATAGTTACATTTTGTGCAAAATAGTTATATATTGTTTAGAGCTATTACTCATTGTGCAGTATAGTATTGAGGGTAAATTTTATATCTAAACACTACTTATAGGTTACTTGTTTCTATGTCCTATAAATTTATATTAATTCTCTGTACATGTTATTACATTTAATAATTAATATACATTTAGTAT